>JACEFZ010028456.1:105000-230695 GCA_014155875.1 Cepaea nemoralis
ATCTTCTGGAATTCACTTCTAATATACTCTCTACCCTTTGTTTTTGTTGTCACTAATGAATACTTGTGAATGAGCTCTAAAGTTTATGGTCCTTACCTAATGATCCCGGAGAATTCAAACAGCTCGGCCATCAGGAACCCTAGGTAGGCCATAGTGAAAATGATAATTGGCTGGGCAACTGTGGAAAATACATGCAGAATAAATGGGTCACAAAGTTTGAAACAGTGGATTCTTACTGTTGTTGTTCAGGACTGTAGAATTCACTCCTAGCAACAACAAAATCATTACTTATTAATATTATTATTATTACTATCATTATCATTATTATTATTACTATTATATTAAAGGTAAAGTAAAGTAAAGGACCCTTACAAACCTTAGGGGAATTTCCTGATATGTAAAGATGGCTGGTATGATACTGACAATATTACCCATGTAAGAACTGAGTGCATGTAAAAGCTCTAGAAGTACCTTCATTCTGTGATGGGAGGAGGAATACAGCAGTGAGGAACACATCTGGTCAGTTCACCTCATAACACTATAACGTAGTATATGTGTCAGTCCTAGCAGTACTTGCTGTAGGGAATGCCTTAATCAGTACTAATCGTCTACTTACCTTTGACATGAGTGGAAAACTTGGTGAGCACAGCTGAAGCTATGCCAGCCACAACTCCCAGTAGTAGTCCACCTAAACACACCACAAAGAACTTGACAACTCCCAGGACGATCTGTTGGCAATATGAATTCAAGTTTACTGAAATATTTTACTTTTCAATATGTTAGCAATATGAATTCAAGTTTACTGAAGTATTTTAACCTTACGATCTGTTAGCAATATGAATTCAAGTTTACTGAAGCATTTTACTCTTCAATATGTTAGCAATATTAATTCAAGTTTACTGAAGTATTTTACTTTTTCTAGTAGTACAAAAGGCAGTTAAAATGTTTTGCACTTTACTTAGAAATCATTCAGGTGGTTTGGAGTACTGTGCATCATTGTAAAGACACACTAATGATTTAAATATCTCGCATGTATATGGTGCACAGGGGGAAGTGCATGCACTTGATTAATTTGTGGTAAACTAGCGTATCTACGTATGAAGTGGCATCATAGACAAAATAGATGTTCACTGCATAATCAAATTCCTATGTGGCAAATATGTGAATCAAATTCATGATTAAATGTTCGTCATTCATAAGGATGTCTGTTCTTCATATGACAATGTAAAGCATTGGAGAAAAACATAATTTTCAAACAAGACACAACAGCATAAGAGACAAACTGGAGACATGGTTCTTGGTCCAGATGAGGGAGTTATAAAATCAAGGTTTCAGACTGGTGAAGAAGAGATGGGGGAACAGTGGTGAATACGTAAAGAAGGACTAAAGTTCACACCAATTACCATGTATGGACTTGGACTAAACATACTAAAGTGTACATCTTGTTGGCAGCCCCTCATATATGTCCGTCTGTCTGTCTGCAATTCAGTCAGTCAGTCAAGCAGGCAGGCAGTCAGGCAGGCAACCAGCTAGCCAACCAACCAGCCAGCCAGCCAGCCAGTCAGTCAGTCACGGTTCCAAATTCACGGCAACAGGTCATCCCCATTATGCTCCGTTCCTGTGCCAGTGAATATCACACAAAATGCTCCAGATTTCCATATGTGAAAAGTGGAATAGACAGGAGTCTCAATAAGCCAACAGCCCGCCCAGGTAATGCCACCGTCAGAATGCCAACACAAAAGTCCTCCATGGAAAATACAGTTCATCGTCAATGAAGCAGCAGTCACTACAAAACCAGCAGCCACACATCACTGCACTAAAAGTCGAGAGGATCTACTTTATTGCCCCGGGATTTATCTCATATGGCTCAGTTCCTTTCGGTATAGCGGCCCACTGAAGGTATCAGCACAAAGCACGAACACCATGATTCCAGCGACGACCCCCAGAAGTCTCCGAGAAAGATGCACTTGTGAACCAAAAGGGGAATCCAGTCAATTCCAAGCGACAGGTCAACTGCCATTGTTCCGAACATGCAGTTCACGCTACAACAATCGCAGACAGATGTAAAAACATTCCAAACAAAATTCATAGCTCACATTGACACGCCACACACTAATCTCAGTAGCAGGGCAACGGAACCATGCATTACTTGTCCATCCTGAGGAAAATGTGACTGCAAACAGTAGCCAGAAGCATAAACACTCCAGAGACTTAACTGTTCAAATGCCTATCCACCATGTGGGGAACCTTTCTAAGTTTTATTTTCACCCTCTGTGAACTCATGTAACATAAAAGGTAATGCAAAACTTGGAAAGGAAATATTTTCAAAAACCCCAGTCATTATAAATACACCTTATACAATATGTTAAGATAATCTGGGCACATATAAAGACAGATAACGTTGGATCCTCAATACATGCAGTGATATTGTTGTTATCAATGTTGTTTCATTTAACTTCCATACCCCCCCTCCCCCATTGTAACCGCTGTTATTGTTATCGCTGCTGAACAACTGCTATTGTTGAGAAGATAACATTGTTGCTGAAGTCATAAATACTCACATGCACACCAGTTATCTCATCCATGTTGTTGTAAGCTTGAAAGACTTTGTATAACACAACAGTCACTCCATCTGTGGGCAGGCAAAACAATGTCCCAGGTTATGTGTTACTCATTGTGTTCATTAGAGCTTTCTCTCAAACTGTCTGCATTGTTCTAACATTTTAGAGTTTTCATCATTGGCACCTTGCCGTCTTGACAGACGATAGTTTGTGCTTTAAAAAGGCATAACAACTTTTACCTATGACGGTAGCGAGTGTGACTGATAAGGCCAATTTGCGCTGTAAATGTCCGTTCACAGTGGGTGCATGTGAACACGTGGTCATTTCCACCATCATGCACCATCTTACGTCTCAAACGCTCGGTGTGTGACTTATCTGCAATAATTTTCTCCTTTGTCTTTATTCCATTTCTGATGTTTGCCCTCCATGCAACACGTTCAGCGGCGACTTGCTCCCAATGTGCATTATCAATGCCTGTATCAATCATGTCCCGCTTACACACATCTTTGTATCGTAGTAGAGGCCGACCCTGAGATCTCTTACCCATCTGTAATTCACCAAAAAAGATATCCTTTGGTATTCTACCATCATCCATCCTCCTAAGATGTCCTATCCATCTAAGTCTACGAAGACTGAGCATGGAATAAACTGCCACACAACCTGATCTTTCCAATACTTCAGTATTTGTGATTTTGTCTTGCCACTTAATACCAAGAATTCTTCGCAGACACCGCATATGAAAGCTGTTTAAATTTTTCTCTTGGTGTGAGTAAGTTGTCCAGGTTTCACTGCCATAGAGAAGAGTACTAAGGACACAGGCTTGATAGACAAGGACTTTTGTTTTGGCAGTAAGCTTCCTGTTCTCCCAGACTCTTTTTCTTAACCTGTTCATTGTTGTTGCTGCCTTACCAATCCGGATGTTGATTTCCTGATCTAGGGATAATTTGCTATTTACCACTGATCCTAGATATGTAAAATGGTTTACTATCTCTAGTTCGGCGTCGTCAATAAAGATTGATGGTACCCCATGTGCACCTTGTGACATAATCTGTGTCTTCTTTTTGCTAATTGTTAAACCAAATTCAGAACAAGCATTGGAGAATGCAGATAGTAGACATTGCAATTCTTCCTCAGAGTGGGTCGTAACTGCAGCATCATCTGCAAAAAGCAACTCTCTGATCAGTACCCTCCTAATTTTGGTCTTAGCCTTCAATCTCTGAGCATTGTAGAGGCCGCCATCTGAGCGTGAGTGAATGTATATACCACCATCCTGATCACGAAAGGCATATTTCAGTAGAAGTGAAAAGTATATTCCAAAGAGGGTGGGAGCTAGTACACAACCTTGCTTAACTCCACTCTTGATTTCAAATTCTTCAGAAGTTGCACCATCAAACTTGATTATACCCTTCATGCCTGTGTGGAACGATTCCACAATGGACAGAAGAGTTGGTGGGCAGCCAATCTTCTTTAGTGCCTTGAACAGACCCTCACGACTGACCAAATCAAATGCCTTTGTGAGGTCGATGAAGGCAATAAACAGTGGTTGATTCTGTTCACGGCATTTTTCTTGCATTTGTCGCAATGAGAATATCATATCAGTGGTAGACCGGTTCTGTCGAAAGCCACACTGTGATTCGGGGTAGACTTGATCTCCTAGGACTTGAAGTCTGCGCAGAACAATTCTGGCAAATACTTTTCCAACAATACACAGAAGTGAGATGCCCCTATAGTTGTTGCAATCGCTCCGATCGCCCTTGTTCTTGTACAGTGTTATGATGCTTGAATCTTTGAAATCCTGTGGGACTTGTCCTTCTCGCCAGCATAGCTCTATTAGCTGGTGGATCTGTATAGTGAGTGTGTCTTGCCCACTCCTGATAACCTCTATTGGAATCCCATCCTTACCTGGAGCCTTGCCAGATGCAAGTTCATTTATAGCACACTTAACTTCTGTTATGGTGGGAAGTGTGTCCAGGTGGTCAAGAGTTGGTAGAGCCTCTATGGCGTTGAGGGCATCATCCGCTAGTTTGGTCTCACTTGAGTAAAGCTCCAAATAGTGCTCTACCCATCTGTCCATCTGCTGTTTCTTATCAGTGATGATTTCTCCAGTCAAGGTTTTCAATGGTGCACTTCTTTTGATCACTGGACCACAGGCTTTCTTTATTCCTTCATACATGCTTCTTATGTTTCCCTTATCACTTGCGATTTGAATGGACTCACATAACTTGATCCAATAATCATTTGCACACTGCCTGGCAGCCTTTTGCACATCCTTCCTAGCTTGCCTTAGCTCACTCAGAGTGTTACGCGTTGGTCTTTCCTTGTTTCGTAAGAGAGCTTTCTTCTTCTTATCAATCAAGGGCTGCAGAGTCTCGCTGTTTGCCGCAAACCAGTCCTGCCTCTTATGATCCACAGTGCCGTAAACCCCTACAGGCAGTTTTATAAAGAGTTTCCTTAATTTGACCCCACTTTTCATTTACTGTACAATTTTCTGGTTTATCAGTAAAAGCGTTTTCAAGTTGCTGTTGAAACTGAAAGCACTTTTCAGGATCTTGAGTGTTAATAATATTAATCCTGGGGCTAGATTTGTGTTTAGCTGTGTAGATTCTCTTTGGTCTCAGTCTAACCCTTGCAACAACCAAAGAATGATCCGTATCACAGTCAGCACTGTGGTAACTTCGAGTCAATGATATATGGTTAAGATGTTGTCTCCGTGTGATGATGAAGTCCAGCTGGTGCCAATGGCCGGATCTTGGATGTTTCCATGTGACCTTATGCATCTCTTTTGTTTTAAAAAAGGAGTTTGTAATACATAGGTCATTACTGGTGCAATGCTCCAGCAGCCTTTGCCCATTTTCATTCATGCGACCGATGTTGTATTTTCCAAGGCACACTAGCCATGAACTCGAGTCCTTGCCCACACGAGCATTGAAATCACCGAGCATATAAATGTAGTCAGATTTTGGAACTGCCTTGATCACGGAGTCCAACTCCTCATAGAACGAATCCTTCACATCATCAGAGGAATTGAGTGTCGGTGCATATGCAGTAATAATGGTGGCAAACCCACAAGAGGTTGCCAAGCGCAGGGATAATAGTCTTTCATTTCCTCCTGCTGGAATTTCAATCATTCCCAGTAGCGAATTCTTCACTGCAAAGCCCACACCGTGTTGCCTTTTTTCTGCCTGCCCTCTACCCTTCCAGAAAAAGGTGTAATTGTTTTCCCTGAGTGACCCTTCCTCAGCGAGGCGAGTCTCCTGTAGGCCAGCAATATCAATGTTAAGACGATTGAGTTCGGCATCAATCACAGCCGTTTTTCTCACATCGTCAATATTGGTCAAGTCAGTGGAAAATCCTGGACACATGGTTCTCACGTTCCAGGTTGCAAGCCGTAGCTTGAGGTTTCTATTTTTAATTGTACCTGGTGCATTGGTTTTACAGCCTGTGATTCAGATTTTGTCCTAGCCCCAAGCACCCATTGAAGCAGGCAGGCTGTGGCGGATCAGCACCCAATTGGCCGGGGGCTGCCCAGCTTGAGGCGGGCGGTAGCTGATCAGTGACACCTGTAGGTGTCTCCCACCGTCAGAGGCAACACGTGGCGCCCCATGTCTACGCCAACTGACAAGGACTTATAACCCATAACAGTTGCTATACTACAATATCTAGAGTTGTATGCTAAAATATTTAGAGGTATAGACTACAATATTTAGAGTTTATACTACAATATTTGAAAGCCATGTTTTCTCACGTCGTCTTCCTCCACCTCTTCTTCCACAAATCTTTCCAGTTGTCACATGTTCCAGTTTTTGTCTTCTCATAATGTGGCCAGATAATGATGACAGCTTCTTTCTGATGTTTGTGATCAGTTGACTTTGCGACTTAGCCTTCTTCAAAATGTTCAAATTGCTAATTTTTGCTGTCCAATGAACTTTAAGCTGGCTTCGTGGCTTAGAGGTTAGCGACTTTTCTCAGTAATCTCATATACTCTCAGTGGGTAACGTGATGAAGGTGAGAATCAGCAGTGGTTCGAATCGCATCGGTACCTTACGGGGTATGTGAGCCGGCCGCTCAGAAAGCAATGGCAAACTACTGAGCGTAATCTTGCCAAGAAATCAACATACAGCTGAAAGATGCTGGTGTTGACAGCGATGTCCTGTAAAAGGATATGCAAAAAAAAAAATGAACTTTAAGCATTCTTCTGTATAAGAGAGTCTACTGGAATGATTGTGCGTGCGGATAAGCTTTCCCTATTACCAGTATCCCTCACCATCAGGCAAATCCACTCTGACTTCCGAAGTACACTGTAATTTATGTCCCCAATTCAAGGATGAGAAGACAATATTTTAGTCCAGCTGACCAGTGTAGGGGTTGAACTCGCTACCTCAGCATCATCACACTGGAAGTCTAAGAGAAAATGCTCTTAACCATTTGGCCATGTTGACTCCATCATTCCCCTATGGATCTAACTTTGTGACTGCATATAAACTTATTCTTGACAGAGTTGAGTTGAGCTAAGAAGTGGCATCACTGCACTCAGGACATTCCCACAAGCGCTCCGTTCCCCTCGTTCAACAGCCAGCGGAGAGTCATACTGCTAATCATTCCAACTGCCATCTGATTGAAATTTCTCGTTCTCTCCACATGTGGGTTCTCAGTCTGTTTCACCAATTTCTCCACCTGGTCCCACAGATGCTCGACCACCTCTCCCTTGTCCACTGGTAATCTACCACTCTTGACTGACTAATCTAGTGATATCCTTTAGTCTATCGCATCAATATAAGAGATGCTATAGTTATAGATATTCTCACATTTAGAAGTTTACCAGAGCGTGGGTAGGTATGGCCTACTCTTTAACTCTTAAGGTAATCAAAACAATGTGTTCCCGTAATGAATTTAAATAATGAAGACACAAACAATAGATTGCATGATTTATTGCCTGGCATATTTCGCTGCATCTCGTTAGGTACATACTACAGAAATCACACAACATAAAGTAAAATAACTAGATATATCCTTCAAGCTGAAATATACACATGTTCGCACAGTAATTTCAATTGTCTCCCACGGTAATTTTAAACTGATTATCATGTTTTTCTGTTTGCACAAAACTGGCCTATGCAGGATTAATAATGATGGCTTATGTAAACTTTAAGAGGTGACTATTTTGTGTATTAAGCAACACGCAGGAACGCATTGTCTCTATCAAACTGCATTGTCTCTGTCTTGAGACAATAGCATTTCGGATGTTAAAGACAAAATAGTCACCTGTTAAATTTTGCAGAAGCCATCATGATTAATCATTTTGGGGAGTCAATTTTGGGTCATGATTGGTGCTAGTAACTCTAAGCTCATAAACAAACTATAAATAAACATTTACCACTAATCAACAAGCAGATCACCAGAAGTGACTTGAAGAAATACTGGAATGGAATGCGAGTCACATATTTTACTTAACCTAGACTTACAGTGGCTCAACCACAGAAGCTGCTCTAAAAGGAGTTTGGTCAATTTGAGTCCATTTTTAGCCACTTCAAGTGAGGTAAGGTATGCAAAGATTGAAGATTTCCAGCTGCCCAGAGATCTTAGACAGGTACTTGTAACCGAGGTATAGTGATCAGGCCATCTGTCTAGCTCTCTGAAGAACATAGGTTCATTTTCAGACTGCATCGTTCAGACCTAGTTAAAGTTAGTTGCATATCCTTTACAGGACGTTGCAGTCAACCCCAGCATTTTTTGCTGTTTGTGATCTCTTGGCAAGTTTATGTTGAGTAGTTTTCCGTTGCTTTCTGAACGACCGGCACTCATACCATTTTATAAAAATAAACAATGCAAGGGAGTCTGCTGCCAAATCGCCCGCAGCTGTGTTTCGTACATGGTATGCCAGATTATGAACTGCATTCGTAAACCTTAAGCCATGGAGCCGGCACCATGAGTGAAATTTTGCCAGAGATCCCAGGGAGTCATCATTGGAGCTGCGGAGTTCACATTTCATGTGATGCTCTCAGCAACCCAGTGCAGTGAAGTCAATCTTCTCACCTGTCACATGTTTGAACCTTTTTGGCCACAAAAGCAGCACCCCTAGTGATATTGAGTCATCCAGCCACCCCCACTAGAAAGTCTGCCCAGTACCTACCATTCAGCAAAGATTCACCAAAAACAATGAAGTATAAGACATGGTTAACACCAATCTCATTGAACACAGCCAGAACCTGTAGACAGAAACAGTGATATAAATATTGATGTATATCTACTCCCTATGCCTAAGTTCAGTTTAGTGATGACAGAAATTGTAATATAAATATTGATGTATATCTACTCTCTATGTCTGTATTCAGTTAAAGTGATGACATAAATTCAATAGAAATATTGATGTATATCCACTTTCTACGTCTGAGTTCAGTTTAGTGCCAATTATCACAATTGCACTACAATATCGTCTTCACTTCTCTGATCATTACTGCAATATATCCATCCGCATACAGTGATGAACTGTGCCAGTTAGGCAATGATTTATGTGCTTCCCTTTGCGTTTGGTAGGCTTCTCTTTTCTGGTAACTCTAATCTTCTGAGGCCGGCTCTGTGGCGGAGGGATTACGGATGCAGTTCCTAATATCGCATACCGCGCTAGTAACACAGCTGCGTTGGTTTTTTTATGAAATGGTACGGGTGCCTGTTGTTCAAAAAGCAATGGCAAACTACTAAACGTAAACTTGTCCAGGAAACATGAACAGCCAAAAAATACTGGGGTTAACTGCTAAGTCCGTAAAGGAAATGCATCTAACTTTTTTTAATCTTCGATCAAAACTACTGATTTCTCTCTCTCTCTCTCTCTCTCTCTCTCTCTCTCTCTCTCTCTCTCTCTCTCTCTATTTCTCCCCCTCTGTAAGTCTCACTGTCTGTGTGGTCTCTCTCTCTCTCTCTCTCTCTCTCTCTCTCTCTCTCTCTCTCTCTCTCTCTCTCTCTCTCTCTCTCTCTCTCTCTCTCTCTCTCTCTATTTCTCCCCCTCTGTAAGTCTCACTGTCTGTGTGGTCTCTCTCTCTCTCTCTCTCTGTGTCTCTCTCTTTCCCTCTCCATAATTGTATGTAAGCATACAATTTTTTGCATTGCCTTTCTCTTAATTCTTCTGCTGCTGCTGCTGCTGCTCCTTTTTTTCTTCTTCTTCTTCTTCTTCTTCTTCTTCTTCTTCTTTTCCTTCTTTTTCTTTTCCTTCTAATTCTCCTTCCTTTTCTTCTTTTTCCTCTTCTTTTTCTTCTTTCTCCTTGTTAATCCTGAGAATGACATTAGCTGCATCAAGACAGACTCCAGTTAACGTGCTAAATGTTTGCCTTTCTACTGACAGATTCTACTTCTGCACAGTATTTTGTTGGAATCCTCACAACTTCACATCACAGTTTGACTTCTCCCACAATCCAGAAACAGCTTGTCTTCTTTCATAACTCAAAAACAGAGTTTATCTTCCCCCATAATCCAGAAACAGCTTGTCTTCTCCCACAATCCAGAAACAGCATGTCTTATTTCATAACTAAGAATCAAAGAGGTACTTCCCCCATAACCCAAAAAGAGCTTTTCTCCCACAACCCAGAAACAGCTTGTCCTCCCTCTAACCAAGAAGCATTTTGTCTTCTCCCATAACCCAGAAGCAGAGCTTGTCTTCATTCATAACTCAAAAACAGATCTTATCTTCCCCTATAATCAAAAAATATGTGTGAGGGAGTGTCAGAGTAAGCATGTGTCTACATGCACACACAAAAATACATACAACTTACAGCAACAGGGTCCACTGCAACAATAAGAGAGGAAAATATCATGATTTCCAAGAACTTCACATCAGCAATAGGTCCCATGGCCCCAGCTTTGGCTAAACCATATAGTGAACCACCTGCAAAGAGTGAAGTAAGCAACCTGTGATGATGATATTTTGATAGTATCCTCTCCTGTTCTTTATTTATTTATTTTTATTTTGTGCTCACTTGTTTTGAACTTAGATGTGGTCCACACATGTGCTACTACTACTAATAGTTGCTACTTCTAGTGAGTTCTCTTGACGGATTTTTGCGCAAGGGTTAGAATACCTTATTACCAGTGTCTCTCGCCATCAAATGAACCCTCCGCTGACTCCATAGGGGCTTGTAATTTATGTCCCTAAGTCAAGGATGAGAAGTGAACATTTTAGTCCAATTGACTGGCATGTGAAATGAACCTACTACACCATAGCCAGAAGAGAAAGTTTAAGCACGTTTGCATTAGCTGTCCTGACCTCCTGAAATAACATCATGATATTAGCACATGAACAAGTAAACAATGTTAACAAGTACAGCCACAAATGTAGGGCTTCGCTGGAAAAGAAGTAGCTCCAAAGACATGCTGACAACAAGAACTCGCTTATTTGCTCCAAATACACCAGTTTTCTATTACTTCAACAATAACATTTGGAGCATTCTGTCAGGATGTTACTAAACAAACCAATATAAATATGATGATGACAAAGCATTTACAGAACAATCTTTCTCAAATTGCTTTGAAGCTCAGACGAATAACACCTGTACCACAAATTATGGCACAGCCACACTTGGAGAAAAGCAATTGCTACTGAGCTGTCCAAGGGTTGTAATACCTGCATCACTTACATTCACATGGAATGGCACTATCCAGTGCCACCCATCGGGCAATGGAACGTTGTCTATTCCTCCCAAAATGCTTGATGACAAAAGTAGAAGACAATGGTGATGATGGTCACTTAGTTGTGTAATTATTGCCTCACACATGAGAACTATAAGTACTGAGGTGATATGTGTTCTCATGTAGCATAATTATGCAGTAGTTGAGAAGGTGGATGTTGTTTGTCATTCATTCTTTCTGCCCTAGCCCTAGTCCAATCCATCTGGCTTGGGGGTAGGGGTATTTGGTGCTAAAGGTGAAGGCACTTCCACCACTCAAGCAGCCTATGGGGGATATCCTTGTGCAAAGTGGAGTACTCATTGTTCCCCCAACAAGGATTTATTTTGTTTATTTGCTCACTTTGAACAAGCGTAGGCCATCATACATGTGCTGCTATTTCTAGTGTACTTGACTGATTTGTGCGTGTGGATTAGCTGTCCCTATTACCAATGTCCCTCACCATCAGGGAAACCCACTCCGGCTTCAGAGGTACTTGTAATGTATGTCCCCAAGTCAAGGACAAGAAGTCAACATTTTATTCCAACTGACCGGTGTTGGGGTTGAACCCGCTACCGCAGCATCAGCACATCAGATATTTAAAAGCAAGTGCTCTTGATCATTTTTGACATGCTGACTTCCCCAAGCAGAATAACATGAAACTATGAAAGTAAGTGGTCAATTGAGTCTGACAGCAGCCAACAGAGAGTCGTTGGTTATAGTATCTTTGCAACGACAGGCAAAGGATTTCTTAATAGAAACAATGGGTATGGCTTTCAACCAGAATAGTTACTGCCAAGAAGGAAAGCAATGGTCTTTTTTATAGATGCCTAGAAAACTATAGGTCAATGAAGTTATGAAGTGATTGTTATTGGGGGACAGTTCTGCACCGGACAATCAGCTGGATGACATTGGGGGAAAGTTCTGCACCGGACAATCAGCTCGATGACAATGAAACATGCACCAAACCTCATTTCACATGTTTCTTCTTAACCCAATACTGAAAGACACACCAGATTTTAAGAAAACGAAGAGGAATTACATATCAAAACAACAGAATCTTTCGCAAGTGCCTTAATTTATTATTGGACCTCAAGAAGTTAAAATTACTGTTTGTATAAGACAAAACATACTAATGCAAACATTCTAACTTTATGTAAGACCAAATAAACAAGTGCAAATGTTCTGACTTTATGTAAGACCAAACAAAACAATCCAAATGTTCTAACATTGTAAACCAAACAGACAAATCCAAATGTTCCTACTTTGTCTAAAACCAAACAGACAAATGCAAATGTTCTGACTTTGTCTAAAACCAAAGACAAATGCAAATGTTCTGACTTTGTCTAACCATAGCAACGCAGATTCTACCTAGCAATGCGCAGGCTAGGACTGTGCCCTGTCAAGAGAAATAATGTAAAGCATTATTGGCTGCATGTTTACTTTGTACAATTTACAAAAGAAATAATGTAAATCATTATTGAATGCATGTTTACTTTGTTGGGAGTCTCTGTGGCGAAGTGGTCAAGCCGTTTGGCTCGTGCTCCGAAGGTTGTGGGTTCGATTCCGGGCCGCACCCTTCGGTTTACGAGTTAAATGTTTCGGAGACTCCTGTGGGTCGTCGCTAATAGCTACGGAGTTCGTGCTTTGTGCGACGCTTTCCGTGCTGCGGAAAGAGACTGAGCCATACGGGATCAAACCTGGTGCAATGAAGTCGATCCTGTCGACTTTTAAGCGACTTTTATGTTTACTTTGTACAATTTACACTCAGCTAACATTCCTTTCTGAAGGTTCTTTTCTCATGGGCAGTAAATAAGGCCAGCGTGATATTAATCCAACCACCCACCGACTGCCCATTGGTCTATAATGTATCTGGCCGTTACCATATGCCCAATGCACCTCAAAACATGGAAATGATCGTTTACTTTGTACTTTACTAAAAGTAGAGAAAATGTTCACGTTACATGGCGTATTAGGTACCTGGTCTTTGAAGTTGCCTTCTTTCACTAAGTTCAAAATGGTTCCTTACTATGCCTGTCTGTACCGCTGTTTGGATGTTCTTACTAAACAAACCGGTACTCATTTGTGCAGTGTCAACCAGTTTGTTTCACTTTTCCTCTGGAAGTCTCAAGAATCTTCTTCTACATGTGAGCATTTGTGAACAGCCATGATTGAGCATTTAGCTTCGATAACAAGGATCATCTCATTACATTTAGTTTCAAACCAGTCACCTGCCTGTGGCATGTTCATGAAAATATGTACCAGTTGAGTTGAACTAAGAACCGCCATCACTGCACTCAGGACATTCCCATGCGCGCTCCGTCCCCTCGTTCAATGGCCAGCAAAGAGTCATATTACTAATCGTTCCCACCACTATCTAATTGAAAGTATGTAGAAAAGGAGAGAGAAGAGAAGGGAGGAATGTCAGACAAGTCTGTGGGCCCAATTCTTCTTCTTATGCATTCGTCCGGAATGTTATTTTAGATGTAATTGCGCTGTGCATGTTTACAGCAAAACTGCTATATTGGCACCTTTCAGCCAACACATCCGACTTCTTCAGACATGTATGTACTGGGTTAACCATCCTGGGAGTCTGTGGGTCCAATTCTTCACCTTTTGAAAATAAAGCCTGGTTGTTTATTCAATTATTTTTTTTTCCAAATCAGTCAATGCTGAGCTGTGAATTGTGTTGCTCAGGTGTTCCCACATCTCTATCAAAGTTCTTTCACTTTGCAGAGAGCTGATTTTGAGGTATTCTTCAAAAGTCAAATAAAACAACTTAAACATGGCTGGGTTTGTCATTTTTGTAACCTCAATGTGTAGTTTTCCAAGGTGAGTGATGTAGCAGAACCATTCTTCTTGTAATCTAATTTTGATACAAACCACAGGAAGCTCAGTATCACAGTCAACACAATGATAATGAAGTACGAAATTCTCTAATAAAGTAAAGATAATACAATAAAGTCAGAAGCAGGCATACTACTCTTTACAACTAAGCACAGGGGGTCACTGTGACAATGTCATCAAGCCATGTGCCTTGCGCTCTAAAAGTTCATATTCGGACTACTGTTCAGACAATGAGTGCCATTGTTTTCAGACACTCCTTAGCGTCATCACCATCTCTGTGGCGAAGGGGTTACAGACGCAATTCATAATCCTGCATACCACGGGTGATATGGCAGCAGACCACCATGCGTTCGTTTTCATAAAAATGGTATGAGTGTCAGTTGTTAGAAAGTAATGACAAACTACTGAACATAAATTGCCAATTAACTCACAAACAGCCATAAAATGCTGGGGTTGACTGTGACGTCCTGTATAGGATATGCAACTGTCTTTTAGTGTCACTGCTGGAGCTACGGAGTACATGCTTTGTACAATGCTCTCAACAGGAACCTTATCATTTGGTGGAGAGAGACTGAGCTAGATGAGATCAACCTGATACAATGACATGGATCCTCTCAATCTGAATCTTGAGAAATAGTAACTTCAGGTGTATATTCATGACATGATTGGCATCTGAAGACAGTGGTACAAGCACACACACAGCTGGCGAAGCAACTACTTCAACATGACATGCAGACATACCAACACTGCAAACAGTAGGATACTTCCAATATTTTCTGTGAAAGTTCTGTCGTGCAAACTGAACGCTGCCTCCAAGATGATCCTGTGAAGTTAATAATGGTTGCATGCACACTCAAGAAAAGAAGCATGAACAAACAAGGACACATTTTGCAATAGCCAAACTGCAAGAAACACACTTTTTAAAAAAGTGGATAATTCTTTCAGCAAGCAATTACGAATTAGACATATTCTAAACAAACTGGGTAATTCTTTCTGGAATGAAACTGTAGGAATTAGACTTTTAACAAACTGGAAAATTCTTTCAGCTGTTAATTAGGAATTGGACATGTTCTAAAAAACTGGATAATTCTTTCAGAAGTTAATTATTAAATAGACATGCTCTAACAAAACAGGGTGGTTCTTTCAGGAGTTAAACTGTAGGGATTAAATGTCTTCTAACAAACTGGATAATTCTTTCAATAAACTGTGGGAATTAAGCATCATCTGATCAACTAGGTACTTCTTTTAGCGGTCAAAATGTAGACTTTACACATCATTTAACAAACTGGATACATCTTATAAAAGTCAAACTGTTGGAATTACACTTCATTTAACAAGCTAGATAATTGTTTCAACAGTCAGTTAAACTGTAGGAATTACATATTCATTTACCAAACAGGATACAACTTTCACAATGGCTGCATTCATTAACCCCCAAAAAAAAACTGTCTGGAGAAAGGATCTTTTGTTGAAGATAAGAAGGATAAGAATAGGACCAGGAAATGGTCAAGGGGATATCAGGATTCTTGATGAGAAGAATAGTTTAGTTTAGTTTAGTCGATGAATCAACATCACGGCACACGGGTGTGTCCCATAAGTGCTCTGTTCTACTCCTAACTCAAACCTGATGAGAAGAATCATATCTACCAGATAAGCAGGTTCAAATTCAGGAAAAAGAATTATTGAAGGACTTTGAAGGACATATTTCTTTATTACACTGTACTCTCTTCCTCATCCTCATCAATCTCATCTTGTTCGTTTTGTACCATGTGGCATCAGGGGAGGTATACAGAGCAAGAGAGTGCCCATTTATGGACTTCATATGCTGTGATGTCGGTTCCTAGATCAATCAATCAATCAATCAATCAATATACCGAGATTCCCATGGACTCTGCTATTGCCTCTGTCCATTGTTTACATGGTCAGTTTTGTCTTCATCAATGATCTGACTAAATGCTAAGCAGAGTGAAGATATCTATCCACATCCTTGCTTCTCTGTGCGGACATTTTTCTCACTCTTGTGAAACTACCTTCTCTTCAGATTCTCTGCACAACGTCAGCTACTACAGTCATTCCGATAGTAACCAACTTGTTGTATGGGTTGCTGGGACAGCTACAGAGAACTTGCACACTCATAAGAATGGCACGGCGCTGTCAAGAGTGGACAGCTCAGCAGGATTGGGTTCAACAAGAACAGTCATCTCACAACATTACAGCACAGGTCTGTCCGCATGTGGCCAAGTGGATAAAAATGGTGTTCTTACACATGCAGTGTGCTGATGCCGAGGTTAGCAGTTCATCCCCTACACCGGACAGCTGGACTAAATGTTATTCTGACGTCCTTGACTTGGGGATGTAAATTACAAGTACCTCTGAAGTCGGACTGGGTTCACCTGATGGTGAGGGACACTGTTAATAGGGAAAGCTAACCCACAAGCAAAATTCAGTCCATCACTACTATAAAAATAGTGTGTATGTACTACGCTTGAGTTCAAAGCGAGCAAGCGGTAAAAAAATTTTAAAAACAATTTAAAAAAACATTACAGCACTTCCCTCTCACAACATTACAGGACAGACATCTCACAACATTACAGCACAGTCGTCTCACAACATTACAGCACTGTTGTCTCACATTACAGCACAGTCATCTCACAACATTACAGCACAGTCGTCTCACAACATTACAGCACAATGTTCTCTTAACATTACAACAAATCCCTCTCACAACATTACAACACTTAACTCTCACAACATTACAGCACAGTTGTCTCACAACATTACAACACTTAACTCTCACAACATTACAGCACAGTTGTAACACAAAATTACAGCACAGTCATCTCACAACATTACAGCACAGTCATCTCGCAACATTACATCACAATGTTCTCATAACATTACAACAAATCCCTCTCACAACATTACAGCACTGTCATTTCACAACATTACAACACAGTCGTCTCACAACATTACAGCACAGTTGTCTCACAACATTACATCACAGTCACCTCACAACATTACAGCACAGTTGTCTCGCAACATTACAGCACAGTCATCTCACAACATTACAGCACTTAACTCTCACAACATTACAACACTATCATCTCACAACATTACAGCACAGTTGTCTCACAACATTACAGCACAGTCACCTCACAACATTACAGCACAGTCATCTCACAACATTACAACACTTAACTCTCACAACATTACAGCACAGTTGTCTCACAACATTACAGCACTATCTCACAACATTACAGCAATGGCATCTCACAACATTACAGCACAGTTGTCTCACAACATTACAACACTTTCCTCTCACAACATTACAATACTTCCCACTCATAACATAACAACACTTTCCTCTCACAACATTGCAACACTTCCCACTCACAACATTACAACACTTTCCTCTCACAACATTACAACTCTTCCCACTCACAACATTACAACACTTTCCTCTCACAACATTACGACACTTCCCACTCATAACATTACAACACTTTCCTCTCACAACATTACGACACTTCCCACTCATAACATTACAACACTTTCCTCTCACAACATTACCACACTCCCCTCTCACAACATAACAACACATCCCTCTCTCACAACATTACAACACATGCCTCTTATAGCTATTACGACAAGCCATGTGAGCCACTACACTCTGAACTCTCCTTCCTAAGCATGCTCTGTGAGTTCATTACAAACACAACATGTCTGCCTGTGCTGCCCTCCAGCCATTCATGTCTCCACATATTGTTTTACAATTCTTACTATATATTATTGTCCGCTGTAAAGTCTCATATGATTCTATTACATTGTTGTCCACATTGTCTCAATGTTGTCCTTCATAGAGTTAGGTTACTTCCTACACTGACAATTTAGCCAACTTTATACTCAATCAATCAATCAATAAATCAATCAGTCAATAAATCAATCAGTCAATCATGTGCTGTCTCTACAATGAAGGTTGGCTACAATGCATCTCCAGCATTGTCTGTCTCTCGCCTTGACCGTACATTCTGTCAGACTGATGTCTGTCCATCTCTTCATGTTATCTTCCCACTTGTATCATTGTCTACCTCTTGCTCACTTGCCCTCAACCTAGCCCTCCAGTATGGTTTTTATAAGAGTGTTACGTCTTTTAATGTGGCTGAAATATTTCACTTGCCTCTTTTTTTATTTCTTTCATCAACTCTCTTTTCATTCCCCGTTTTTTTCTAGAACCTTGAGAGGAATGTGTCTTTATACTACATTTGCTATTACGTTACATATAGAAAAGACTATGTTTCTGCAGTGTGGATTCATTCCTTTTAACAAACTTCAGCCAGAAATATGTACGTGTATTAATCTCTGATCACCATATGCAAATTGACCTGTTTTCTTTAACCTTTAGCTGCAGTTTTAAATTTATTTTGGGCACAAGCTCAGCCATTCACCCACCCAACAACACAAATGACATGTTGAAATATTTAAGGCCATGCAACTGTTAGTCAGCCTTTGTAAACAATTATGTGAATTCCTTTAAGGTTGTGAACTATGGCCCAGTTGATGTGCTTGCTAACCTTGGCTAATTGTGTTCACTGTGAACTGAATTGACAGCAGTTAAACTGGCTTATCAGTTTGAACTGTCCCATATTAGTTCACCTTTACAATAAATCTAGAAGAATTGATTTCACATTTACTTGTTTAACTTTACAATAAGTCCCTAGATACAACACTTTCACATTACTAGTTCAACTTTACAATAAGCATAGACATAACAATTTCACGTTTATGGTTCAACTTTGCAATAAGCCTGCATGCACCATCCATCTGTCATGTGCCATGCCGTAAGCATGGGCAGTCATGACTCGCCATTTCACTGGATACCAAAACCGTGGATCAGTTCAGTGTTCCTGTCTCGACCATGCTGTATGGTCAAGCCATCCAGGTATTTACTTCTCTGTGTTCCCCTTGTTCTCCTCCCCTCAATCTCGCCAGTTGTCACGAAGTTCTCAAATCTATTTCTTCTCATAACATGTCCAGAAACTTGTGACTATCTACGTCTAATTTCTCTAATCAATATATGATTTTCATTTGTTTTTTGTTTTTTTTTGTAGTACTTGGTCATTGGTTTTTCTGTCTGTCCATGGCATTCTTTGCATTCTCCTCAGAAACCACATTTCCATACCCATCAGATGTTTTTCAGCTTGACTGCTCATTGTCCAAGCTTCACATTCATACAAAAGTACAGGCTCTGCATGCACACTTTCACATTATTAATTCAACTTTAGTTCAAGTTTACAATAAGACTAGATATTCCATTTTCCATTAATAGTTTAAATTTACAATAAGCTAGACATAACAAGCCTACATTAATACTTCAATTGTACAACAAGGCTAGATACAAGTCTTTCGTATCTTTAGGTAAACTTTCCAATAAGCCTACATGCAGACTTTAACCCTTTACAGGGCATAGCGGCCATTACCGGCCGATCGCTTAAACGAGCGTAGCGGCCGATTGCGTCCGATACTATTATGCATTGTAATAACGCGATCTCTCGGCTTTCCGACACTTCCGACGGCTACTTTCACTTTCGCCGATAGCTTGACAACGTGGCCGCCATTTGTAAACGCGCTATCATGAATTTGAACGGACTTTTACTGACTTTTTTTTATAGTTTTCGGGATTTTTACGCTGTTTTTCAAAATGGATTTCGGCGATTCTTCAAGTGATAGCCGAGATTTCGCTAGGTTCAATTTAAATGACATTAAAGGGCACGAAGTTGACTATTAATCGGAGCTAGATATCAGTGCAAAGCGTTACTTTGCATTAGCAGTCTGAGTCGGACTTTAAAGAAAGTGATTATGATTCTGAAAATGTGTTTGTAAATTGCCGTATAGATGACGGAAAATCACAAACAACATGCTGTATTTCGTAAATACTTGTGTTCATATATGGATTACCGACAACAATCACATGAGTAACATATTCTGCATGCTTTTCCCTTCATTGTGTTGTTTATTTAACTAAAATCGGTTGACTTACACCTTATTTGTGATGTTTTTACTAACGCAACCCGAAATGTTACCGAACCTGAAAAAATCTTGCCCGTTCAGGGCTACAAAACGGACAAGCGACTGCCCTGTAAAGGGTTAACATGATTAGTTCAACTTTACAATGCACCAGACACAGCAATTTCACATTATTAGTCCAGGTTTACAATAAGCCTACATGCAGACACATTATGAGATAAATTTTACAATAAGACAATACTTTCACTGTGTTAATTCAATTTTACAATAAGATACAACACTTTAGTTAAACTTTACAATAAGCCTAGACACAACACTTTCACAGTATTAGTTCAACTTTACAAAAATACAACTCTTTCAGAGTATTAGTGCAACTTTACAATGCACCTAAACACAACAATTTTACACTCACTAGTTCAACTTTACAACAAGTCTACATACAACACTTTTACAGTATAGGCTGGTATGAAAGAGTATTAGGTCATTATACAGTCAATACTATCTATATTCTAGTATGATAATTTGGTCGCATCTAGTGCATAGTCAAGTGGTTACAAACCCACCTCACACGTTAGTGATCAGGTAATCGAGTCAGGTATATGCACTACTGACAAGCTTAAATAAGAGCGAAACTCGAGTCTAGCGCTACTAATCAACATGGACAAAGCCCAAGGGTCATATCGGAATATGATCAGCGTTGCAAGTAGTGGGTTGTGCTCAATATTCAAACCTCAAATCCCGAGACAACCAAATGAATAAATGACTATCTGTAGCAAAAATAAAAAGGGTGGTAGGCTTAACCATTCAGCTGTGGCCACATGTGAGTGTCACGCAACTGCTACCTCATGCACCTCCATCACTGTCCCCTCCATATTATTCATCCCTGTTTCTAATCTTTTTCCCCGTGTATTTTTAGGCCTCCCCCTATTTCATACGCCCTGTGGGTTCCAGACACAGGAACTTCTTGTTGTACTATTACAGGGTGTTTGTAAAGTCTCACTACACTTTGCATGTAGAGCAAATTTGAGAAATTCTTTCTTCCGTTGATAACACCATTCTGTTTGGAGTGCAAAATATTTATCCAGCAGACGACAGCCATTCACTGCACATTGCTTCATGATGCACTGTGCAGCACATTCTTTGATGATGTCATGTACTTCATTTTTCAAATTTGTTCCACATACAAAGTGTAGTGAGACTTTATAAAAACCCTCTATAAGTTATTCCCAATGTATGTCCTATCCAGAGCTAGCATTTGTTTTCCACATCTCTTGATTCTCCGTTATTTGTTTAATTCTCTCCATGAGCTCTACATTGGTGATTCTGTAATACCATTTTAGTCCCTCTATTCCAGTGTTTCCCAACGTGGGGCCCACGCCCCACAGGGGGGCAATTTGACTGTTAAGGGGGGCAATTCGAAAATGGAAGAAATCGGCTGAATATAACAAAACGGGGAGACTTGAGAAACTAAATTGGAACCTGACATAAGATCTCTTTGCAGCAAGCATCAAGCGCAAGGATCTCACTAAATTTAAATAATAAATAATTACTAATAATTAAAATAATATAGAAAAATCTTTCATTAAAATTATTTTGTACTTGAATTTCATATCTCCATTATATGTTTTGAAAATTAACTTACTGTGTTTGCTCAATAATTACCTAGTGATTTCTTCCTAAAACCTATCATTCAAGTTTCTTTAGTGAACATTTCAATTTTTGAATATTAAAAATAATGTATATGTTGATGGGGAGGAGGGGGGGCATGGGGCGTGGGGCGGGGGAGGGGGGCAATATGAATTTTAGAAAGGCTTAAGTGGGGCATGGCACAAAAAAGGTTGGGAAACACTGCTCTATTCTATTCAGGTACCAATTAATGAATGTTTGTAGTTTATTAGTAACTGTTTTAACTATCTCAACCTTTAGTAAAGTTTTAAGTTATCATGGTTATAGAGTACCATCTCTGTTGTATCCTACCTACAGGTCTAGGCTACCCCATAGATGTCCACTTATAGTTAGTTAGTTAGTTAGTTAGTTAGTTAGTTAGTTAGTTAGTTAGTTAGTTAGTTAGTCAACAGATCATCCTCATTGCACATTGAGCCATTCAGTAGATGTCCACTTATTCCAGTACCATACTCTGTTGTATCCTACCTACACATCTAGGCTACCCCATAAATGTCCACTTATTCCAGTACCATACTCTGTTGTATCCTACCTACACATCTAGGCTACCCCATAAATGTCCACTTATTCCAGTACCATCTCTGTTTTATCCCACCTACACATCTAGGCTACCCAATAAATGTCCACTTATTCCAGTACCATACTCTGTTGCATCCTACCTACACATCTAGGCTACCCCATAAATGTCCACTTATTCCAGTACTATACTCTGTTGTATCCTACCTACACATCTAGTCTACCCCATAAATGTCCACTTATTCCAGTACCATACTCTGTTGTATCCTACCTACACGTCTAGGCTATCCCATAAATGTCCACTTATTCCAGTACCATACTCTGTTGTATCCTACCTACACGTCTAGGCTATCCCATAAATGTCCACTTATTCCAGTACCATACTCTGTTTTATCCTACCTACACATCTAGTCTACCCCATAAATGTCCACTTATTCCAGTACCATACTCTGTTGTATCCTACCTACACGTCTAGGCTACCCTATAGATGTCCACTAAATCCAGTAGATACTTAATTCCCAGGGAGGCTCTATGGCAAAGTGGTTATGCCACCTGCCCCATACTCCAAAGGTTGTGGGTTCGATTCCAGACTACATCAATCGGTTCACAAGTGCAATTTTCTCTGAGACTCCTGAAGGTCATCACAGGAGCTTAGGAGTTTGTGCTCTGTGAGACACTTTTGGCAGGTCGTCCTACGGAAAGGGACGGAGCTATAAGGGATAAAACCTGCGGTAAAGTAGTCAACCCTCTTGTCTTTTTACAACTCAGTTCCCAGAGCTACATTTACTACACCATTACACGGCAAACAATAAATCAGGTACAGCAGTTTTCCCATGGTTAACTTTAACTTTTAATTTCAGCACCTTAACTTTATTGTCTTTAACCTTCAGCTTGACTACTTTAAACTTGTAAACTTTAACCTTCAGTTCTAAAATCTTAACTTTCTTAATTGTGTCATTCAACTCTATCATCTTACCCTTGTTAACTTAACCTTAAACTCTATCATCTTAACTATGCTAACTTTAAACTCCAACTCCATCACTTTAACCATGAGAACTTTAACCTTCAACTCTGTCACCTTAACCTTGCTAACATTAACCTTCAACTCCATCACCTTAACCTTGCTAACATTAACTAACCTTCAACTCCATCACCTTAACCTTGCTAACATTAACCTTCAACTCCATCACCTTAACCTTGCTAACATTAACTAACCTTCAACTCCATCACCTTAACCCTGCTAACATTAACCTTCAACTCCATCACCTTAACCTTGCTAACATTAACCTTCAACTCCATCACCTTAACCTTGCTAACATTAACTAACCTTCAACTCCATCACCTTAACCTTGCTAACATTACCCTTCAACTCCATCACCTTAACCTTGCTAACATTAACTAACCTTCAACTCCATCACCTTAACCTTGCTAACATTACCCTTCAACTCCATCACCTTAACCTTGCTAACATTAACCTTCAACTCCATCACCTTAACCTTGCTAACATTAACCTTCAACTCCATCACCTTAACCTTGCTAACATTAACTAACCTTCAACTCCATCACCTTAACCTTGCTAACATTAACCTTCAACTCCATCACCTTAACCTTGCTAACATTAACTAACCTTCAACTCCATCATCTTAACCTTTCTAACATTACCCTTCAACTCTATAAATATAACCATGCTGCTAACACAAACAAAAGTACATCTTTACTGTTATGACTGCCAGTTAGGGTTAACATACAACATTCTGGTAAAGATTAACTTTCATACAGATACAGCACAACTATAAATGATTTAACAAAGCGAGCTTTCTCAAAACCTAAATAACATACTTACGGAGGCAGCAGAAATATGAAAAACTCATGCGGTTTGAAGAATTCCGGCAAGTTATTGGAGATACCAGAAAAACTGCAGAAAACAATACATTTTGTTGTAGTTTCTGAATAGAAGATTCAAGAATCTATTCTGCTTGAGGTTTATAAGCTAACTCAAAGACAGGACACAGTAAACAAAAATATCCAAAGTCATATTGATATAGAAGATCAGCTGTGATCGATGAATCGCCAGCATTTTCAGTTCTTTGAGTCATGACACATCCAGCATACATCTACAGGGGACTGTGGTAGTGTAGTGGCTAGCAGGCTTGTCTGCTGGCCCAGTGGTGTTGAGTTTGAATCCCCACCAAGGCAGATTTTTTTAATGGATCTGGGTGTCTAGGACAACCCAGCCTACAATGGATGTCTAGGACAACCCAGCCTACAATGAATGTCTAGGACAACCCAGCCTACAATGGATGTCTAGGACAACCCAGCCTACAGTGGATGTCTAGGACAACCCAGCCTACAGTGGATGTCTAGGACAACCCAGCCTACAGTGGATGTCTAGGACAACCCAGCCTACAGTGGATGTCTAGAACAACCCAGCCTACAGTGGATGTCTAGGACAACCCAGCCTACAGTGGATGTCTAGGACAACCCAGCCTACAGTGGATGTCTAGGACAACCCAACCTACAGTGGATGTCTAGGACAACCCAGCCTAAAATGGATGTCTAGGGCAACCCAGCCTACAATGGATGTCTAGGGCAACCCAGCCTACAATGGATATCTAGGACAACCCAGCCTACAATGGATGGCTAGGTCAACCCAGCCTACAATGGATGTCTAGGACAACCCAGCCTACAATGGATGGCTAGGTCAACCCAGCCTACAGTGGATGTCTAGGACAACCCAGCCTACAATGGATGTCTAGGTCAACCCAACCTACAGTGGATGTCTAGGACAACCGAGCCTACAATGGATGTCTAGGACAACCCAGCCTACAATGGATGTCTAGGTCATCCCAGCCTACAGTGAATGTCTAGGACAACCCAGCCTACAGTGGATGTCTAGGACAACCCAGCCTACAGTGGATGTCTAGGACAACCCAGCCTACAGTGGATGTCTAGGACAACCCAGCCTACAATGGATGTCTAGGACAACCCAGCCTACAATGTAAGGTATTGACCATCTACTCATTCCGTAAATACTCATGAGTTTTCTACACCAGATGTGCAAGATACTGGTCATCTACTCATTCAGAGAATGCTCATCAACTCTCTGTGTGAGATGTGCAAGATACTGGTCATCTACTCATTCAGAGAATGCTCATCAGCTCTCTGTGTGAGATGTGCAAGAAACTGATTATCTACTCATACAGAGAATGCTCATGAACTCTCCATGTGGATGTGCAAGACACTGATCATCAACTCATACACAGAATGCTCATTAGCTCTCCATGAGAGATGTGCAAGAAGCTGATCATCTACTCATATAGAGAATACTCATAAACTCTCCATGTAGCATGTGCAAGAAGTTGATCACCTACCATCATCATAGGGAATTACCATGACTCTCTTACAATCTTACATGGCACAAAGTATTTTTCCCCAGCAGCTTCATCAAAGTGGAAGTCATGATCAGAGTCGAAACTCCCATCATTGTACTGATTCATGTCTGTTTTGAGGATACCATGTGGGTAGGTGAAATAAAGTCTTGGTCAGTATGTTACCTCTAGCATTACACTTATTTTGGCCCTGGTCATTGTCCATAATCAACATCCACATTATTAAGGCTAGAAAATAGATGGAGCAGTAATAAAGTCTCACCAATGTCTTTTTCCTTTTTAACTGAGCAATCCTAAATGTATGTCTGCACGTGGTTGATCAGCTTTGGTTTAATTTCCTGCCTTAATATGAATCAAGGTTTTAAAGTATTTTAGCCACATGGCTAAATGTTCACCAAGACATGTCTTCATAACTTGGTCTCCTTATTTTGTACTAGGGGACAGTTCCATGAGGATAATACTATCAGGCAAAGAGCTGAACAGGAAACAATCCATATACTTTAAACATAGAAGCCACAAATAATATGTTGCATGATTTATTGCCTGGCATATGTCGCTGCATCTCGTCAGGTGCATGCTGCAAAGTTATATACCATATGAAGTGAATAAATGAATAATAGTTCAGATGAAACAATTAACACATAGTCACGGGTATTGTTCCAATGTGGAGCATCTGTTATCCTCACGGTAATTTCAAATTCACAACGAACTCTTTACGTTTGCATAAAACTGGCTGGAACTGCCTAATTGCTAATGTGTCACTATATTTGAGCAAACTGTTTATTGTTCATCAAATACAGTACAGGATACGCTTTTTCTTTCATCATGTTATGGCCATAGTTTATGAGATGTTGAGAAATTGACGAGCAGGGCGTTTTATATCCTTTTGACTGCACAGGGGTGCCAGGTAATAAATCATGCAACACATTGTTTGCAGCTTCTGTGTTTAGATTCACTAAGGCAATATGTTGTTTTGAACCCATATACTGTTTAATTATGAAAATAAAAAACAGAGACACAATTTGTAACAACTTACTGAATCACTGCACCAAAGACAGTACCCAGGACAATCAAAATGCTGAAACAAAACAAATCAATGTAAGTTTTTTAAAAGTCCAGCAGGATTCATTTTGTCAGTTCCAGGAGACCTCACAACAGATGCCAAAGGAGATAATACCCACAATTAAGAAAGAATAAATGTATTACCCAGAAAGATGTAACATATTTTGTGCTGCATGTTAAAACATCTTGTCAGATTTCTTTAGCATACTCAAGCCAAATGTAAAAGATATCATGTCACGCATTGCGCTGCTTGGTGCACACAGACAATAACTCATTACACATGGTGTGTTCCTTAGAACAGAAAGCTTTAAGTGCCATACATTTGTAACTAATTCAGTGCCGAAGGATAATACACTGCCAAATGTCACCTCCCATTTGGACAAGAGGGTGATATATCGCCATACTAAAGTCACTGTGTTGTTTGTTTCATATTGTGGTATTTTCTGCAATGTTAATACTCAGTGAACAGAAATGTACATTATAATTCTTGTTCATTTGACTATCCACCACGTTTGGTCCAAACCTAATATTTGATTGGCACTGGATCAGTTAAGGATCCTTTCACGTGCCTTGAGAAGTAATGGGTATATGGGGTTGGCCAAATTGGTTTAAAGACAAATCGTCTCTCACTGGGTGATTTTGTCAATATCAGACGGCTGTCTTTACTTCTCAAGACATTTATTTGAACCCTTTTTATGCTGGGTCAGCCTATGAGACAGGTACATTTCTATTTCTGTCTTTCATAAAGTTGGTTGGTTGTGAATCATCTGAAAATGGACACAAATGAGCTGTGGTCATCATCATAAGCCAGTGGATTGTCCTGTTCAGAAGCTTTCCCCCATAAGTCTTTTGAAATGACTTGAAATGTCTATGTATCATAAGCCAGGAGTCCTACCTCTGCTGCTGTCATGTTTCATATTATCTATCACATCCTGAATCTATTTATATTCTGGTCTTCCACTTCTACACCTCCTCTTTAGACCTCCCTCCATAGTTATCTTTTCCAGAATTCATGTCTTTTTACATGTTGGATCAGCAAAGTAATGCTAAAAAGTTCGCCTGTCGGAACTTCGATCCTAGACAAGCTGCTTGCCAAGGCTTATGACCTGGCCTGTCCTGCCATGACATTTAGTCTTGAGGTTGCATTTCCTCGCACCAGGATAAAGCGTGTACCCTCCAAATTGTGCTCCTTTACCCGAATCTGTTGGCACAATGTGGGGTGTTGGGTTTGGTGAGCGCCACCCAACATTCAACGCTACCAAAAAGCAGGTAGTATGATCTATTGCCATACGGTGGCTCAGTCATATCGACTAAGACCTGACATACAGATTTTGAATATATAATATGTAATTACCTTTACCTTTTAATGCAGCATCTGCTAACTGATTACCTTTACTGCTGTCTTGTAAAGCATCTGCTTTATAATTAACTCTTTCCCTACTTTTATTTTTACTTTGCCAAAATGATATGTTATAACAGTAAGACAAAATGATCATATTATAATGTTTTGCACATCCTTAACAGGACATCACTGTCAACATCAGCATCTTTCAGCTGATTGTTGATTTCTTGGCAAGATTACGCTCAGTAGTTTGCCATTGCTTTCTGAGCGACCGGCTTCATACTCTCATAAGTCACTGGCACGACTCGAACCACTTCCAATTCTTGTGCGCTCACGTCAACCACGAGAGTATTCGGGATTACGGAGAAAGCTGCTATCTCCTTGACCAGGCAGACCGGATATATTATAATAGTAAGACAAAATTACAATATCAAACAGTAAGCCAAAATTACCATGTTCTAACAGTAAGCCATAATTACCATGTTATAACAACAAAACAAAATTACCACATTAAACAGTAAGATGAAATTATCATGTTCTAACAGTAAGACAAAATGACCATAATAAACTATAAGGCAAAAAGACAGTTATGATTGTCCCACATACCAGGATTCTGGAACCAGACTGGACAAAAAGTTGGCATGATGATAACCTGAAAGATATTTACACATTTTTCTGTGAATGTTGCATTCGTAGAATTTCAAGATATACATGTTTTCCAGTGAAAGTCACCTTTCTACAATTTCAAGATATACATCAGATATACATTCAGACTTGTGCAGGGTTTTAATCACATTGAGCCGGGAGTGCAGGGAGTGGCCAGCAGGGGCCACGGAAGTGGAAATTCAGCAACTAATTCAGGAAAATTCTCGCCCGGGTGATGTGATTATCTACACGGATGGGTCGGTGTTTAGAGGTAGGAGAAGTGCCTGGGGGTTCTTGGCAAAGACTAATGGTCAGCGTTTTGTCCAGGAGAGCCTGGCGTATGATGACACTACATCTAGCTTAAGAATGGAGGTGGAGGCGGTCAGTGCAGCTTTCCGCTGGATAGAGAACACGATACATACACACATTGTGATTGTTACTGACTCAGAAAGCATGCTGAGGAGGGTGAGAACAGGCAAGCTTCGTGCAGAGTGGCTTGCTTCGCTTCGGAGGTCACGGGTAGCAAGCATCACCTGGATCTTTTCTCCTGGGCATGCCGGTGTGCTGGGGAATGAACAGGCGGACAGATTGGCTGGCTCGGCAAAACTTGGTGGAGTATTGATGTATGACAAAACAGGTGTGGTTGCGGCCTTGTGGGAGCACGTGTACACCTCGGAGGAGCAAATGGATCACCATAGTCTGGTAAGAATGAGACAGCGAGGTGTGACGAGGGGGTCTGGTCGATGTTCGATGCTCAGAGGTAAGGCGAGACGGACATATAATCAGATTGCTACTGGAACTATTAGTGTTGGAACTCTTCGCTGGCTGCTGAGGATGGGGATGGAGCGCTTATGGGAATGTCCTGAATGCTGTGATGTCGGTTCCTAAATCAATCAATCAATCAATCAATCAATCAATCAAGATATACATGATTTCCAGTGAAAGTCATCTTCCAACATTTTCAAAATATACATTTTTAAGTGAAAGTCATCTTCCTACAATTTCAAGATATTCCGGTACAAACCTAAGGCCATGTCCATGTCAGACTGGAAGCACTAGACTCGAGTTTCACTCTATTTCAGCTCGTCAGTATTGCATATCCCTGACTGGACCCGGTATCGAACCTCGGATCACTGGCATGTGAGGAGGGTGTGTAACCACTTGACCCTGCGACTCATGCTAGATGTGACCAAATTATCACACTGCTATATCACGTCACCCATCGTAGGCTATAGCTCACAAACAAAAAAAATAGATATGCACTACTGATGAGCTCAAACGAGAGTGAAACTTGAGTCTAGTGCTTCCAATCTGATGTGGACATGGCCTTAGGTTCATGCCAGAATACGATCAGCAATGCCAGTAGTGGGTTGTGCTTAATCTTTAAACCTCAAATCCCGAAACAACCAAATAAATCAATTTCAAGATAAACATGTTTTCCAGTGAAAGTCATCTTCCAACAATTTCAAAATATACATGTTTTTCAGTGAAAATCGCCTTTCTATAATTTCAGGATTCCTTTCTACAATTTCTTTATTAACTTGTTCATGTCTGATTGGAGTTTGCTGCTAAAGTTACAAGTGAATTAGAGAAAAGGGTGAATAAAATGGGGAGGACACAGAATGAGATGCAGGAGGCAGCAACGAATAGGAGAGCTTGGTAGAGTTTGTTGAAGGTCTCTGCTCCATAGAGTGATTAATGGCAGAAGAAGAGGAAATATGGCATTAAGCAACATCTTCCATCAAAAGAGGAAATATGACACGAAGCATCTTCCTTCCATAAAGAACTATGAACCTAGAACTAACTGCTGTTTTTGTTGGGGTCATAAGTGTGGAGGTAAGAGTGCAAACACGGAAGATGATGATAATCACTATCATCATCTGCAAGCAGCAGTGCACTTTTGGTTTCTCCTGAAGCATAGGGCCTTGTTATAGCTGATTTCCTTGCCGCAAACCTGGGCTAAAACAACAGACTTTATATTCTAGGGGTCCACATTTGTTGTTACGTCTAGGGAAAGTTAGTTTTCAATCTTGAGCCAAATGTATTGCCTGAACAGCAATTAGTTGTGTTTGTGTTTAGTAGTCACTCTGAATCCATCGACTTGATTCTTGGTCTTCCTCTGGCTTCTTTTATTGTAGGTATCAAGTAGTAGTTGATTGAACTTCATTCTGATCATTTGCATGAACATCTTTACTTGTTGTTTCTCTATCAGTTAAGTGCCAGGCATATAGCTTATGATATTCCTAATGTCGTCATGTCTAATTTTGTCCCTTATGTGAAGAAAAGAAAATTAAGATTTTAAACAAGCGTAAGATTGTTAGTTAGTTGCAGTTCCAACTTCACAGCAAAGGGCCACTCCATAAAGCTCTGTTCCTGTGCCAGTGAATATCACACAAAATGCTCCCCACTGTCCCATGTAATAAGTGGAACGGATACCAGTTCCAAAACACCAACAGCACACACACACACACACACACACATACATGCATAAGGCCACTGCCAGAATGCCAACATAACAGTCTGCCATTAAAATTACAGATCATCATCAATGGAAGCAGTAGTCATCAGAAAACCAACAGTTGCACACACATTATAGCATAAAGCAAAACCAGCTGGTTTAGCAACTGGCCGGCAGCCATTTTTCTGAACATGCAGTTCACAGACGAAGGTAGTGTAAACAGACAAAGCATATATGACGAATGAAGATCTTCAGACTCAGAACAGGGCATTGCAGGCAGAGCAAACTATCAATGAATGAGTCTCAGAGACTCTGATACCTACAGCTGTGGAACATTCAAACAAATACCCCACCCTACAAAACTGCAAAATTTTACTAGTGGAAATATGGTCCACAGAAACAACCCTACAGTACACACTGAGGGAGACCAGTGAAGACATCAAGCACAACTACATGACCCATCCTCAAATAGATGCCTAGCAGAAGGTAATCACCAAAGAATAAGATGGTTGTGCTGTGATTAGTACACTGGCCAACTGTATGAAGGTCTATTCCTAATTATCACATCTTTTGTTTGTTTGCCATGAATAATACGGCCCTGCAGGCAAACCCTATTGTCTAATGACTAGCCCTGGAACCAGACAGACTGGTTCAGAAGCGAGTGAGAAGAGGATCTGGATGACGATCAACGAGTAGAGGAAAAGTTAGAGGGAGTTTTAATCAAAATATTACTGAAACTGTCAGCATTAGAATGCTTCTAATGAGGACAGAAATTAAGCATGAGTAAGAATGTTTCAAGGGCATTAATGTTGGTTCAAATATTACCAAAATATGACTATCCCCAGGTGGCTGATGTCTCGTTTTCTAACCAAGTATAACCAAATATGACTATCCCCAGGTGGCTGATACCTCTTTTCCTAATGCTGGTACTGATGCCTTGCAGTCTTGACAGATGTTTGTTACTCTGTGCTTCAAAACAGGCACAATAACTACAACCCTTAGTGGCAGCGACTGTGACTGATCAGATTAATAATCAGCAGTAAACGTTTGTCCACAATGGATGCATGTGTACACATGGTCATTTACACCATCACACATGATCTGACATCTCACACGTTCCGTATGTGACCTATAAGCAACCATTTTCACCTTTGTCTTTATTCAATTCCTGATCTTCCTGATTAGACTAATAATCAGCAGTAAATGTTTGTCTACAAGGGATGCATGTGAACACACGGTCATTTCCACCATCACACATGATCTGACATCTCAAACACTGAATGTGTGACCTATAAGTAATTATTTTTGCCTTTGTCTTTATTCAATTCCTGATCTTTTCTCTCCATGCAACGTGATAGTGACGACTTTATCCCAAGGTGCAATATCAATGCTTGTGTCAATCATGTCCTGCTTACACACATTTATGTACTGTAGGAGAGTCTGACCCCGAGATCTTTTACCCATCTGTAATTCACCAAAAAAAGATGTCCTTTGGTATACTGCCATTGTCCGTCCTCCTAATATATCCTATCCATCTAAGTCTACAAAGACTGAGCATGGAACAAACCATCACACCATCTGTCTTAACAATACTTCAGTATTTGAGATCTTATCTTGTCACTTAATACCAAGTAATCTTAACAGACACTGTATATGAAAGCTGTGAAAACTTCTCTCTGGTGTGGGTAAGTTGACCAGGTCTCACTGCCATAAAGAATAATACTAAGGACACAGGCTTGATAGACCAGGACTTTTGTTTTGGCAGTAAGCTTCTTAATGCACAATTGCAATTAATTTGTAGTGCTGAATGAGCTTAAGCTTGTATCCCATGACCAGATGTGCTTACTTGCTTGTGTTATATCCGTGTTTGTTGTGTGCACACTTGACATTGCCTACCCATCATTTCATTTGTTGGTCTTCCACAGGCTCTATATCCGGATCTTTTTCAGCTGTATGCCCTTATCACCAGTTGATCAGGCTTCATCCTCACATGATGTCCAAACCACATTATGTGTTGTATCTTGATGAATTGATTGATTGATTTAGGAACTGACATCACAGCATTTGGGACATTCCCATATGCGCTCCGTGTATCTTGATGAATTTGCAACATAATGTTACCCCTATCATATTTTATATGGCATTGTTTCCATTCTATCTCTGCTGGAAACCCTAGAAACCTTCAGAAAGGACGCTGAAAGGTATGGGTTCACCCAAACTCACAAAACTGGCATCACACATTTCTTTGTGAGTGTAAACTGTGGTTGCAGCAGGAAGGACATATGGAGAGATTACAAAGTGTTTAAAACCAGTGTTACTGAAACTAGCAGCATCTACACCATGTGAAACCTCCAGAGGAAGATGGAACCTGTATGGGTTTGTCAGAGGTCCTATGATGTCGATTCACCATAAACCCTTAACAGTCACTTCACTTGACTAAGATGCCTTAACTAGGCATCAGGCATGATACTAGTCACCAAATCACCCCCAGTTAAAGTCACTGAAATATAGACCAAGCCCTTACCTGCCAAAATGTTAGGTCAGTAAGTAAAGGTCTCTCTTTACATACCTTGAGGCATAATGGGCATAATGTGCTAGTCCCATCTTTTCATAGACCAATCGGCACTGAAGAGGTGATGTGGACAATATCACGCCGGCTGCCTTTATTTCCCAAGACACTTCCTGGTACCCATGTGTAGGCTGGGTCAACCTGGTACCATCTTCTTCTTTGGTGATCACCTTCTGCTGAGTCAACCTGGTACCATCTTCTTCTTTGGTGATCACCATCTGCTGGGTCCACCTGGTACCATCTTCTTCTCTGGTGATCACCTTCTGATGGGTCCACCTGGTACCATCTTCTTCTTTGGTGATCACCATCTGCTGGGTCAACCTGGTACCATCTTCTTCTTTGGTGATCACCTTCTGCTAGGCATCTATTCGAGGATGGGTCATTAATAGTTGCTTGAGGTCTTCACTGGTCTTTCTCAGTGTGTATTGTAGCTCCTATGGATCATATTTCCATTGTGTGGCAAAATCCTGCAGTCTTGCAGGCTGTGGTATTTGAGAGATCCCCAGTGGTAGGTATCAGAGTCTGTGAGACCCATTCAGTGATAGTGTGCTATGCCTGCAATGCCCTGTTCTTGAACTGAAGATCTTCATTGACCACGTTTGCCCTGCCAGTTCATAGTGGGAGCCCAAGTCAGTTTTAGAAATCCACCTCAATGGAGATCTGAACCTATAACCATCAGATCAGTGGGTAAGCGAATATTACGTACATGAGCATTGTTACTGTAACCATTACACTAACTGTTTCAGGATGTAAGAGACAATCAGAAACACAGCAGAGAGTTAGACACCTCAAGAGATAAGTGAATTCATGTTACAAGTGTCAAGTGGTCACTTCATGTTCCCCTCACACCTACACACTAAATGAGTGGTTCCCAAATGTATGTATCTGGGCCTCACTTCTGGATTTCCATAGGGGCGTTTGGTCAAGTACAAGACCCTTCACGTGCATTGAGTATATGGTGCTACACCCATATTTTGTATAGACCAATCTTTTCTTGGTGGGTTGTTTGGTCAGTATCACCGTCCACCTTTATTTCCCAAGATTGTGTATCGACCAATCGGTGCTTGGTGGGTGGTTTGGTCAGTATCACCATCCACCTTTATTTCCAAGATGGTATCCATTTTAGGCAGGCCAACCTGGAGCACACATTAATCTTAACAATCAGCCCAAAGCAGATTTGAACCCATGAAAATCTCCCGCTGATCTGTCCTGTTGTCGTGATATTATCCAATGCCACTTTTATCATTACATGACAAAAGAACGATGTTTGTCGCCTTCCTATATTTGTTTCTAATGTTCTACTTTCACTAGCCTTTTCCAGAAACTTGAGTTAAGATGAGTTGAGACCAACATCATAGCACTCGGAAATTTCCATACGTGCTTTATCCTCATCTTCAACAGCCAGTGAAGAGTCCCAATACTAATGGTCTCAACAGCAGTCTGATTATGTGTCCACCTGGCCTGTCCTCTGTGTTTTGAGTGATGGCCAGATCCTTTTGTCACTCCCTACAGCACCACTTCACTCCAGTTACACTGGCAGCCCAAGGTATTCGCAAAGAAATATGTGAAATGTAATAATAATAATAACAACAATAATATATCCTATTTAAAACACAGAAGGGTTTGAATAATATATTCTTCTTCTTCAGCATTCCGAGCCATTGAGGTTCTTTGCTGCAAATACAATCTGTCTCCATTCGTCTCTCTGGTGGACCTTCTCTTGCCAGTCGTTGATTCCAAGTGCTTGTAGGTCTGTATGTATATTATCTCTCCACCGCCTTCTTGGTCTACCTCGGGGTCTACGGTCATTTATTTCCTGAGTGTAAGCGAGTTTTGTTTCCCTATTATCTTCCATTCTTTCTATATGCCCCAGCCATTGTAGTCTATTAGCCTTCATGATACCAGTGATTAGCGGGGACTTAAACAAATCATAAATGTCTTTGTTACTTCTTCTTTTCCACTCTCCACTTTGTGTATCCCTAATGGGTCCAAAGATGCGTCTTAAAATTTTGTTCTCAAAGGTTTGTAACAAGGCTTCGTCTCCTTTCGTTGTACTCCAGGTTTCAGAGCCATACAGCACAACTGGTCTGATCAGTGAATAATATATTACTTGTTTAAATATTTTTCAATCGTATTCTTACCAATTTTGCTGACACCAGCTAGCAGAACAACAATTGTAAATATCAGTGGATCTCGTACTTCTGCATAAGCAATAGCTGCAACATGCAATCCTCCGTGACGACTATGTCCTCCAGCATGGTCCCCATCTGAAGTGTGAGAACCACTGTCGCTTTCATTTTGGCTGTTATGCGGCAGAGGTCCTTCAGAACTATTTAATAAAACTGCAGATGCATCGCTAAAAGCTGGAATGTTTAATATAACAAAACTAGCAATTGTCAACAGATCCGGCATGGCTGTAGCTTTTTCAGAGGTATGTTTAGCACTGGATCTGAAATGCTTCTTCAACTACTGTTTAATACTTGGTTAAGGAGTTACATGTAGATCTTCATAGTCCATAGAGCTGAGGTACAAGTTGGACAGACTTGGCCAAAATTGTTAGTCTGGAATCACAAGATCTGTAGCCTGGTCTGAAAAATTCAAAATAAATGGTAGACTCAAGTGTGTGGCATGTATCGTTGCAAGTGGGCAGAACCTACAAGCTAATACAGACACAGACAGACAATGTGGTCATGGATGTGATTAGTTCTGTGTGAGTTGACAGACAGACAGACAGACAGACAGACAGACAGACAGACAGACAGACAGACAGACAGACAGACAGACAGACAGACAGACAGACAGACAGACAGACAGACAGACAGACAGACAGACAGACAGACAGACAGACAGACAGACAGACAGACAGACAGACAGACAGACAGACAGACAGACAGACAGACAGACAGACAGACAGACAGACAGACAGACAGACAGACAGACAGACAGACAGACAGACAGACAGACAGACAGACAGACAGACAGACAGACAGACAGACAGACAGACAGACAGACAGACAGACAGACAGACAGACAGACAGACAGACAGACAGACAGACAGACAGACAGACAGACAGACAGACAGACAGACAGACAGACAGACAGACAGACAGACAGACAGACAGACAGACAGACAGACAGACAGACAGACAGACAGACAGACAGACAGCAAAGGCACCTGTAATGTAAACAAAACAAAGGTCGAGGTTCCCATTTACATACCAAGATGCCAAACTAGAGACATGGTACTAGGTTCATATTTTTGTTAACCAAAAGACACTCACTGGGTCACCTAACCTCTCAGTGGGTCACCTGACCTCTCAGTGGGTCACCTGACCTCTCAGTGGGTCACCTGACCTCTCAGTGGGTCACCTAACCTCTCAGTGGGTCACCTAACCTCTCAGTGGATCACCTAATGTCTCAGTGGATCACCTAACCTCTCAGTGGATCACCTAACCTCTCAGTGGGTAGCTTAACCTCTCAGTGGGTCACCTAACCTCTCAGTGGATCACCTAACCTCTCAGTGAATCACCTAACCTCTCAGTGGGTCACTTAACATCTCAGTGGGTCACCTAACCTCTCAGTGGGTCACCTTACCTCTCAGTGGATCACCTTATCTCTCAGTGGATCACTGAACCTCTCAGTGGATCACCTTATCTCTCAGTGGGTCACCTTACCTCTCAGTGGATCACTGAACCTCTCAGTGGGTCACCTTATCTCAGTGGGTCACCTTACCTCTCAGTGGGTCACCTTATCTCTCAGTGGGTCACCTAACCTCTCAGTGGGTCACTTTATCTCTCAGTGGGCCACCTAACCTCTCAGTGGGTCACCTAACCTATCAGTGGATCACTTAACCTCTCAGTGGGTCACCTTATCTCTCAGTGGGCCACCTAACCTCTCAGTGGGTCACCTAACCTCTCAGTGGATAACCTAACCTCTCAGTGGATAACCTAACCTCTCAGTAGGTCACCTTACCTCTCAGTGGATCACCTAACCTCTCATTGGGTCACCTTACCTCTAGAACATGTTCTGGTGATAATTTCATAAGAGGCAAGGTCAGGCTGAGAGATTACGGTGTCTGCCTCAAACTCAGTGCTGCCTCTATGGCAAAAGGGTTATGGACGCAGTTTGTAATCCCACATACCGCATTTAAAACACAGCTGCAGGTGATTTGGAAGCAGACCGCCTTGTGTTAGTTTTTATAAAATGGTATGAGTGCTGGTCGTTTAGAAAGCAATGCAAACTACTGAACGTAAACTTGGCAAGAAATCCCGAACAGCAAAAATATGCTGGGGCTGACTGCGGCGTCCTGCAAAGGATATGCAACAACTTAATTAACCATTGGTTCAAAACCTTGTGTCACATATATTGAAAGCCAGAAGATCAAATGGTTTGGTCATCTTGTTAAAATGCAACACCATCAACTACCAGCACTGGTGTTAAGTCAAAGAAGATCTGATGCAAGAGCAAGAGGACGCATGAAAATAAAATGGATTGACGACATCAAAGACACTGTACAATAACACGGAGTGACACTATCCAGTGCCACCCATCAGGTGCTGGAGCATCAGCTATTCCTCTCCTTGACGTTTGATGGCAAAAGTGGAAGATTGTCATGATGACTACCATTGGTTTCTGATCATATCACACATTCCCTTGATTTTTTGGGTAGTGAGATTAGATGTCTACCCTTCTCAGATATGGGCAAAAAAACAGGCAATCTCATGTGCAAGTTTAAATTCCCAGGGCAGTTGGAAATACCGAACAGTTATTAAGTCTGAATATCCAACAACTAACAAAAGAATTATCTCTTGTCTAACGTCAGGACTACGACTTACAGGCAGAACTCCGATGAGTGTGTAATTTCTTAGCAAAAGAATGTAATATAATTACATAGACAATTACAATAATCTGTTACCAGCATACACAAATACAACTTATCTGAACAGTTATTAAATGTGAATATCCAATAACAACTAACAAGAGGGTGAATGTCTCTCACCCAACTCAACACTAACATTATGCACAAATCCCCATTGCGGGTATTTAGCAGAAGAATATAAGATAATTACATTCATAATTACAAAAATGAGCTACCAGCATACGCAAATACAACTTTTCCACTCAGCCGCACACCTATTAAGTCTGAATATCCAACAGCTAACAAAAGAATTAACGCTAGGTCTACGACTAGAGACGGACTCCAATTTGTGCATTGAAGTGACTATTCGCAATAGAACTGCAAATAGAGAAGAATTATATTCGCAGTAGAAGTAGGTCACGTGATTATTCCTATGCGTTTGGTTACATTATAATTTTTTGTTGTTCCATTAACATGTTCTCAGTTGCGTAGTGGTTAGTGTCTCCACCTGTCACGCGGGAGCTCGAGGTTCGATTCCCCTGCATGGAAGTAATTTTTTTTTTCATTTCCAGCAATTATGTAAAAATATTCAACATTAGGAACTAAAATATAGAACTGAGAAACTCTAAGCATGTGAATAAAGTGTACTCTATGGATCTGCGGAAGCTGCTGGAGGGGGGGAGCTGCAATGATGGAGTGATTGAGTGTCAGAATAGATGGATCCAATAGATGTCTTTCTTTGTTTAACATGAATTTTATTTTCTAACTGAAATATCGCCCCAAATTAACCACCTTCATACTGGCTCAAACTAAAATTGACTAGTAAGCTGACGCTGTGACGTGTTTGTTACTTCCCGCAATTCTATTGCAAATATAATTTTTCTCTATTCGCAATTCTATTGCCAATAGAGTCTCCCTTTGTGCATTTTTCCTTAGCAGAAGAAGATATGAAAATTAAATACATAATTACAAGAATATATTCAGCATCCACAAATTACAACTTGTCCACACAACCTAACAGTTATTAAGTCTGAATATTATTCAACAACAACAATTAGAGTTAATATATCTCACCCAACACAACATCAACACTACTACTACTAGTGTACACTAGTCACTACACACAAGTCCCAGTTGTGTGTGTTTTTTTGTTTAACAGAAGACTATAAAATATTAAAATAAGTTATATAAAATAACTATTACTACATACATAATTACAAGAATGTGCTACATGCACGCACAAATACAGCTTTCACACACAACCTAACACTACTAACAGCTAGCTATTTAGTCTGAATACCAAACAACTAATGAGAGGAAGAAAACCTCTCACCCAGCCCAACACCACACTCACACACTACAGACGCACAAGTCCCAACCCAATCCATTGACTCATTGAGTTGCGTGTATATTTTTGCTTTGCAGAATAATAATTAATATAAGATAATTACATACATAATTACACGAATCCGTTATAATGCATGCACAAATACAACTTTCACACACAACCTAACAGCAGCTATTAAGTCTAAACGTCCAAGAACAACTAACTAGAGGCTGAACACCCCTCACCCGGTCAGTCCCACACCGACACTAGTACACTAGTTACTACTAGTACTTAGTACTGTGTCTGTAGTAACTACGGCCAAGTCCCCGCTGCCTGTGTTTTTGCTGTGCAGAACAATATAAGATAATTTTATTAATTACATACATAATTACACGAATCCGTTATATGCATACACAAATACAACTTTCGCACACAACCTAACAGCAGCTATTAAGTCTAAACATCCAAAAACAACTAACTACCCCTCACCCAGTCAGTCCCACACCGACCACACTACGGCCAAATCCCCGCTGCCTGTGTTTTTGCTTAGCAGACGGCAGAACCACTTCCTGGTTTTTCGATCATTTTCTCCTTCTCGAGGAAAAGTCATAGTAATCGAATGTGAAAACCCGAAGGGGAATCCCCAACCATACAGATGGCCACCTGATTTCCTGGACTATGTTCTTCGAGTTCCTTCTTCTTCCTTCTTCTTCTTCTTCTTTCGCTCGCTTTAAATATGTCTATAACTGCTGTCTCTGTATGAATCTAACAGTCTTTTTTAGTTCACTCAGCGGTCTATAGAGTTTATCTTCCACTGTTGTCTCTCTAGGCCAGAAGGTTTGCCTAGATTATACTAGATATGTTATATTTTTGGCAGTCTTGGAGTTTGTGGTCTGCTGTCTGCGATGCCAATCCACATATGCACATGGCTGATTCACCAATCTTGAATTGTTAATACATGTTGTTGCGTAATGTATTGTGTCCTGTTTTGAGGCGCAGAATAATTACTATTTTGGTATGTCCATAACGTGGTAGTCGTCTTGAGCAGGTTTTGGTGGCTTTCTGACTGATTTGATCATTCTTTTCATTAGGTGGTATGCCAGTGGTTTTTAACGGGCACATCAGGCTGTTCTTCTTTGGCTCCTTCCTTAGCCAATTGATCAGCTCTGTCGTTTCCGGGTACTCCACAGTGGGATGGTATCCACTGTATGGTGACCTCATTATGCTGACTACTAAGTTCAGAAAGTAGTGTCCTTAGTACTGGCAATTTCCCAGACAGGGGCGCCTCGAGTATTGATTTTGCATCTGTCAATTCAATAGCACCACAGGCTGTGTACCATGGCTGGTATTTAGTAATTGCTCTGTTGCTATCTTGATTACCACAATTTCAGCATCATAGTTATGGCAGTACTTTCCTGTTGGAACTCTGGCCCTGTCCCTAGAATTAATTTGGGTATTCTAATATGTACCCTTCCGCTCCTCCATTTCGAACAGCATTTTGTGCTGACCCATCTGCGTAGACTCAGATCCAGAGATCCTGTGGGTATTCGTCATCAAGGAAGCTGAGAGTGGCTGTTCTGCGCTGTACACTGTTCTGTTCTTCCTTGTCAAATATTCCTCTCACTTTTGTCTGGATCTGAAGGGATAGTCTATGTTCATCTTTCCGTGGAGTTCGCTCTGGAATAGTTGTCAGGGGGATACCAACTGTGGGCAGATCGGTGGTTTCTCTGCAGAGTCGTTTGGCCTGGTGGGTATAGCCACTTCTTTTCAAACCCGCCCATAGCTAAGTTTTCAAATCGGTTCTTCATAGGGTAGCCTGACAAATTGAGGAACGTTTCTGCTTGTATTAGTGTTTTCTATCTCTGCGCTCTCTCGGTGCTTGTGTCCTCCCCATTTTCTCCATTGCTATTATAGGGGTTGATCTCATCCCTTTTGTGGTGACTCTAAGTGCTTGATTTTGCACCTTGTCCAGCTCTTGTAGTGTGGTTTTTGATGCTGAACACCACGCAGTTGACCCATATTCTAGGTGTGGTCGTATGCTCTGTTGATAAACTTTTTACCTTTTTAAGCGACTTTGATAAACTTTGCTAAGTATTTTCCCACTGGCTTCCCATGTGGTTCCACTTAGCTTTCTCAGGGTGGTTATTTTCCTTCTGGTTTTTGCTACTGCTTTTTTTTAAATGTATTTTCTCCATGTCAGCCTGTCGTCAAATGTTACTCCAAGGTATTTTGGTTCTTTATCTTCTCTTAGGGATGTTCCATTTATCTGAATGATCCCTGTCTTTGTTTTGGAGAGAGGGAAAATAGAGTGGTGCTGCACTTGTCAGTGTTTATGCTGACACACCATCTATCCGCCCATGCAACAAATGTATCTGCAGTTCTTTGTAGCGGTCGAGTTCCTGATCTTAAGCATACATTGGCGACCATAACTCTAGTCTCTTCTCTATCATCTGATATTTTAACTCTTAATGGACCTTGTGCTTGGTGTCAGGTCTTAGTCAGAGATGACTGAGCTACCGTATGACAGTAGACGGTACTACCTGCTTTCTGTTACTGCTGAATATTGGGCGGCGCTTATCACATCCGACACCCCGAATTATTCCAATAGCTTCAGGCGAAGGTGTGCTATTGGGAGGGTACACGCCTTACCCTAGTGCGTGGAAATTCAATCTAAAGACTAAATGTCATTACAGGGCAGACCATATCCTAAGCCTTGGTTCGGCAACTGGACTAGGATGGAGGCTCCGACAGGCGGACAGTCAGAGTATTGCTTTGCTGATCAGGCAGCTAGTGCAACTTGTCTTGTTCCAGATGTATTGGTGTTGCCTTTTCTCTGAAGTAAACTAGGCATGTCGAGAGATGTATAAGGCTGCATGGGCAACACATGGTCTCTAAATTCAGCCCAGGCGTTGTGATATTGGGATGTATATTTATAACTCCATTTTACAAACTATCGTCTGTCAAGACGGCAAGGTGCCAGTCAGTCAGTCAGACCTTGCGCTCCGGGAAGGTTAACCCGGTCAAGCCCGCAGAAGTCGGATGTGTCAGCCTAACGGTGCAAGAACGCAGCTCTGCTGTAAACAGGCACAACGCAACCACGTCCGAAAAAAAAAAAATCCTGATGAACGCAGAAGAAGAAGAAGAAGACCTTGCGCTGCTTGATGAAGCTTACAGATCGCCCCATATTTACCAAGCGACACGTATATTGCTTTGAGTGGTTGAGTCCAGATTCAATCGTGTATAGTTGCCGGATATGGTCTCAAGTTTCACGACGGTAGGCGGATCATATTTGGTTCCCATCTCTTTACCTAGCTCATGCATGGTTTCACGGAAGCCACTTGTGTACGGCGGTGGCCACACCACGGACAACAGTCTTGTCTGGCTGGCTAATTACACTAGTAAAGTATGAGTAATATTCTACTAAACAGGGAATGCCCATCCCTACTACACATAAGATTGGGATGTTGAACAAGGTGGGTGAATCTGTATAGATCAACGATTTGGAAAGCAACACAGCAAGAGTGTGGCACACATGAGGCGTGTTCATAACACATCAGAGAGCATGGCTCGCCACTGTGGAAGAGATTGGGACCTCACCACGCAATACCCCAAAGAAACCATTAGAAATACAACGAAAGCAAACAGTAACACGTGACTCCCTGGAGAGGGGCCTGTTGTAAAGGACAGGTGACGATGTCATGTGATCTCCATATACTACAGGTATCTTGTCCAGTAACCAACCGGGTTTCCCTAGAAGGCTAAACAATGTCAGACAAGGCCATGTATAACTGACGTAATGATGTTGCATCACCAGTAGGTTTGGAGAACGGAGAAATGCCAATTATTGGGGTCTTTAGAATATTACGAGTTACTACTAAGGGGTGATAAAGTGTTACGTTCAATTTATGTTTGTTTTGTTTTTGTTTTTTATTGTTAGGTGACGAAACATGGACATTGAATAAATATTGCCAGTGTAAATTTGAAGCTTCGGAAATGAGATTAAATAGAGGAATAACAAGAATGTCATCTTAGGAGAGAAAACAAACACACAGAAGTGTAACACAAAACGGGGATCTAGGAACACTGGCAGTCCAGTAAAACCTAAACGTCTAAGCTTTTCTCGTCGTCGATAGCGAGTTATCTTTTGAAAACCAATCATGTGACTGACAGAGTCAGTGCATTTCGTGTCCTATTTAACACAAACGGTGGATGAATGTTAAAGTTGACAGAGGCCATTGCTATTAATACACAACAGCCAAATGTATGAAAACAAAAAGACATGACAGTTAGTTTAAAATTACTGTAGAAGACAAGGTAAATTACTGTGGTAATATGTGTGCTGTATATTTTAGCTTGAAGAATGTATCTTATTGCTTTAGTTTATCTAGTGTGATTTCTTCAGTATGTATCTGACATGTTTCTGCGGTATATACCTGACAAGTTGCAACGAAATATGCCAGCCATAAATTGTGCAACTAATTGTTTATGTGAAAATGACTGCCGTTTCCATCAAAGATGAACTGTACGTTTCATGGAGGGCTTACATTCTGGTGGCTGCATTATGCACAGGGAAATGTTTTTACTATCTATCCGCGGTTGTTTGTGACGTGAACTGCATGTTCGGGGGAAATGGCGTAGCTGGCTTTGTCGCAAAACGGACTGGTTTTGCCTTATGCAGTGAGGTGTGACTGCTTGTTTTCTATGGACTGCCGCTTCCATCGAAGATGAACTGTATTTTTCGTGGAGGACTTTTGTGTTGAAATTATGGCAGTGGAGTTATACACAGTGTACCTGTGCGGGCTGTTGAAGTAGGAACAGCATGGCTACGTAGACTATTCAACCATGTTTGGGTAGAACAACAGACACAACGAGACAGGGGAAACGCCATAATTATCCCAGTCTGGAAAAACAAAGGCAGCAAAAGAGACTACACACAATACAGAGGCTTTTCCTTTTTGAGTCATACTGGGAAAATATTTTGCAAAATTCTTGAGAAAAGATTACGAACTACTACAGAACCCCAGCTAAACGAAACGCAACTTGGATTTAAGAAAAACAAAAGATGCACAGATGCAATTTTTCTCTTAGACAGCTTATAGAAAAATCAATCGAATTCAATGAAACACTCTACTTAGCCTTTGTCGACCAAGAAAAGGCATTAGATAGAATAGATAGAAACAAGCTGTGGGAAATCTTTAAACAATATGGAGTGAGTACACATCTAACAAACCTATGTAGAAGCTTATACAACAACAGTGAATGCATAGTGAGAGCAACTGGAGGACACTCAGAACCCTTCACCACAAGATCCGTAGTACGACAAGGTTTTGTCCTGTCCCCTCTCTTGTTCATAACATATATAGACAACACATGTAAAGAAACCAGCCAAGCAGTGACCGCTGCAGCAAAGTGTACCAACAAGATGGGACAGTATTTTTATTATGCTACAGAGTCTTCTACAGGCCAGAGAAGTATTAACTGTCTACATGTCAGATGAAAAGAAGCAATACAGAGGTCCAAAACTGTCAGATTCGGATTGGGAGAAAATTTCGAAGTATAGCAAAGTTTTTGGACTTATTCTGTCAGACCACGGTCCTGCTTGGCGGTCAAAATTATGTTTCATATAGCTGTGTATTGCCACTGCTACCATCGTTGACAAATCATATGACTGTACACGATGATGATCCGGGCTATATAGCTAAATTTAAGGCAGTATCTATTAATGACTTAGTGAACATGTAGCTAATATGACTACAGATTGCAACAGCACTTGATCCACGCTACAAATACCTGAAGTGTTTGTCAAAAGAGCGAACTTGATCACGTACTGAACAACAAATAGCAGTTGGTGTTCATGATGAGCAGATGGAGACTGCTGCAACGAATGATACTGACATTGACAATGAAACTATATGTGAACCAAATGAAAAGCGTATTAAGCTAATGGAGTCTGACTCAGACACGAAAGATCATGTCGACAGTTTTTCTAGTGAATTGTTACGTTACAAAATGGAGAAGAAATTTGCTGAATCGGTTGACCCTCTACAGTGGTGGAAACTTAATGAACGTCGATAGCCGAAATTGGCATTCCTTGCCAAGACCATTCTGTGCATACCGGCTACCTCAGTTCCATGTGAACGATTGTTCAGCTCTGCTGGTTATATTCTTAATAAGACGCGCTCGTCACTTGAACCAAATACTGTCAACATACTCGCCTATTTACATAGTTGGTTGTCAGATGACGTACTCATACATACACACATACACACACATTCACACACAGCGCACCTTGTATATACGAATTGTTTTGTACGAAATAAACGTATATATATATATATATATATATATATATATATATATATATATATATATATATATATATATATATATATATATATATATATATATCCATCCATCATGTGCCATGCCGGTAAGCGTGGGCGGTCATGTTCTGCCATCTCACTCGATCACCAGAGTCGTGGATCAGCTCCGAGTTTCTGTCTCGACCATGCCACAAGGCCAAGCCATCCAGGTACTTGCTTCTAGGTCTTCCCCTTGGTCTGTTCCCTTCGATCTTACCAGTTGTCACCAAGTTCTCCAATCCATTTCTTCTCATAACATGCCCAAAAAATTTTGACTGTCTACGTCTAATTTCTCTAATCAATTTACGATCTTCATTTGTTTCTTGAAGGACTTGTTCATTGGTCTTTCTGGCTGTCCATGGTATTCTTTGCATTTTCCTCAGAAACCACATCTCCACAGCCATCAGATGTTTTTCAGCCTGACTGCTCATTGTCCACGCTTCACATCCATATAAAAGTACAGGTTCTATGTAGCATCTCAACACTCTTTTTCTCGTTTCAATTGACATCTTTTTATTGGTCAGTATGTTTTTCATCTTGCTAAAGGCTACCTTTGCCATGGCGACTCTTGTTCTAATCTCTTCAAGGCATCTCCCATCAGATGTTATTACTGTTCCGAGATAATTGTACCTATTCACTTGTTGAAGAATATTCCCATTTACTTGTATATTACATTGTGGTATTTCGTTCTTCCTAGTGACAACCATAATCTGTGTCTTTTTACAATTTAATTCTAACCCTAGTTGTTCACTGTGTGTAACAATCGCATCTACTAAATTTTGCAGGTCCTGTTCATTATCTGCAATCAAGACTGTATCATCTGCATATCTAATGTTATTGATGCATCGTCCCCCAATGTTGATTCCTTCCATATCTTCAATATTTCTGAAAATACTTTCACTGTACAGGGAAAACAGATCTGGAGACATTACACATCCCTGTCTCACACCTCTCTTAATAGGCTGATATTGGCTTACTTCATTATCAACTCTTATGGCAGCTTGTTGTTTCCAATATATGTTTTTTACAAGTCTGAGATCTTTTCCATCAATTTGTAGATCTTCAAGCATCCTTATCATGCTGACATGTCTCACTTTATCAAAAGCCTTTGTGTAGTCAATAAAGCAAAGGTGTAGGTCTTTGTTTACTTCTATAGAACGTTCGATTATGGTTCTCAGTATATACACAGCATTTACTGTACCCTTGCCTTCTACAAACCCACATTGTTCTTCTCCTATTTCAGGTTGTATTTTCCTCCTAACTCTTTGCATGATAATTCTTAGCAAAATCTTCGTGATGTGACTCATTATACTAATTGTTCGATGTTGATCACATTCCAAGGCTCCTGATTTCTTTGGGATTGCAATAAATACAGAATTACATAACTCCTGAGGTATATTTCCAGTATCATATATTGTATTAAGCAGACTGGTAACTTTATCTATTCCATATTCTTCTAAAGCATTAATCATTTCTGTTGTGACGCTGTCTGAACCGGGGGTCTTGCCAGATTTCATATGGTTAAGCGCATTCTGAATCTCCATCTTCAGAATTTCTGGTCCTTCATTATTATTTTGAACATCATACTGTTCGTCTCTGTTATCGTCATAAAGGTTTTTCACGTAATCTGACCATTCATGTAAGATTTGATCTTTTTCTATTATGACTCTTCCATCTTTTGTCTTTAGGCAGCCTGCTGATGTACGTGTTCTTTGATTAGTAAGCTCCTGAATTCTTTTGTGCATTAGTTTCGCATTGTTACTGTTGTGTTGTTTTTCAATTTCTCTGCAATTTTTCTCAAGCCATGTTTCTTTTGCCTCCTTACATAAGGTTCTCACTTTTCTGTGAATTTCTTTATATTTGGCAGGATTATTTTTGTTCTGTCTTCTTGTTTCCATTAGTTGTAAAATTTCTTCAGTCATCCATGTCTTACGGCCCACTTTCTTTACTTTTGGAATAGTTTTTTCTGCTGCACAACTGATTGAATTCTTCATCATTTCCCATTGATCATCTACATCTTGAAATAGGATCTCTAGATCAGACAATATATCAAATTTGTTCTTTACTTCTATGTTAAAATTATCTTGTATTTCTTTGTCAGTCTTCAATTTGCACAAGTCATATTTAGGGTTTCCTGCTGTATATTTGACTTTCTTTAACTTTACCCTCAATGTGCCTGTAATTAATCTGTGATCACTGTAACAGTCTGCATTTGGAACTGTTTTTACGACTGTTAACGCATTTCGAAACCTTTTGCTAATCAGGATGTAATCTATCTGGTTTTTAATCTTGCTGTCTGGACTCCTCCATGTCCATAATCTTCTAGGATGCTGTTTAAACCAGGTGTTTCCTACAACCATTTCTTGTTCTTTTGCCCATTCTACAAGTCTGTATCCTCTTTCATTTCTCTCTCCCAAACCAATATATATATATATATATATATATATATATATATATATATATATATATATATATATATATATATATATATATATATATATATATATATATATTTATATATCATGTCCCTGGGGGAAAGCAGAATCAACAAGCACACCTTTTTAATCCTCTTTTCAGTTTGGACTACTGCCATACCTTTGTCTACATACCCCCCGTTCTTTCTTATGATCACTCTCTCTCTCTCTCTCTCTCTCTCTCTCTCTCTCTCTCTCTCTCTCTCTCTCTCTCTCTCTCTCTCTCTCTCTCTCCCCTCTCTCTCTCTCTCTCTCTCTCTCTCTCTCTCTCTCTCTCTCTCTCTCTCTCTCTCTCTCTCTCTCTCTTCTTATTCCTCCAGAACATACCCACACAACACTTTCCTCCAACTATTAATAGAATATTTAATGAAGAAAACTATGTCAGGTGGGTGTAGTGTATGTGTATAGAAATCTGTGGTGTAGTCTATCGTGTATGTGAGATAGGATTCTTTAGTCTAGGATCAGCATCACATTCCTCATCATGCTACGGCCATTCAAATACACCACAGCACAGAACTGGAAGGAGTTCACCCGATGATGTGTCCGTCCGACCGATTGTTGACTTATTCCAAACTGTCCTGGAACGTTTGAAAGTCTGGTCACCACTGAGTGATATTGATTATTTCGTGTCCTTTAACTCTACACACACACAATTTAGATTGTTAATATAATCCATTGCGGAACGGACACCAACACTGTCCAAACAAATATATATATATATATATATATATATATATATATATATATATATATATATATATATATATATATATATATATATATATATATATATATATATATATATATATATATATATATATCGCCGACACACTGCTGTCTGTCCATAAACGAACTGTTCATTTAAGCAAGGAAAATATCACTATGTTAAAGTTTTTTTCCTTTCTGTAGTTTTTTTTGTTTTAGATCATGTTATTGTTCATACTTTAGTGGTGGTGGGTAATATATCCACTGAGTCGTTTCTCTTCTAGTGACTATTATCTTTCGGTCAAGTATCTCAGTAATTTTCTGAACTTCCTATACACAGAGTTTAAATCTTGAGATCAGTTAGCTCTGCACCAGAGTAGTGCCATTTGCTTCTTCTCCGTGTGGTAGGTAAATTCACTTTCCGTGGAACCTGTCGAAGAGATAACACCGACTCAGACTCAATATAGGTGAGTGTAGGCCTAAGGCCGTACTCAGATAGTAACATCTATATTTTCATAGAACTGAACTCTGGCATAAGACAGAGAAGTTCATCACATTACCCTAGACGAGGTAAATGAAAGAAAAGCCAAAGGAAAAGCACAGACACCCCAATAGACACCTCTACCAGAATATCCTAGCATAGACCTATCTTTTATCTCCCCACCCTTTCCCCATCTTGCAGACTATCTTCTCATGTCATTGTTCTTACCCTACCGAGTGCAATGACACATCACTAGACACAACCTAAGTCACGCATCAGCCTATTGCTGCCGAACTCTTATACTACGGTCACACCCGTAAGTTCACTATGCTCGATTACTAAGCTAAAGCACTAACTACCTTATAAAAACTATTGTTGTCCTGAATTGGAATACATATGCACATCCAGTACAAATGTCCGTTGCCTCTAAGCAACCCGGGACATCGTAATTCCTTTTCTAATTGGGACCAAGAATAGATAAACACTTCCTCTCGGTGTAATTCTCGTGAGCACACTGAATGTAAAGCGTTATTTTCAGCCAACATATAATTTGCCTGTAAGACGTCACTTGTTTTTCTCCCAACCAAGTAGCCCCTGCTCTTTTCTCGTCTTTTGATCCTTGTACAAAAACATGCCGACAATCTCCTTTGATATAGACAATTCTTGTTGAGATCGTTTTTCCGTTTCTCTCGGGACCTCCGTTCCCCGTATTTCAAAGAGCTCCGATCGTGTTTGATCGGGACCCCGTTCTCACAACAAACAAGTTGTAGCGGTATAGACCGCCGATCTCTGTCCTTTGATCTTTCGGTTCGACGACCTCCAGTATCGTGACAGGCAGTCATGACTCGCAATTTCACTCGATCACCGGAGTTGTAGATCAGCTCAGTGTTCCTGTCTCGACCATGCCACGTGACCAAGCCATCCAGGTATTTACTTCTCGGTCTTCCCCATGGTCTCTTCTCTTCGATATTGCTAGTTGTCACTAAGTTCTCCAATCCATTTCTTCTCATAACGTGTCAAAACAACTTTAGACTGTCTACGTCTAATTTCTCTAATCGATTTACGATTTTCATTTGTCTCCTGTAGTACTTGGTCATTGGTTTTTCTGTCTGTCCATGGTATTCTTTGCATTTTCCTCAGAAACCACATTACTGCAGCTATCAGATGTTTCTCAGCTTGATCACACATTGTCCAAGTTTCACATCCATACAAAAGAACAGGCTCAATGTATCCCCTCAACATTCTTTTTCTCGTTTCAGTTGACATCTTCTTATTGGTCAGAATGTTTTTCATCTTGCTAAAGGCTACTTTCGCCATGGCGATTCTTGTTCTAATCTCTTCAAGGCATCTCCCATCAGATGTTATGACTGTTCCGAGATAATTGTACCGATTCGCTTGTTGAAGACTATTCCCATTTACTTGTATATTACATTGTGGTACTTCGTTCTTCCTAGTGACGACCATAACCTGTGTCTTCTTACAATTTAATTCCAACCCCAGCTGCTCACTGTGTACAACAACAGTGACTACTAATCGTTGCAGATCCTGTGCATTGTCTGCAATCAATACTGTATCATCTGCATATCTAACGTTATTGATGTTTCGTTCTCCAATGCTGATTCCATTTATATCTTCTACATTTCTGAAAATATTTTCACTGTATAGGGAAAAAAGATCTGGAGACATTACACATCCCTGCCTAACACGTCTCATAATAGGTTGATATTGTCCCACTTCATTATCAATCCTTATGGCAGCTTGTTGTTTCTAATATATGTTTTTTATAGTCTAATGTCTTTCCCATCAATTTGTAGATCTGCAAGCATATCCACCATGTTGACATGTCTAACTCTATCAAAAGCCTTTGTTTAGTCAATAAAGCAAAGATGTATATCCTTGTTTACTTCTATAGCACGTTCAATAACTGTTCGCAGCATATACACAGCATTTACTGTACCCTTTCTTTCTACAAAACCACATTGTTCTTCCCCTATTTCAGGTTGTATTTTCTTCCTCACTCTTTGCATGATAATTCTTAGCAAAATCTTTGTGATGTGATTCATTATACTAATTGTTCTATGTTGATCACATTCCAAGGTTCCTGATATCTTTGGGATTGCAATAAATACAGAGTTACATAATTCAGAAGGCATATCTCCAGTATCATATAATGTGTTAAGCAGTCTGGTGACTTGCTGTATTCCGAATTCTTCTAAAGCTTTAATCATTTATGTTGTGATGTTATCTGCACCGGGGGCTTTGCCAGCTTTCATATGCCTGAGAACATTTCGAACCTCCATCTACGAGGTGGACTCTATGAGTCTGTATCCTCTTTCATTTCTCTCTCCTAAACCATAGTTTCCTACTGTGTATCTATCACCTTGATTTCCTACTTTTTCATTGAAGTCCCCTATTATGATGTTTATTTCTGAATTTTTACATTTCTTTAAGGCAGACTCTATGTCATTATAAAATTCCTCTACACTATCTTCACTGGATTCTCCAGTTGGAGCATATACTTGAATAACATTTATGCTAAAAGGTCTGCCACTCAATTTAACTAGTAGAACTCTGTCCGATACGGCCCAGTATCCTTGAATAGATGTTGATGTTTTCCGGTCCAAAATAATTGCTGCTCCCCTTTGTCAATCTTCACCTCCAGAATAAAAAATCTTACAATCGTCATCTATCTTGATGCCTGCTCCTGTCCATTTCGTTTTGCACATCCCTAAAATATTATTTTTTTTCTATTTCCATTTCTTGTTTTATATTCTCTAATTTTTCATCGTCGTTTAACGTCCTAACGTTCCATGTTACTAATTGTAATGTCTCTGTCCTTGTCTCGCGATGATTAGTCTTTAGGCGAATCATAATGGACTAGGCACTTTTAAAGAGGTAGTTTGCCGGTTCTTTCCTCTATGGCAGTAACCGTACTGGTTGGGTGACCGCAGCCATTGACTCTTGAAAGAGCTCCTCAGCCTACCGTCGCGAAACTTGAAACCATAACCAACAAATATCTGTCGGCTGCCCTCAAAATTTCATCCACCACCTGCCTTCCGTGACTTCTTTTGAACACTTCCAATAAACGAATACGACATAACACCACATAATGCACAGGAAAACACTTAACAGCGTCTCCCCGAAGAATTGACGCGTCACGTCGTAGCCATTTGTACCGGAAACTCCTGATTACCATCACAATTTTGCGTCTTCCCATGAGAAATAGGACATCGTGGACGCACCCTCGCTCGAAACACTGGAGCCTCGTTGACTATGTCATCGTCAGGAGGAGTGACAGACAAGACGCTAGGGTGACAATGTTGGTGCCGAATATTGGACAGTCCATCGTCTCATTATCTCGAAAATAAACATACACATCACACCACCATGGCGTCCTCAAGGGATAAAAATGCAAAAAAAAAAAAAAAAACTAAATGTCACCCGCCTAAACAGCACGAAAATGCAGCTGTCGTTTGAAAATATGGTGGAAGACCGCCTCAAACCCCATGCTGCAGCTAAACGGGATACAGAAACAGAGTGGAGAGTCCTAAAGGACATAATTTACAACACTGCTATTGAAATCCTGGGTTCAACCCCCCGAAAGCATAAAGATTGGTTTGATGAAAATTCCGAAGACATCAACCAATTGCTGGCTGAGAAACATCTTCTCCTCAAGGCACATTTGAATGTCCCGAAGTCAACATGAAAAAAAGATGCTTTCAAGAACATTCAGAAAGTAGTGCAGCAGAAACTTCGGCACATGCGGGACTCCTGGCTGAGCAGCAAAGCTGATGAAATTCAAGGCTTTGCTGACAGACATGACATGAAAAACTGCTACGATTCACTGAAAGTGGTCTATGGTCTTACATCACTAGGCATAGCTCCCCTCCTCAGTGCAGATGGGAGAACATTGGTCACCGATAAGAAAGAAATCCTTCAACGCTGGGCAGAGCATTTCAGCAACATCTTAAATGCAACTTCCTTCTTCGATGATGAAACCACCAACTGCCTTCCTCAAGTTCCCACCAATGATACACTTGATGACCTGCCAACCATAGTGGAAGTAAACAAAGCCATCAAGCAACTCTCCAGTGGAAAGCCACTTGGTCCTGGCTCCATCCCAGCAAAGATATACAAGGCAGGTGGGCCGGTCCTAAAGAGCAGCTTCACCAAGTCTTTACAAACATATGGGTGAACGAGACCATGCCACAAGATTTCAAGGATGCGTCAATAGTCCACCTTTACAAACGTAAAGGAAACCGCCAATCCTGTGACAACCACCGAGGCATCTCTTTGCTTTCAATTGCAGGGAAGATACTCGCCAGAATTCTTCTCAATCGCCTCACGTCCCATCTCGATCAAGGTCTTCTTCCTGATAGTCAATGTGGCTTCAGAAAAGAACGAGGAACTGTTGACATGATTTTCGCTGCAAGGCAGCTGCAAGAGAAATGTCAGGAACAGAACTGCGAAATGTTCTCCACTTTCGTTGACCTTACCAAGGCTTTTGATACAGTCAGCAGAGAAGGACTGTGGAAGATTATGGCAAAATATGGCTGTCCACGAAAGTTTGTCCCAAATAGTGCGGCTATTTCATGATGGTATGCAGACAAGAGTACATGAAAATGGTGAACTGTCTGAGCCCTTTCCTGTCACCAATGGAGTGAAGCAAGGATGTGTCCTGGCACCAACACTGTTCAGCCTCATGTTTTCAGCTATGTTGACGAATGCCTTCGAGAACAACGACATTGGAATAGACATCAACTACCGCATGGATGGAAAGTTATTCAATCTCAGAAGGCTGAAAGCTAAACCAAAAATTAACAGCGACACCGTCAGAGAGCTCCTGTTTGCTGATGATTGCACTCTATATGCCAACTCAGAGGTAGGCATGCAATACAATGTTTCAGCTTTCTCACATGCCTGTGAGAGCATGTGAGCCTTTGGGCTCAATATCATCTTGGAGAAGACTGTAGTTATGTACCCGCCAGCTCCAGGGATTAATCACACTGTGCCGAATATCAAAGTGAATGGTCATAGACTAAGTGTTGCGGACAAATTCACCTATCTTGGCAGCACTGTGTCACAAGCTGCCACAATTTATGACGAAGTGAATGCAAGAATCTCCAATGCCAGCGCGGCCTTTGGCAGACTGTACAAGAATGTATGGGACAGAATTGGAATAAGCCTGCAAACAAAGCTAAAAGTCTACAAAGCAGTTGTATTATCCACACTGCTATATGCTTGTGAAACCTGGACTGTTTATCAGTGACAAGCTAGGAAATTAAACCACTTCAATACAGTCTGCCTTAGGAAGTTACTGAAGATTAAATAGCAAGACAAGATCTCAGACAATGAAGTCCTAGAAAGAGCGTCCATGCCCAGTACCTACACTCAACTGATGAAGAATCAGATTAGCTGGGCTGGTCACTTGACTCGCATGCCAGATCACAGGCTCCCTAAACGAATTTTTTACAGTGAGTTGCGTTTTGGTAAACGCTCCCAAGGTGGCCAGAGGAAACCCTTTTAGACACTCTGAAAACCTCACTGAATGCTTTTGGAATTCATCATGACACCTGTGAGACTGCAGCCAGAGACCGAAATTCGCGGTGTGCATCATTACGCAAGGGTGCATGCAATCACGTGTGAGGCAATCAGGACTGGAAGAGCTGCGAAGAAAAGGCAGCTCAGAAAAACCACTGCAGAAAATCCTCCTCCAGAAATGTCAAGCATTCTTTGTCCACATTGTCAAAGAACATTTCGAGCCAAAATAGGCCTTATCAGCCAGCCATCTTAGAACTCACGGCTTTATACTTTCAACCCCACTGGTCAATGGTCATCATCATTCTTGATGGACAAACAACATAGAACGTTCAGTAACTGAACGCAGCATATACACAGCATTTACTGTACCCTTTCCTTCTACAAACCCACATTGTTCTTCCCCTATTTCAGGTTGTATTTTCTTATATATAAACGTTTATTTCGTACAAAACAATTTGTATATACAAAGTGCGTTGTATGTGTGTGTGTGTGTGTGTGTGTGTGTGTGTGCGCGCGCGCGCGTGCGTGTGTGTGTGTGTGTGTTTTTTTTTTTTTAGTTTACATTTGCGAATACAACATATACATGCATATACACATGATAATATTATTTTATGGCATGGTGCAATTACATAATATTACTTTTTGATGATGATGGTGGAACAATCATTTGCTCTCATGCATACTAAACTCTTTCAATATAAATTCTTTCATGATCCAAGTATTCATATTCATACTTAGTTTTATTTAATCAAGTTTAACTGTATCACTGATTCTTTCATACTCCGAGTATTCTCATTCACGGTGAGAGAGAGAGAAATTCAAAGTGCCACATATTAAGGATTTTTTTTGGCCTTAGACAGGCTGACAATAATTTTTGACATAAATAGAATGAGACGTCCGTGTATAGTAAGAGATGTAAAGCAAATTATGTAATATCGAGAAGACAGAAAAATTAACTATGAAATTATCACATCCCTAAAATAGAACCTTTACTTTTACACAAACTTTGAAGAGAGCTTTAAAATTATCATCCCTTTATTCATGATATATATTACTGTTGTTAATTTCTATAACAATTTTATAAACGATTGAGATAAATACTATAATTATTTAAATCGCATAATACATTTATACTACATTTATTAATGTGCATTGAAATAACTGTTATGTTGTTATGTCCCTTCTATTTCAATTACATGTCTTCCTCTTAATGTGTTTTTATTTCGTACAAAACAGTGTGTATTATTTACAAGATGCATTGTGTGTTTTCCTTTACATTTGCAATTTCAAAAAGACTCCAGACGTCACATGCAGGAAGATACTCTACATGTCTGTGGAATAACTGACAAGTTTAATGGTATCGCTGAATCTTTCATACCCCTATCTATTTGCCAAGTTAGTAGATCACGCCTTGGACGGAAACATCATTTACCCATGATTTGGGGTTCGGCTGAAGTGCTCATTCATTCATTCATTCATTCATTCATTCATTCATTCATTTATTCAGTAGCATCTCCTTTGCAGATCCTCGCTCCCATAACAACCTTGCGGAAAACTTCTCGGTCACGAGCAAGATGTCCCGCATCCGTTACACCATCTGGAGATCATCTACCACATTCTGCACCCATCTTTTCTTTGGCCTTCCTCGTCCTATCTTCCCGGGCATATACTCCATTATTGTTTTCTCCAAATTTTCATGACGTTTCAAGTGACCAAAATATTTCATTTGTCTTTGCTTTATCGTCAATATTCTTCAATAATCAGATCTTGTATGGATGCATTTGTTCTTTTCTGTATCCAAGATTTTCTTAAAACCAGTCTAAAGCATTTATATTCAAAGGCATTTATGCGCTGTTCAGCTTGTTTAGTAAGAGTCCAAGTCTCACAGGCGTATGTAGCAATGGGAAAGATGCATGCTCTTAAAACATCTAATTTTTTTAGGTCTAGCTGTCTCACGCAAACTACTAAGCATAATCTTGCCAAGGAATCAACAATCAGCTGAAAGATGTTGATGCCGGCAGCGATGTCCTGTAAAGGATATGCGAGAAAAACAAAAGCTGTCTCATGCCACAATTTATTCAGTTGTTTTAGTTTTTGAAGAGCAATAAATATTTGACTTTTAATTTCTTTAATTGTGTTACCAGTGTTGGTAATTAATGACCCAAGATATTCAACATTTTCTACACGACCAATGTTTCCTCATTAACATATATTTATTTCTCCATATCAGTTTTATCTGTATGCATAAGCTTTGTTTTTTCTATGTTAAGATTTTAAGTTGTGATTTTCACTATTCTTTTGGGTGGAAGGGTCTCGCCACCAGATCTCTTTCTTATTATATTTTCTTTCATGGTTATTATGGTTTCTAGGCAAGTTTTGCAGAAGGTAGTTTGCCATTGTTTTCCTTTTGGCGCTGTGACAGTGACTGTATTAATCGGTGGCTATAGTCATTGTCTCTACTGATGAGATCATCTGCCTATCACCGCAGAGTGCAGACCATAACCAACAACAATCTGTCGGCTGCTCTCACACTCCATCCACCACCTGCTTAAATGGCTTTACGTAACCCTGATACGGGGGGGGGGGGGGCTAAACGGGTACTCCACCTTGCCCAAGGATGTCCCATAGACTAAAACAATTGAATAAATTATGGAGTGGGACAGACAGAACTACAAAATTAGATTTTTAAGAGCATTCATCTTTCCCATTGCAGCATACGCCTGTGAGACATGGACACTTACTAAACAAACTGAACAGCGCATAAATGTCTTTGAATATAAATGTTATAGACGAGTTATAAGAATATCTTGGGTAAGAAAAGAACAAATGCATCCATACTTCAAGAGCTGAATATTGAAGAAGGTTGGCTATTATAGATGATAAAACAAAGGAAATTGAAATATGTCGGTCAATTGAAACGCCACGAAAGTTTGGAGAGAACAATAATGGACGGGTATATCATATATGCCTGGGAAGAGAGGAAGAGGAAGGCCAGAGAGAAGATGGGTGCAGGATGTGGCGGATGATCTCCAGATGGGTGTATCGGACGCGTGACATCTTGCTTATAACCAAGAGGTTTTCCGGAAGGTTGTTATGGGAGCGAGGTTCTGCAACGGACATTCTACTGAATGAATGAAATTGGGTGGAGGTTATTAGTTTTTCTATACCATTCTGTGATGATGATAGTAATACTGTAACATCAGCATATCGAATCTCTGGTATTTCATGACCACTAATATTTAGGGCATCATATTGCTTCTTGGTTATATCATCTCTGACATTTCTCATTATATTTTCGGCGTACAGGTTAAACAAATAGGGAGCCAGTACACAGCCCTGATGGGCTCCTTGCTTGATGTAATGAGTGCTAGAATGGTTTAATATTTTTGCATTTCCAAAAGCCACAGGCTTCACGAAACAATATACCGCAAGTCACTAGGTGATGCCATGGGAAGTTATGTTCATCTTCATACTGGGACAAGATAGTGTTGTGGGAAATGGAAGAGCAGATCGACTACAGTCGTTAGGTAAGTCAGTTCGAGGACTAGTGTTGACTTCTTATGTTCATGTCTTTCTGATATCTCCTATTCTCAGCATCTTTCTTCAGCTCCCTGTAAGAATTTACCCTAAAGTCAGTGTAAGCTTGCGTGATGTCATTTTTACTTGGTCCTTCTTAACCCCTCTTGGCCTGCATTTTCAATAATAAATCTCCATGTCTCACATCGTGGTCGAGTCAAGATAAACTTCTTTATTTGTATGCCAATGTCTCCAGTGTCTTTATGAATGTGTTTATTTGATATCTGTTCTGTCCAGCTTATTCTTTGCATCGCGTGATAACACATCTCTAATCTTCAACAGCCGTGACCGCCCCTGAGACACTAACCACTGACTTCGGATCCAACTGATCTCTATCTTCCTGAGCACGCTCATTGAGTCATTAAGGAAGCATGCCCGAATGAAGGTCTGTGTTCGAACCATGTTATTGCTTTACTTACTGCAATGATATAAATAGTCAGACTACTTGTGGCCAAGGCAAAAACACCTTCACAATTCTGCCTTCGCAATTCTCCCTCCAGCCTGAGCCGTAAAAGCCCACGAACTTCTGACGCGTCGAACGACCGACCCATCTGTGTAAATGACAGCATCATTTTCTAAAGAGTTCTCGATTATCAAAAGCCTGTACTTCCGTCTCCATAACTCCATAATGATCCGGAAATTATTGTATTGGTACTGATCCAGACAGCAAAGAGATGTTGAAGTCATTGGACTATGACAAGTCTCCGTAACTTCGGGTCATCGAGCCTAGCCCTGCTTTTGTTGATAGGGCCCCCTCTAGCGGTTTAAAGAACATAAGGTCTAGTATGAAACGCAGAAATTCATGATTTGATAGATAAACCTATGTTTTAAAGTCTCACTACACATTGTATGTAGAAAAAATGTGAAAAAAATATTTCTTCCGTTGATAACACCATTCTGTTTGGGGTGGAAAAATTACTCCTGCAGATGACAGCCAGTGTTGCCATATTGACGCGTTTCGCACCAATTTAGTGCTTTTTCCAAGTTATTTAGTGCCAAAATGTTGCATTTAGAGCGCCCGCGCGAATTTGGTGCTTCACCATTTTTTTTTTTTTTGGTGTGGGGGGGGGGGGGGGGGGGGGTGGGGGGGGGGGGGGGGGGGGGGGGGGGGGATTTTTGGTGCTTTTTTGGGGTGGGTAAATATTACTTTAAAAAATCATTTTGGGGACACTAAAATGCCGAATTTGAACTGAAGCGAGGGAGTAAAGCAGTCTTAGTGCATTACCGCGCAATATTCAAGTAATTTTACTCCCTTTAATACGATTTAGTTGAAGTAAGTGACTGCAACGCGCAGGCAATATGCAATGCGCTAAAAGATTATTTAAAAAAGAATGGACTTGAGTTGCAAAGACTAGTTGAAATCGGCACTGACAATGCGACTGTCATGACAGGTGTAAACAATGGAGTATATACAAAATTAAAATCCGAAGTTCCTCATCTGGTACTAGTTAGCTGTGTATGTCATTCCCTTCAGCTGGCAGTGTCACAGGCTGCAGCTGCTTGTCTGCCCAGGAACATAGAGTTCATGATTAGAGAAACATTTAACTGGTTTTCTCACTCAAGTCTTCGTGAAACAAAGTACAGGGAGCTTTTTGCTTCAATAAATGAAGAACAACATCCGCTAAAGGTTGTTCAATTAAGACAGACACAATGGATGCCACTGTCAGAATATTGCAGCAGTGGGTCGAGCTCAGAACTCATTTTGATATAGCAAGACTCAACGAGCCCTGTTATACAGCAGAACTTCTAAATTATATGTTTAGCGACATGAAAGACTATGTGTATCTCATATTTCTCAAGCATATTCTCGGAGAAGTTCAAAGTGTGAGCAAGAAATTCGAAGCAGATATACAGGATCCAACAAAACTACTCAGCGATCTTGTCCAACTCACTGATTCTATCAGTTCAAAGATTGCAATTCCTGGGGGGGGGGGGGGAGAGAGAGAGAGAGAGAGAGAAAACAGAAAGTGATGCTATTCAAGATTATTTAGATTCTAATCTCAATCTAGGTTATGAGTTTGAGAAAGAAATAGCAGGCTACCAGTTTCCCGATGAGAAAGAAATTCGTGGAAGGTGCATCCAGTTTTTAATAGAGCTGTTGACACAGCTGCGTTTACGTTTGCCCGATAACGTTCGAGTGTTGCAGTCCATGTCATGTCTTAGTGGAAGTGAATGTCTACAGCCAATGAAGCCCTGTATATTGGACCTTGCTCAAATGTTTGTAGAAGATGCAGCTACTCTCACCTGCATCGATTTCCAGTGGAGAAAACTTCATCATATCCAGTGGACACAGACCTCTGACATACTTGGACTGTGGGCAGAAATAGCCTCATACAGAGATGCCACCGGTGAAAATCCTTTCCAAGATCTTACAGATTTAGTTTTAACTGTGCTCATTTTACCTCGTTCTAATGCGGATGTAGGGCATATTTTCAGTCAGAATGGAGTTATAAAATCAAAACTGCGGCATCAAGAGTTTGACAGCTGTTTTGACTATTAGATATGGAATAAAAAGATATGGCAAATGCTGTCATGATTATAAACTACCTAAGGATATTCTACGAAAAATGGGATCACAGGAGGCATATACACGTTTCTTTCAATCATCCTCCTCCTCCTCATCATCATCATCGCAGGAGCAAACACAGCAGGAAATAGCTACATAAACTGAAGAAGAGTTGTTTGACTGGGATTTGGCAGATCTGGAATAAACTTCATTCTAATATTCAGAGATAATAATAATTATAATGTGCTATTTATAACATTTTGAATGAATACCGCCAGTCCTTGGTTAGTGATTTCCCAAAAAATATTATTTGCAATTTAGTGCTTTTTGTTTGGCTCTAGAGTAGTTCTGATTGGTATTAGGCGGATCTGGAATAAACTCATTCAAATATTCAGTGATAATAATAAATTATAATGTGCTACCTTGGTACATTAGGTAATACAAACCGTTGGAACTTTTTTTTTTTTTGCTTTCCAAAAATTTTGGTGCTTTTTGGGGGCGATTTTGGTGCTTTTTTCATCAAAAGGAGATGGCAACACTGATGACAGCCATTCGCTGCATATTGCTTCACGATGGACTGTGAGGTACATTTGTTTGATGACATCGTGTACTTCATTTTTGTTTTGTTTTTTAATTTGGTTCTACTAAATAGACAAGTGTAGAGAGACTTTACAAACACGCTGTATATATCGTACCTATATGTTGCCGCAGGAAAGACGCATGTTCTAAAGAAAATACGCCTGTTTGTTTCAATATGTGAGCCAATTTAACTGTGCGCGCACATCCAACATTTAACTACAAAAAGAAGCAACTTTCATAAAATAACTACCTTAATATTTTCTGGGATGTTAAAGATGACCTGCGTGTTACTGAACACATCGGCCACTGAGTGTCCAGTGGTCCAGCAGCTTATGGCTAATATGGTACAAGACCAGGAAACAGGATCTGTAAGCAACACTGACCACAACTAAAGTGCAATTTATAACTACAAGTGTGCAACCAACATCACTGTTTATTTCAACAAAGTTTATTCAACATGCAGTTATTTTATTACACAAGCCTCACAGATATGGCTGTATATGTGAAAACAGTTTAATTGACAAACAGTTATTTTATTACACAAGTTCTGCAGACATGGCTGTATATGTGAAAAACAGTTTAATTGACAAACAGGTATTTTATTACACAAGTTCTGCAGACATCGCTGTATATGTGAACCCAATTTATTTAACAAACAGTTATTTTATGACACAATTTTCGCAGCCATCGCTGTTTATTTGAAAAAAAGTTTATTTAACATAAAGTGGTGTTATTACACATGAACACGGTAAGATGAATAAGGAAGAAAGACCTCTGAGGCCATCAAAGTCGTGGATACATTTAGTAATACGTTTTAACTGAATAGACAAGAATATTCCTATGCTAATTTTTTATTTTTTATTTTAAGTAAACAAACTGATGTTAATAGGGACTGAAAATATTATCGAGTAAAATTGACAACAGAGTAAACTAGACAATAGAAATTACAGCTGGTAGTAGTAGTAGTGGTGGTGATAGTAGTAGTAGTAGCAGTAGTAGTAGTAGTAGTAGTAGTAGTAGCAGTAGTAGTAGTAGCAGTAGTAGTAGTAGTAGTGGTAGTAGTAGTAGTAGTGGTGATGGTGGTGGTGGTGGTGGTAGTAGTAGTAGTGGTAGTAGTAGTAGTAGTAGTAGTAGTAGTAGTAGTAGTAGTAGTAGTAGTAGTAGTAGTAGTAGTAGTAGTAGTAGTAGTAGTAGTAAGTAGTAGTAGCAGCAGCAGTGGCAGCTTTAGTTGCAGTGGTAGTTGTTGTTGCTACTGTTGTTGTTGCCGCATGTCGCTGTTGTTGCCGGCGCTGTTGTGATTGCTACTGCTGTTGTTGATACAGTTGCTGTTGCTGTTGTTATTGTTTCTGTTGTTGCTGCCGCTGTTGAAGAGTCCCAACTGAAGCTATCTCGGTATGTAAGCCCCATTCCACGCCAGTCTATTTATAGATATTACCAGCAAGTCCGATCCAACAGACAAGCCCTTGAACCAACATTGATGGAATTGAACTTCAGCCACCTGTATAGTAATCAGACTGTCCTATTACAACAGCGCAGACAGTATAACTACTGACTACGCTTTGTCGTGTCTACAGCATTATCAGTCCTGAAAGAAGAGACTTGTTGATTGCTTTGAACTGTTCTTTAGTATAGTCCACTGATGTCTATTTCTGTCTTCTTGTCATTTTTGAGTGCTAATCAATGCAATAAACGGATGCATCGGATTACTTTGACGACCCCGGTAATTCCCAATGATCACTCCGACGTCATAACAGGTTGATTCAAAATGTCTCCAACCTCAAACACGGATGCCGCGCTAGAGAAAGTGCAATGTTGTACAGCCGAAGAACACCGAAGGCGCGCGATGAAAGTGCGGTATTGTACCGCCAAAGAACACCCATGAAGCGCTAGAGAAAGTGCGATGTTGTGCCGCCGTGGGAGAATCTGGTGTTGAGTAGTTGCGACTTCTTGATGATTGACTTCCGCTGAGCATCATCAAACACATTCGTCTGCAAATCTTTCTCTCTATCAAATGGGCGACGGGTTTCTTTCTCTTCTTTTTCGCCCTTTTCTTTTCGTTTCTTCTTCTCTTTCTTCTCCTTCTTCTGTAATAGTGAAATAATATACACGTTAATTGACAACATATTGGCTTATAAAGGATGTGGTGAACATATGGCTGACTGACACCTGGCCGTTTTGACAGGCGATAGTTTGTAAAATGGAGTTATACCTCTCCGTAACACAAAGCCTAGGCTGAATTTAGAAACCATGCAGCATGGTCCCTCTCTCGGCCTGCCTAGTTAACTCCTGAGAAATGGTAAGCTGCCGGATCAGCAATGCAAAGCTCTAACTGCCTGCCTGTCGGAACTTCCATCCTCGACCAGTTGCCGATCAAGGCTTAGGGCCTGGTCTGCCCTGCCCTGAAAATTAGTCTTTAGGCTGCATTTCCTCGCAATAGGGTAAGGCTTGTACCCTCCCAATTACACTCCTCCGCCCGAAGCCGTTGGCACAATGTGGAGTGTAGGATTTGGTAGAGCGCCGCCCAACATTCAGCGCTAACAGAAAGCAGGTAGTACCGTCTACTGTTGATTGGTATTCGTAAAAGTATATGTTGTATGACATTCTTATGATCCCAAAGGGTCCCAATTACATCTGCCTTATCGTGCTTCAACACTCGTGAATGGTGTTTATACTCCAGCCAGCAGAACTGCGTACCCCTCCATTCTCAGACATATTGTGGTATCTCACGAGTGCCATATTTTCGGGGAGGGGAAAGGAGGCGGGTTGACGATATCCAATGCTTGATTACGTATTGATGAAATTACTAGAAGTTTCATTAGTCCAGTATTTTGACATTTCAGCATGTATTTCAGTAAAGGTCAGACTTTTAATATTCACACATACGCGGTTCAATCAGTTGACGATCTGGGCAGGGCGGAGTTTGCTAATGCGTTCTGGGGGGAAGGGAGCGGGAGAAAGAAAGAGAGACAGCGTTAGACATACAGTCAGGGATGGAGACACATAGAACAAGAGACAGACAAACAGAGATAGAGACAGAGAGGTCGAGAGACAGACAGAGATAAGAGACAGAAAGACAGAATAGAGATAGAGAGACTGAAGGGACAGCGAGAAAGAAACAGAGAGGGGGAGGAGGGAAGACAGACAGACAGACAGACAGACAGAACAGACAGAAGGAGAGACAGCGACAGTGAGAGAGACAGTGAGAGAGACAGAGAGGTAGTGAGAGACTGATAGCGAGAGAGGTTGATAAAAGGACACCGCTCGCTACGGGAGGGACAGGCTGACGACCTTATCCCCCCCCCTCCCGGCACCCAGACCTTGCTATGGCACTGTTTATGTTTCAGCCGCGGTGGCCTAGTGGCAAGCCGCTCGCCTGCCGCGCCGGTGACCATGAGTTCGAACCGCATCGGATGGATTTGAATTTAACAAATTGGCCCTGGCTCCCAACCTAAATGGATACCAGGTAATGTCTTGAGAAGTAGAGGCCACGGGCGTGATTCTGACAAAATCACCCACCGAGCGCCCATTGGGCTATAAATAGATGTGCTCGACGCGCCCAGAGCGTGTAACTGGGTGCTTGACCTTTTGCTTGTGTAACCCATCGAGTTTATCAGAATACGGGAGGAGAGCATCTTGTCAGGGGAATTCTGGAGTACATCGTCACAACAGGAAAGTTGCAATGAGGGGGGAAGGCTGTTGCAAATAAGGGGGGGAGTCTGTTGCAATGAAGGGGAAAAGTATGTTGCAATGAGGGGGAGGGTCTGTTGCAATTAGGGGTATGTATGTTGTATAAGTGGAAGGCAAGGGGAAACCACCACATTATCTTCCCAAGACTTCATGGCAAAACACATATCAGAGTTAGTGAACGACGTTAATGGCTGTCTTAGGACATCCTCGTTCGGTAGGGACAGTCATGAGCCACAGGTGACACCAGACCGTCATCCAGCTACTGAACACTATATACAACAATAAGAAAGAGACAAACAACTTTCTTAGGTCATGTAATGAGAAGAGAGGCACTGGAGAACATCGTGACAACTGGACAGATCGAGGGGAAGAGAGGCATTGGAGAACATCGTGACAACTGGAAAGATCGAGGGGAAGAGAGGCAGAGGCAGACCAAGAGAAATGATGCTGGATGAATTGAGACGGTGGCACGGAGGAATATCAGCAGCAGAGTTGATCCAGAAAACCAAAGACCGAGATCTGTGGAGAGCCATGAACGCCTACGCCAGCTGGCAGGGCACTTGATGATGATGATATGTTGTATGAGGGAAAAGTAATTTGCAATGAAGGGAAATGTCTGTCGCAATGAGGGCAGAAGTGATGTCTTCGAGATCATTTTGAATCTCGTACATCACGCCTTAGGATAGCATATTTGATTCGTAACTGCTAACAGTTGCCGTGCCAACGGCTTTATGACTACGCCAGACAAAGCGATCAGCAGCCGTGTTCTCCTAGTTTTAAAGCTAATACCGCAACATGTCGACACCTCCGGCTTCACAATTCCCCAACATACCGAATCGTGGGATCAAAATCAACCACGGGCCATCTGGAAGCAGATAGATTTGCGTTGAATTTCGATAGTATGAGACGTTGACCTTCCAGAAACCACTGGCAAATTACTTATTGTAAAATTGCCTAGTTGATCACCAACAGCCTGTAACTACTGAGACTGAGTGTTACGTCCTGTAAAGGACATGCAACTAACAAACAATACCGCAATGTACACATCCTGAAGAGCGTTGCTTTGTTGCCCCGTGTGACTACGGGGATTCATCACTTGTTAACAATACTGAAGAAGGTTCTAGCCATGGAAACAAACTACCAGAGACAACATTAGCGACTATGAAATCGTTTACACAAGCTGGTATCATCATCATCATGTGCCCTGGCACCATATTAGTTGTATATCCTTTACAGGATGTCGCAGTCAACACCAGCATTTTTTGCCATTGTGATCTCTTGGCAAGTTTACATTCAGTAGTTTGCCGCTGCTTTCTGAACGACCGGCACCCATACCATTTCGTAAAAAACTAACGCACGGTGATCTGCTACCAAATCACCCACAGCTGTGTTTCGAACGCAGGTACAGGTATACAGGATGTCGGTAACTCCTGCACCATGGAGTCGGTGGCCACCATGAACCTTCAAAGATTTCAGTCTGTGGTGTTTGAGTTCAATTCTATTTGTGTTATTCCTCTAACCTCATGCCATCATTTTAGGCCATCCAACATCATTTCTCTCCGTGTGCTTCTGCCGCTGATATTTCCAGTTGTCACGATATTTTCCAGTGCTTCTCTTCATGCGTCTTTCTTATGAAGAATAAACTGCGGTGTGTATGTGTGCATGCAGCTAGTGTTTGTCTGTTTGTGTAATCATTCTATTAAAAGTTGATTGGCTGTGATTCCTTTGGAGTAAGTTTTCTTTTGAACCAAAAAAAACTAAGGAAGTCATGCTGTGCCCTAAGCTTTGAAAAAATGCTTTGCCCCATTTGAATTCAACGAATCAGCTCTGTGTTCTTGTGTTCATCTCCCTGTATGTATTGTCCAACTCCTCAACCATATATCCCTCAAAGGACTGTCCAACTCCCCAACCACATCTCTCTCAGTACTGTCCAACTCCCCAACCATATCTCCCTCTAAGTATTGTCCAACTCCCCAACCACATCTCCCTCTAAGTATTGTCCAACTCCTCAACCACATCTCCCTCTAAGTATTGTCCAACTCCCCAACCACATCTCCCTCCAAGTATTGTCCAACTCCCCAACCACATCTCCCTCTAAGTATTGTCCAACTCCCCAACTACATCTCCCTCTAAGTATTGTCCAACTCCCCAACCACATCTCCCTCCAAGTATTGTCCAACTCCCCAACTACATCTCCCTCTAAGTATTGTCCAACTCCTCAACCATATCTCCCTCCAAGTATTGTCCAACTCCTCAATCACATATCTCCCTCCTAAGTATTGTCCAACTCCTCAACCACATACCTCCTCTAAGTATTGTCCAACTCCTCCAACCACATCTCCCTCTAAGTATTGTCCAACTCCCTCAACCACATCTCTCTCTCTAAGTATCATTCAACTTGACATAAAAACCACGACACACAACAAACACACTCCCGCAACATTTGTAACAAACTGTCTCATTGGTTTGTTTTCTTCTGTTTTATACTTGTTTACTATAACAATCTGACATTCATGGCACAAACAATATCGCAAATAAACTGGACACATCATATGTAAACAACAAATAGTAATATACAGGCTGCTGTACTTATCAACGTGCCAGTAAAACATAACAAAGAAATATGTATGCATTCAAGGCATCATAAAAAAGATATGGCAAAACAGCGGAAATCAAGTTACAAGCTACGATGACAAGAATTATGTATGTAAGTGAATATTCTGTATATTTATAAGAAAACATATAAAGAAGAAAAACAAGAGTTAATAACGTATAATACAGATCACAAGAAATGTAAACCAAGGTCTCCTGCCCCTGTTGTCTGTGCCTATAAAGAAATGTCACCACAAAAGACGCTGCAACAGAATGTTGTCTATGAAAGTCTTGCATCAATTGTCAGTCAGAGAGACACTAAATGTGTTGAGAACATAATGGATATGAAGATATTTGAATGGCAGGTGTGGTATATATGGATATGAAGATACTTGAATGGGAGGTGTGGTATGAAATGTGTTGAGAACATAATGTTTATGAAGATATGTGGATGGGAGGTGTGGTGTGAAATGTATTGAGAACATAATGGATAAGAAGATATTTGGATGGGAGGTGTGGTATGAAATGTATTGAGAACATACTGGATGTGAAGATATGTGGACGGGAGGTGTGGGATGAAATGTATTGAGAACATAATGGATATGAAGATATGTGGATGGGAGGTGTGGTGTGAAATGTATTGAGAACATACTGGATGTGAAGATATGTGGACGGGAGGTGTGGGATGAAATGTATTGAGAACATAATGGATATGAAGATATGTGGATGGGAGGTGTGGTGTGAAATGTATTGAGAACATACTGGATGTGAAGATATGTGGACGGGAGGTGTGGTATGAAATGTATTGAGAACATAATGGATATGAAGATATGTGGATGGGAGGTGTAGTATGAAATGTGTTGAGAACATAATGGATATGAAGATATCTGGACGGGAGGTGTGGTATGAAATGTATTGAGAACATAATGGACATGAAGATATTTGGATGGGAGGTGTAGTATGAAATGTGTTGAGAACATAATGGATATGAAGATATGTGGACGGGAGGTGTAGTATGAAATGTGTTGAGAACATAATGGATATGAAGATATGTGGATGGGAGGTGTGGTATGTACAGTATGTATCCCTTGTATGTGGGCAGCAGCTCAGCCTAACCTACCATATTAGTTTTGTATAAAACTGCCAATGGATGTTGTTTCTGTTCACACCCACTCCCCATGTTAATAGAGGAATGGAGAGAGGGAGAGTGGGAGAGACAGTGGAGAGAAAGGGATGCAGAGGGATAGAGTGTTGATAGAGGGAGAGTGGGAGAGAGTGGAGAGAAAGGATGCAGAGGAGGAGAGTGTTGATAAAGGGAAGGAGAGAGCGGAGAGGGTGATTTCTCCCCTGTTGATAGAGGGAAGGAGAGAGGGGGAGAGAGTGAATGAATGAACAAACTTTAGCTTCAAAGATTCACAAACTGGGAACACAGACCCGTCTTACATTCTGCCGTTGTGGCCACCCATCTTTCACACAATAATAATATATCCCACTTTGTGCATGTCACATTCTTGTAGCAACATAATGATATGGATGCTGAGTTTATGCACGGTATGGACTAAATATGACACATATATACAGAGTGAGAGGGAGGGTGGGCAGAGACAGAGACAGGCATAAGAGCAAGAAAGAGAGAGGAGTGGGGAGAGAGAGTTGGTGAAGTGTGTGTCTATCAATGAGAGTAATGGTAATTCCTCTGACGATACTGTTGTAGTTATGGTCCTTCACATATACTAGGTTATAGCACTAGAAGGTAAGTTGACCATTGTTAGTAGTCCGATGTGTTTATAAATACCTACATAACAAGTACTGTCTAATTGGTATATAAGAAGCCCATACTTGTGCTATTTGATTATTTGTATATAAGAAACCATTGAGAATACTGTCTTATCTGTACACAAGAAAGCACTGAGAGTACTGTCTTATCTCTACACAAGAAAGCACTGAGAGTACTGTCTTATCTCTACACAAGAAAGCACTGAGAGTACTGTCTTATCTCTACACAAGAAAGCACTGAGAGTACTGTCTTATCTCTACACAAGAAAGCACTGAGAGTACTGTCTTATCTCTACACAAGAAACCACTGAGAGTACTGTCTTATCTCTACACAAGAAACCACTGAGAGGATTGTCTTATCTCTACACAAGAAACCACTAAGAGGATTGCCTTATCTCTACACAAGAAACCACTGAGAGGATTGTCTTATCTCTACACAAGAAACCACTGAGAGGATTGTCTTATCTCTACACAAGAAACCACTGAGAGGATTGTCTTATTTCTACACAAGAAAGCACTGAGAGTACTGTCTTATCTCTACACAAGAAACCACTGAGAGGATTGTCTTATCTCTACACAAGAAACCACTGAGAGTACTGTCTTATCTCTACACAAGAAACCACTGAGAGGATTGTCTTATCTCTACACAAGAAACCACTGAGAGTACTGTCTTATCTCTACACAAGAAACCACTGAGAGTACTGTCTTATCTCTACACAAGAAACCACTGAGAGGATTGTCTTATCTCTACACAAGAAACCACTAAGAGGATTGCCTTATCTCTACACAAGAAACCACTGAGAGGATTGTCTTATCTCTACACAAGAAACCACTAAGAGGATTGCCTTATCTCTACACAAGAAACCACTGAGAGGATTGTCTTATTTCTACACAAGAAACCACTGAGAGTACTGTCTTATCTCTACACAAGAAACCACTGAGAGGATTGTCTTATCTCTACACAAGAAACCACTGAGAGTACTGTCTTATCTCTACACAAGAAACCACTGAGAGGATTGTCTTATCTCTACACAAGAAACCACTAAGAGGATTGCCTTATCTCTACACAAGAAACCACTGAGAGGATTGTCTTATCTCTACACAAGAAACCACTGAGAGGATTGTCTTATCTTTACACAAGAAACCACTGAGAGTACTGTCTTATCTCTACACAAGAAAGCACTAAGAGGACTGTCTGATATGTATATAAAATGTCACTGAGAGGACTGTTTGGTCAGTATGTAAGAAGCCACCAAGAGGACTGTCTGGTATGTATACAAGAAGCCACCAAGAGGACTGTCTGGTACGTATACAAGAAGCCAACAAGAGAACTGTCTGGTACGTATACAAGAAGCCACCAAGAGGACTGTCTGGTATGTATACAAGAAGCCACCAAGAGGACTGTCTGGTGCGTATACAAGAAGCCACCAAGAGGACTGTCTGGTATGTATACAAGAAGCCACCAAGAGGACTGTCTGGTATGTATACAAGAAGCCACCAAGAGGACTGTCTGGTACGTATACAAGAAGCCACCAAGAGGACTGTCTGGTACGTATACAAGAAGCCACCAAGAGGACTGTCTGGTATGTATACAAGAAGCCACCAAGAGGACTGTCTGGTACGTATACAAGAAGCCACCAAGAGGACTGTCTGGTATGTATACAAGAAGCCACCAAGAGGACTGTCTGGTATGTATACAAGAAGCCACCAAGAGGACTGTCTGGTACGTATACAAGAAGCCACCAAGAGGACTGTCTGGTATGTATACAAGAAGCCACCAAGAGGACTGTCTGGTATGTATACAAGAAGCCACCAAGAGGACTGTCTGGTACGTATACAAGAAGCCACCAAGAGGACTGTCTGGTATGTATACAAGAAGCCACCAAGAGGACTGTCTGGTATGTATACAAGAAGCCACCAAGAGGACTGTCTGGTACGTATACAAGAAGCCACCAAGAGGACTGTCTGGTATGTATACTGCCTGATCTGTATATAGTTAGTCACAGAAAGGACTATCTATTATATATATATATATATATATATATATATATATATATATATATATATATATATATATATATATATATATATATATATATATATATGAGAGAACTGTCTGATCTGTATGTAAGAAGCCACTGTGAGAACTATCTGATCTGTATGTAAGAAGCCAGTGTAACTATGGCCTAATCAGCATATCACATGTACGACTGTCATAAAGAAACATGAGCACACAATGTACAAACACACACTTAACAAGCTAATATGCAACTGGTGTCTGAACCTCCAGAGATAAAACTACCACAAACAACCAGCTCAATGTCCAAACATGTTGTAACCGCCACCCCCAAATCTTTCCAACTTAGCAATGCTTCAATCATTCAAACAAAACAAAAAGAACACTCAAAGAAACAAAGTAAAATCAGTGTACTGAGAAAACTCCCAACAAAATTGCTCCCATGTGTTCACATGCTAATGGAGTGCCTAAGAAATGTTGAAGTATTAATTGGCTTTCGTAGAGGGTGATGAAGATGTAGTAACAGAAGTAGATAGCAGGTGATATACAAGGCAAATTAAATCTTGGATTGCTATGAGGATACCAGATTTGAACACTCACTATAAGACGGAGCAAGTGTACCTAGACGCCCGACCACTTTGATCCCCTAAAGGTATTGCAAGATTTCCCCTTCATTTTTTCGGTCCTATTATATATGCCAATCATTACCTCAAGATGTATTCATATTAACTCTTTGATTTCCCGCAGGTTTCCCAACAACCTACATTTCCTTGTGTAAAGGTGTGACTCCTGAAGCATCAAATGTACTGATATTCCTCCTCAGAAACTGCCAAGCAATTTTCCTAAGTCACACATAATTCTCAAACACTATGAGGGTTCAAATCCTACTCGTAACGGGATATTCTGATCATACCCAGCCGAATAAATGTGATGTGATATACATCTGCCACATCACCCATCACTTGCCATTTGGTCAAGATAACATGGTAGAGACACGCACACATGATTATATTGTTTACACTTATAAAAACACAAAACAATATGCAACAGTAACATGATATAAATATAATCATATTTACAACAAGCTCCAATGTAAATTTGGATGCCAAATATAGAGCAAATTATGACAAATGACAATAAAATCATAACATTCCTTTTGCTTGAAAAGGGAATTAAATATAGATATAAACCATTTAGCGTGTACATTTTCCAACAAAAGTTTATGTTGAATCTGTCGCTTAATTTATAATTGTTAACTAGCTATACATTTACTGATTTCTCTACCTTTCCTTAAACCATAAGGATTCTTTTTCAAGTTGATCACATTTTAAATGACAATCTGGCATAGTGGCAAGTCTGCTTGCTTACCTGGCCAGTGGTCTAGGTTGAAGGCCCAGCACTGGTGGCATTATTTACCCCCTAACCAATGGAGTTCTTGGTTGACCAGCCTCGTATAATGGGTATTTTGATCATTTTCAGGGAAAAGTTTGTGAACTTCTTCATGAAGGCACAACCCATATCATTCACCTGTAGAGGCTCATAAAGACATCTACCCATGAAGGTCCTGCTCATGAAGACATCAATCCATAATGACATCAATCCATAAAGGTCCTGCCCACAAAGATATGTAGCCATACAGATATCTACCCATGAAAGTATCTATCTACCCATGAAGGTATCTATCTACCCATGAAGACTATTTACCCATGAAGGTATCTATCCACGATGGCACCTACACGTGAAGACATACACTTAAGAATAGCTATCAGTAACTGACTGAAACCTGTGGTAACATGTCCAGAACACAGTTACCTCCCAAAGTTATTGATCAGCGATGAAAAAATGGTCACCATAAACACCCTTACCATGGTCAATTGACCAGTGAAGAATAATTCCCCTACCACAGAAAATAATTCAACTGTAAGTTAATGTACATAATAAATTATATAGTTTGATCAAAGTAAAACAACTGTTACTAACAGAAAGAATGATTACGTTTCCTAAATACTGTTTTAATTTATCCCATTATTAACTCATATTCTATGGACAGATATTACTTTAATGGATGAGTGAGATGGAGAAGGTTACGAGATGTAGTTCTCTCTGACACAGGAGTTAAAGTCTTGTAATTTGAGAAACTCAGTTTCAATAACAAACGCCTGACAGTGAAGGAGTTAGACTAACTAGATGGAATAATGGATTATAATTGCATGTTTGGGACAAACAAATCAACTGCTGTCTTGGACACAAGTAACAATTTTATAACAACAAATGTCTGGGACAGAAGAAATTATATAACAGTTTTCTAAGACACAGGAGTTAACGACAAGTATTACATATCTGAAGATGAGGGAACAGGCAGAGATATCAGAAAAAAGAAAACAAAAAGAAAGAGAAGCTTTTATGGCACTAGGAAATGTGTGATAGTCAAAAGAAACTAAACTGACCATCAAACTTAGAATATGTAATCCTGATGTTAAATTAATGCACGCGGATAAAACTAATATGGGGACAGGAATATATGTTAATGAGGAAAAATTGTAGGTAGTGGAAAATGTTGAATATCTTGGGTCATTAATTGCCAACAATGGTGACACAATGAAAGAAATTACAAGACAAATATCTATTGCTCTTCAAAAACTACAACTGAATAAATAGCGGCTTTGGACAGATAGACCTATAAAAATTAGATGTTTAAGAGCATGCATCTTTCCCATTGCAACATACGCCTGTGAGACCTGGACACTTACTAAACAAGTTGAATAAATGCATTTGAATATAAATGTTATAGATGGGTTACAAGAATATCTTGGATACAGAAAAGAACAAATGCAACCATACATGATTTGAATATTGAAGAAGGGTGGCTACTAAAGACGATAAAGCAAAGAAAATTGAAATATTTTGGTCACTTGAAACGTCATGAAAGTTTGGAGAGAACAATAATGGAGGGATAATTGCACGGAAAGAGAGGAAGAGGAAGGCTAAAGAGAAGATGAGTGCAGGATGTGGCAGATGATCTCAAAATTGGTGTATTAGATGCGAGACATCTTGCTTGTGACCGAGAAGTTTTCCAGAAGGTTGTTATGGGAGCAAGGTTCTGCTAAGGACATGCTACTGAATGAACGAATGAAAGATGTTAAATTGGTACCACTGTATGATTCACTGTATGGAGAACTGCAGAAATTACTAACAAACTACAAATATTCATTCACTGGAGTGTGCACAGAATAGCAAGACTAAAAATGGTATGACAGAATCACCAATGTGGAGCTCATGGAGAGAAGCAAACACATTCCAGGGAATCAATGGTGAGGAAGAAATGCTGGCTCGAGACAGGACAGAGTCTGAGGAAACCTGAGGATAGCACAACTAGGCACCCCCTTGTAGAAAAAGATGGGGAAACTCATGTCAGGAGACAGAATCATGCACAAATGTTGGCCAGAAATGTATACAAAAATAGGGAATCTCAAAACAGGAGATAGAATCATGCACAAATGTTGACCAGAAATGTAGACAAAGATGGGGAAACTCATGTCAGGAGATAGAATCATGCACAAATGTTGACCAGAAATGGTTGAGGAAATGGACAGAGATGTTAGCATAAGAATACAAAAGGCTTTCATAGCACAAGAACATTTGTGGAAATCAATACAGATGACATCTAGTCCCAAACTGGGAACAACATCAAATAAGTGCTCTGCTTCATGCATAAGGCACAGAGAGAACAATTATAATGACTGCTGATAAATGACGAGCATTCATTAACTAGTGCCTGTGCACAATAGAAAGATTAATATGCTATAAAGGAATCACCAGTATGGAGTTAGCTCATGGACAGAACTGGGTGGATAGAGACACATTGAGAAAACATGTTAATAGTATCATTAGAGTCTTTTGTCTGTATCGCAAATGGCAAAAAAAATAGAGGGATACCTAAAAAAGAGAATTAGGGACAACAATAAATTATATGAGGAGGACATGGAGAGAACTGCAGGAGATGGCAACAGATAAGAAAGTAGACATGGAGAGAGCTGCAGGAGATGACAACAGATAAGAAAGTAGACATGGAGAGAGCTGAAGGAGATGACAACAGATAAGAAAGTAGACATGGAGAGAGCTGCAGGAGATGGCAACAGATAAGAAAGTAGACATGGAGAGAGCTGCAGGAGATGGCAACAGATAAGAAAGTAGACATGGAGAGAGCCGCAGGAGATGACAACAGATAAGAAAGTAGACATGGAGAGAGCTGAAGGAGATGGCACAGATAAGAAAGTAGACATGGAGAGAGCTGCAAGAGATGACAACAGATAAGAAAGTAGACATGGAGAGAGCTGCAGGAGATGGCAACAGATAAGAAAGTAGACATGGAGAGAGCTGCAAGAGATGACAACAGATAAGAAAGTAGACATGGAGAGAGCTGCAGGAGATGGCAACAGATAAGAAAGTAGACATGGAGAGAGCTGCAGGAGATGACAACTGATAATAAAGTAGACATGGAGAGAGCTGCAGGAGATGACAACAGATAAGAAAGTAGACATGGAGAGAGCTGCAGGAGATGGCAACAGATAAGAAAGTAGACATGGAGAGAGCTGCAGGAGATGACAACTGATAATAAAGTAGACATGGAGAGAGCTGCAGGAGATGACAACTGATAATAAAGTAGACATGGAGAGAGCTGCAGAAGATGACAACAGATAAGAAAGTAGACATGGAGAGAGCTGCAGGAGATGGCAACAGATAAGAAAGTAGACATGGAGAGAGCTGCAGGAGATGGCAACAGATAAGAAAGTAGACATGGAGAGAACTGCAGGAGATGACAACTGATAATAAAGTAGACATGGAGAGAGCTGCAGAAGATGACAACAGATAAGAAAGTAGACATGGAGAGAGCTGCAGGAGATGGCAACAGATAAGAAAGTAGACAGAGACAGCCGCAGGAGATGACAACAGATAAGAAAGTAGACATGGAGAGAGCTGCAGGAGATGGCAACAGATAAGAAAGTAGACAGAGACAGTCGCAGGAGATGACAACAGATAAGAAAGTAGACATGGAGAGAGCCATAGGAGATGACAACAGATAAGAAAGTAGACATGGAGAGAGCTGCAGGAGATGGCAACTGATAAGAAAGTAGACATGGAGAGAGCCATAGGAGATGACAACAGATAAGAAAGTAGACATGGAGAGAGCCATAGGAGATGACAACAGATAAGAAAGTAGACATGGAGAGAGCCATAGGAGATGACAACAGATAAGAAAGTAGACATGGAGAGAGCCATAGGAGATGACAACAGATAAGAAAGTAGACATGGAGAGAGCCATAGGAGATGACAACAGATAAGAAAGTAGACATGGAGAGAGCCATAGGAGATGACAACAGATAAGAAAGTAGACATGGAGAGAGCCACAGGAGATAACAGACAGAGAAGTAGACATGGAGATAGCTGCAGAAGATGACAACAGATAAAAAACTAGACTTGGGGACAGCTTCAGGAGATGACAACAGCTGCAGGAGATGACAACAGATAAGAAAGTAGACATGGGGACAGTTGCAGGAGATGACAATAAATAAGAAAGTATGTCATGAGTTAGTTGGGGGAGGACTACAGGAGATGACTACAGGTAAGAAAGTAGACATGGAGAGAGCTGCAGGAGACGACAACAGATAAGAAATTAGACATGGAGAGGGCTGCAGGAGATGACAACAGACAAGAAAGTAGACATGGAGACACCTGCAGAAGATGGCAACAGATAAGAAAGTAGACATGGAGAGAGCTGCAGGAGATGACAACAGATAAGAAAGTAGACATGGAGACACCTGCAGGAGATGGCAACAGATAAGAAAGTAGACATGGAGACATCTGCAGGAGATGGCAACAGATAAGAAAGTAGACATGGAGAGAGCTGCAGGAGATGGCAACAGATAAGAAAGTAGACATGGAGACACCTGCAGAAGATGGCAACAGATAAGAAAGTAGACATGGAGAGAGCTGCAGGAGATGACAACAGATAAGAAAGTAGACATGGAGACACCTGCAGGAGATGGCAACAGATAAGAAAGTAGACATGGAGACACCTGCAGAAGATGGCAACAGATAAGAAAGTAGACATGGAGAGAGCTGCAGGAGATGACAACAGATAAGAAAGTAGACATGGAGAGAGCTGCAGGAGATGGCAACAGATAAGAAAGTAGACAGAGACAGTCGCAGGAGATGACAACAGATAAGAAAGTAGACATGGAGACACCTGCAGGAGATGGCAACAGATAAGAAAGTAGACATGGAGACATCTGCAGGAGATGACAACAGATAAGAAAGTAGACATGGAGAGAGCTGCAGGAGATGACAACAGATAAGAAAGTAGACATGGAGAGAGCTGCAGGAGATGGCAACAGATAAGAAAGTAGACAGAGACAGTCGCAGGAGATGACAACAGATAAGAAAGTAGACATGGAGAGAGCCATAGGAGATGACAACAGATAAGAAAGTAGACATGGAGAGAGCTGCAGGAGATGGCAACAGATAAGAAAGTAGACAGAGACAGTCGCAGGAGATGACAACAGATAAGAAAGTAGACATGGAGAGAGCTGCAGGAGATGGCAACAGATAAGAAAGTAGACAGAGACAGTCGCAGGAGATGACAACAGATAAGAAAGTAGACATGGAGAGAGCCATAGGAGATGACAACAGATAAGAAAGTAGACATGGAGAGAGTCACAGGAGATAACAGACAGAGAAGTAGACATGGAGATAGCTGCAGAAGATGACAACAGATAAGAAACTAGACTTGGGGACAGCTTCAGGAGATGACAACAGATAAGAAAGTAGGCATGGGGACAGTTGCAGGAGATGACAATAAATAAGAAAGTATGTCATGGGTTAGTTGGGGGAGGACTACAGGAGATAACTACAGGTAAGAAAGTAGACATGGAGAGAGCTGCAGGAGACGACAACAGATAAGAAATTAGACATGGAGAGGGCTGCAGGAGATGACAACAGATAAAAAAGTATATATGAGTTAGTGTGTGTGTGGGGGAAGGGGGGAGGAGGAGGCGAACCATGCTCCAATGGGAGACACAAGGCAGAAGGAGATTAATGCCATCAAATGTATTATTACAAAATGTCATTTTCACCATGATGTGATTCAGTATGTTCCCATACATAAAATAAAATCCACAAAAATGCTGTATATACAATAAATATTTACACACGGTACACAAATATAAATGTAAACAATCACATAACGTATTAAAAAGATACCTAGCAACACAAGAATAACAACCTGGCATTAACTTTACAACGGACACAACAATCAGTGTGGAACCCGGCACATCATTTTCTCTTAAGACAATGCCGTTTTTTTATGTGTACTAATTTTACTCAATTGCTGCCATTGGGAAGGATCACTCATTCAATTTTTCCTCTTATATGTGTGTCCTTGTGGCAGCTTAAAGCAAGGGTTACATTTACTGCTACTGAATAAACCTTTTTTTTTAAACCGCACTCCATGGCAAACAACTCACTGCAGAGTGATCAATGAATACAGAATAATTTCCTCAATTAACCAAGTTACCGCACAAAGGATAATAAACAGCATACTCACACCAACCCTTTGCTACCAATCTCAAACCTGGACTTATCCAAATCACACTTTCACAAAATCAACACCTGCGAGATGAGATGCCCGATGAAAGCTGCCAACTTAACAATCCGAGATCGAGTGAGAAATGCAATTATCAGACAGACAGTGGGATCAACACCTTGTGCCACATTTATTGAAAGACAGAAGATCAAGTGGTTTGACCATGTCGTTAGAATGCAACACGAACTACCATCACTGGCCTTACATCAAAGATCATCTGCGACGAGACCGACAGGACGTCCAAGAAGAAAATGGATTGATGACATCAAAGACACTGAACAACCACATGGAATGACACTATCCAGTGCTGCCCACTGGAACGTAAATTATTCATCCCCACGAGACTTGACGGCAGAAGTGGAAGATGATGATGATGATGGTGAATGCACAAAAATTAATTTTCATAATTAACTTTGTAGCAAGTAACACACTGTCCATTGACCAAATAACGGCTAATGTTCGAGACAAGTTCAAGTAACTGCAACTGAATAAAAACTAATTGTCTAGACCTGTTCGAAACACATTCTGCACCAAGTAACTGCGGCTGAATAAGGATTAATTGTCTAGACTCGTTCTACAACAAGTACCTGCACACTGAGTGATCAAAGAACAATTTTCTTGGCTAATTTTGATCAATGTAAGGTGCCCCATTTCTCCCAGTATGACCTATGTAACCTATCTATCTTAACATGCATCTACTGATTGGTTCTCTAGTGGTTCGAATTTTAACCACATCTGGCAGTCTGGCCTGGAGATATTCAGAGCGCATGTTGAGACCATATCTGAAATCTAGATCACAGTTGTCAACTATTAATAGACGAATGAGCCATCCTGGCATGCCAGCAGGTGCAAGAAAACTCAATGCCACAAGTTCTAATCTCCCATTGCTGCCTTCATGATACTGTCACTATAATTATTAGTATATCGAGCTAGTTTGGCCAGAGAAATAAAAAAAATATGGCCAAATCCAGCATGATAACACAACTGTGATCACAATTTTCCGACAACTATCACAAAAGTTTACTGCCAACAAATTTATATTCAAAGAAGAAAGAAACTCAAAACTATTAACATAAAGCTATATATAGCACATAAAAAAAGTGTCACATCAACATAAAACAGCAGGTAAAATATAATCCTATTTACTCATGAAAACGTGTATAATTGCACATAATATTTAGAATCCATCTTCTATATGCAGCACTGTGTCAATTAAATGCACATATGTATATGGTACATATTTAAAAAGGCTTCTGTGTAAAATGTACACGTACAAAGCACAATCCGTTTCATCATCAATTCATGTGCACAAAGTTTCTGAAGGATTGCTGAGGACCCTCCTTAGGTAACACATTGGGAGCGTGCTACATGTCCCCAGCGTCGCCATCGAGCTGTAGCAGAGCATCCTGTGGAGCTTTGCAAGCTCTCCAATGTTGGACAGGTCAAATGAGTTGGGACTCATACTGAAGGAAACACAAGCATTTTGCTTTACAGGCAGACTGGAGACTCGGGAAGGCAAACCTGAAAGAAATGCCTTAGGAAACGGGACTCACTGGGTCACAGACCTGACAAAACAGACCTGATGGCATGTAATTCACTGTATGATGATGTCATGAAATAACATGAGTGCCAAATTGTTGAGTCCTTACAAAAGAGGAAACGATCTTGTGTAATGCAGGTAGCAGTTCACAAATTTTCTACATTGTCGTGAAGTGAGTTATCTGTCCTTTTGTTTAACAGCGCAAAAAATAAAACAACTACCACACCACAAAATGAAACCAGCCTCCATTGTGAGCACTTATCACTTCATGCAGCATGTAATTATGCATGTGTATAATTCTCGCAGTGATAGCATTATCATACTGATTGTCTATAACAACGAATGGAACTGGCAACTCAGTTGTCATGATTCTTCAAAAGAATTAAAGGAAAGGATTATCCAATTCTGATAGAATTGCATCAACTTTTCCCGCTCATGAACAAACACTGAAGCAGTTTGAAGCACAAATTAAAGCCTTGGAGTTTCAAAGGAAAACCCTTCCAAATGTGTCTGATGAAATACATGGAGCCATTTCACCATGTAATGGCTAATGTGCCATGGAATAAATTACAACAGCCTACTGTTAGTAAAGACAAATATGGCACAGTCATTTCTAATGGTTATATTAGATCATCTGTGAGGTCTGCCATTTACTGACTAATGTATCATGGAACAAACAGCAACAGTCTATTTTTACTTACTAAAGACAAAGGTGGTGGGCAGTTATTTCTAACGGATAACTGAGATAATCTGCAGAAGTCTGCCAATTATGACTAATGAACTGAAAAGAGTCGGTAGTTTGTATCTAACATAGTGCCTGCAGCCACAGACATGATGATCACTAATGCATCATGATACTGTCTGTTGGCAGTTTGTCCATGATGTTGTTCACATCCACAATTTTGTGAATCCAGTTGTAAATCCTCCTCAAGGCATCATTAATCCTGTCCACACAGTTCTTCCACACCAGTCTCTCTAGTCTGGGGTTATCCACAACGCTGGGTGGATACTTCATTACTAGGTAGTGGATAGCAGCCATTTTGGCAGGATCCAAAGCCTTGTTTTTGTTCTCCATTTTCTTTCCGTTGATGTAGAACACACCGGACACATTTCGGTCATATACCTCACCTAGGGCGAAGATCCGGAAAACTAGCTCCTTCGCCAGACGTTCACGGCGTCCCTGACAAGCTGCCTCGGCTTCTTTCAGAATAGTGGAGCAGATGCTGATCTCTGAAGTCCCGATGCTTCTAACGAGAGGTTTACGTGTTGAGGACATGGCAGAAATAATCTGGTCCGAGCTCATGTTCTTCTGAAAATCTTCTACCAAGATGTCCCAGAAGCGTGGGTCCAGAATGACAGTTTTAGGATTGTTCGAGGTGTTTGAGAACCTGGCATTTGGCTCCTTGCTGCTGCCTGGCCCCAGCTCATATTTCTGATTCTCACCGCCTTCATCATATACCGTGACGGCAATACCACTCTGGCTGTCGATGATGGGGACATTGATGTCGGATGTTGGAATAGCTGCAGTGACTTGGTTTGCCAAGACCACGGGGATCAGATCATGCTCTGACGGCAGCTCCTGGACTGTGCTAGATGCTGTCTCGGGCGTGTCACTAGGGCTGGGTGCTTCCATCATGCCCTGACCTTGAACCAAGGACACGGTACCCACAGGAATGAACAGGTCAGAATTAGAGTCACTGCGTTTAAGCTCGTCTGTAGCTGTGTAATCTGAGATGGTCAGATAGTTGGGCAAGGCAGCCTTCAGACTAGCCTTTGTGATAGTTGTGTTCACATTGGTAGTTTGGGTTGGAGTAGAACTTCCCGGCACTAATGGTTTGGGTTTGCTCTTGTTGACCTTTGATGAGACTGCAGCTGATATAGCTACCGGTTGAGGGAAAAGGCAGTTTTCAATTCTCTCCACCTTCTTACTCATTTCAAACAAGATGTTCTGAGATTCTTTAATCATAGTGGTGAGCTTATCAACTTTAGCACACAACTGGAGGAACACCTGAGGGGTGATGGTTGCTGTGGAGGTCTGGATGTGTGGGAACAACGAGTTAACTGGAGGCAAAACTAGAGACACTTGAGGAAGATGTCCTCCAGCAGCTTGTACTGGAATGCCCTGGGCAATCATCTGCTGCTGTGGCTGAGGGCCAGGCTGTATCTGTCTGGTTTGGATCTGATGCCTCTGCTGACCATCCGCAGTGGTCAGAACCACACTTTCACCCCCCGCTGTAGTGATGTGCCCATCCTGAGTCAAGAGCACATTCTGGCCGAGAGCCTGCTGGAGGTTCTGCTGTGTGAGGACAATGTTATGCCCCAGGTCCTCTACTTCTGTTTTCACAATAAAGTTTCCAGATATGGTCTGCTGCCCCGGGGCAGCTATAACAATATTCTGACCATGCTGGGCACCTTGTGAGTGAATCACATAGTTCTGACCAGTCTGATGCCCATGTGGAGAAGCTATGATCATGTTCTGACCACCGGCCAGCGAGAAAGTGACCACCTGATCACCCTGCTGTTGGACAACTGAATCAGCACTCACTTGAGCAGCATATGCCTCCACATAATTCTGAACTTGCTGACTGGTCAACTGGGCCTGGCTGACCACTTGGGCCTGCACCTGCTGACCATTCACATCAATCATTTGAGTTTGTTGGCCGCCAGAGTTGGCTGACACATCTTGCCCCTGGTTGGAGTTCACAACGGCAACACTCATGTTTCCTGCCACCTGAGCTGGCAAGGTCTGCGGGAAGTTGTTTGTGCTGGACACCACCTGACTGAAGACCGGAGCTGAGGACATCTGTTGAGCATGGCTGTATGCATGAGCTATCATTTGACTTGTGCTCAGCACCGGCTGGGCTTGGGAGTAGGTCACACCTTCCTGGCTGTAGCCAACCATATTCGGGTTCAAGAGCAAATCGGCCAACGGCTTCGCCTCATTATACTCCCCATTGTTGAACTCATTGCCATAAAACTCCGTGGTCTTTGGCTCGGACAGCAAGTCCAACGAGTCTTGTATCTCGTCCGTCAGCTGATAGTACTGCTGGGTGTGCTGCGGCTGCTGGTCCTGGACAGTTGCCTGGTTGGCTGGAGTGGCTGCACTTGTAGTGGTTGTAACAGCTGCTTGTGTAGAATCAGCAGGGGTACTGGTCACCGCAGCAGAGGCAACAGCACCCTGAAATATGTAAGGGAAGATATCCACTTACTACAGGCATTCATAGAAGGATGACAGAAACCTCACAATTACCTGTCTCAATGCAACACATATTTGTTTATGAGGACAACTACTACAACCCACTGGTACTGATAGTGGCCGTTGATTTAATTAGACTCTTAGTATCTTGGTGTGACCCAGTTCCAGAAGTTTTGAACAGTTGTGACCTTCCTAAGTGGTTAGTAAAAATTGACCTGAATTACTTTAAGTGTGTGTCCGTGCATGGGTGTTTGTGTGTGTGTGTGTGTGTGTGTGGGGGGGGGGAGGAAGAGAGAAAGGAGGGGGTGGGGTGTTGAGAGAGAGAATCTAGTTCAAACAGTGAAACAGGCAGGTCAGTAAAGTTAATCGGCAAACTACAGATAATGACATACGCCCAGTGGGCTCATCGCCTGCAAAAGTGAGGGAAACACTGGCCACCTATTGCTCCATCCAGGCCTACGAAATATGATGGCTCTATCAGATCACAGACCTACAAAATATGATGGCTCTATCACAACACAGACCTACAGCTGCAAGCTGTCTGGGGACAATATATGGCTCTATCACATCACAGACCTACAGCTGGGGACAATATATGGCTCTATCACATCACAGACCTACAGCTGGGGACAATATATGGCTCTATCACATCACAGACCTACAGCTGGGGACAATATATGGCTCTATCACATCACAGACCTACAGCTGGGGACAATATATGGCTCTATCACATCACAGACCTACAGCTGGGGACAATATATGGCTCCATCACATCACAGACCTACAGCTGGGGACAATATATGGCTCCATCACATCACAGACCTACAGCTGGGGACAATATATGGCTCCATCACATCACAGACCTACAGCTGGGGACAATATATGGCTCTATCACATCACAGACCTACAGCTGGGGACAATATATGGCTCTATCACATCACAGACCTACAGCTGGGGACAATATAGCTCCATCACATCACAGACCTACAGCTGGGGACAATATATGGCTCCATCACATCACAGACCTACAGCTGGGGACAATATATGGCTCCATCACATCACAGACCTACAGCTGGGGACAATATATGGCTCTATCACATCACAGACCTACAGCTGCAAGCTATCACAACACAGACCTACAGCTGCAAGCTATCTGGGGACAATATATGGGTCTATCACAACACAGACCTACAGCTGCAAACTGTCTAGAGACAATATATGGGTCTATCACATCACAGACCTACAGCTGCAAACTGTCTGGAGACAATATATGGGTCTATCACATCACAGACCTACAGCTGCAAGCTGTCTGGGGACAATATATGGCTCTATCAGATCACAGACCTACAGCTGCAAACTGTCTGGAGACAATATATGGGTCTATCACATCACAGACCTACAGCTGCAAGCTGTCTGGGGACAATATATGGCTCTATCAGATTACAGACCTACAGCTGCAAACTGTCTGGGGACAATATATGGGTCTATCACATCACAGACCTACAGCTGCAAGCTGTCTGGGGACAATATATGGCTCTATCAGATTACAGACCTACAGCTGCAAGCTGTCTGGGGACAATATATGGCTCTATCACATCACAGACCTACAGCTGGGGACAATATATGGCTCTATCACATCACAGACCTACAGCTGGGGACAATATATGGCTCTATCACATCACAGACCTACAGCTGGGCACAATATATGGCTCTATCACATCACAGACCTACAGCTGGGGACAATATTTGGCTCTATCACATCACAGACCTACAGCTGGGGACAATATATGGCTCTATCACATCACAGACCTACAGCTGGGGACAATATATGGCTCTATCACATCACAGACCTACAGCTGCAAACTGTCTGGGGACAATATATGGCTCTATCACATCACAGACCTACAGCTGCAAACTGTCTGGGGACAATCTATTATTTCTGTTTATTATTTCCAGAAGTGAACATAACATTCTCTTTAAGTGGCTTCAAAAGTTGACCTAATTTAGATGATTGTAAAGAATTTTTTCTTGTTCCGTTCCCACGCCTTTGAACTCATGCGTAGTCTATACACGTGCTACTACTTTTAGTTCATGAACTATTTTTGTGTGTGGATTAGCCTTCCCTATTACCAATGTCCCTCGCAGTCAGGCGAACCCACTCCGACTTCTGAGGTACTTGTAATTTACGTCACCAAGTCAAGGACAAGAGGTCAACATTTTAGTCAATCTGATAGGTGTAGGGGTTGAACCCACTACCTTGGCATACCAGAAGTCTAAGAGCAAGCTCTCTAATCCATTTGGCCATGCTGACCTCCTTTATCAGGATAACCTCGTCCAGTTCAAGAAGTGGACAAAGAAAAGTTTCTGACCTATTTAAAATTAGTGGAACTGCGGTAAACTATGGAAACGTCAACAATATAAAATAACACAAAGTAATGCACAAAAGAATTCAGGAGTTTACTAATAAAAGAACACCTACATCAACAGGCTGCCTGAAACCAAAAGATGAAAAAATCGTAACAGAAAAAGATCAGATTTTACATGTATGGTCAGATTATGTGAGAAACCTTCATGATGATACAAGAGAAGAACAGTATACTCGGAGTAATAGTGAAGGACCATCAATTTTGAAAATGGAAGTTCAGAACGCTCTTAACCATATGACAACTGGAAAGACCCTGGGTCCGGACAACATGACAACAGAAATGATCAATGCCTTAGAAGAATATGGAATAGACCAAGTCACCAGACTGCTGAACACAATATATGATACTGGAGATATACCTCCTGAATTATGTAATTCTACATTTATTGCAATCCTGAAGAAATCAGGAACGTAGAAGGCAAAGATCCATTAAATGCTGTGTATATGCTAAGAACATTAATTGAACGTTCTATAGAAGTAAATAAAGACCTACATCTTTGCTTTATTTACTACACAAAGGCTTTCAATAAAGTAAGACATGTCAACATGATGAAGATGCTTGCAGATCTAAGGACCTTATACTGGTACAAAAAATATATTGGAAACGACAAGCTGCCATAAAGATTGATAATGAAGTAGGTCAATATCAGCCTATCAAGAGAGGTGTGAGACTCTGTGTAATGTCTCCAGATCTTTTTTCCCTGTACAATGAAAATATTTTCAGAAATTTAGAAGATATGAAAGGAATTATCATTGGGAGATGTAACATCAATAACATTAGATATGTGGTTGATACAGTATTGATTGCAGACAATGAACATGATCTACAACATTTAGTAGATGCGATTGTTGCACACAGTGAACAACAAGGGTTAGAATTAAATTGTAAACAGACACAGGTTATGGTAGTCACTAGGAAGAAGGAAATACCACAATGTAATATACAAGTAAATGGGAATATTCTTAAACAAGTGAATCGGTACAATTATCTCAGGAACAGTCATAACATGTGATGGGAGATGCCTTGAAGAGATTACAACAAGAATCGCCATGGCGAAGGTAGCCTTTTGCATGATGGAAAACATACTGACCAATAAAAAGATGTCATTTGCAATGAGAAAAAGAGTGTTGAGGTGCTACATAGAACCTGTACTTTTGTATGGATGTGAAGCATGGACAACGAGCAGATAAGCTGAAAGACATCTTAAATGAGGTTTATGAGGAAAATGCAAATACCATGGACAGACAGAAACACCAATGACCAAGTCATACAGGATACAAATTAAAACCGTAAACTGATTACAAAAATTAGATGTAGACAGTCAAAAGTTTTTGACCATGTTATGAGAAGAAATAAATTGGAGAACTTGGTGACAACTGGCAAGATCGATGGGAAGGCAGAGAAGTAAATACCTGGATGAGAAAAAAAAAAGAGAAAATGAACATTTGAAAAACATTTGCAACTTATCTCAGAATCCCAGGCTGTGATTCTGAGTAAGTAACAAATTTTAGTCACTGGAGGGACTTCTCCGTGATATGTTGTATTTTGTGTGATGTATTTGTTTGTTGATGAAGGCTAGTCATGGCAACATCCTGTGTTTTCCGTAATTGTGTTCTGTAAAGCTGCATTACTTTCTGTTATTTTATACTGACCTATTAAAAGTCCAATTTCTTTTGATGGTAGTACAGATAAACTTCCCAAATTCAAGAACAGGAGGACAAGAAACTGACCTATATAATAAGTGATTTATAAAGTTAAATAACATACTTTTAGTAGCTGGAATAAAATCAAGCAGTTAACATAAAATAGATTGTTATCTGACTGTTTTCCTGGCAAAGCTAGTTTTACAAAAACAAAGGTTTTTTAAAAAGTCGCTTTTTTAAACAAATGTTTTGTCTGACTTCAAGCTATTAAAAAAATGTCTAGTCCTACCTACGAGATTAAAATAATTCTATCTGGGCAAGTAATTCTCAACAAGCAAAGGTTCTGTCTGACTTCAAGCTATGAACAGAATGTCATGTGATAGCTAAGTGATTTAAATTATTCTAATCTGCACAAGTAAGTCTCAACAGGTGTTCTATCAAAGTAAAATGGTTGACATGAAACTTAACAAGGAAACAAGGGTCTTGGAGTCCTCTGTTGCTGTGTGATCAGGAATTCTGCAACAAACATTTCCAGCAAGACATGTGCAGATGTCATCATCATCTGTGCCTTACAAAGTGGTGTAGGCATTCAGGTCTCTCCACAGATGTCGGTCCTTGATGTTCTGAACCAATTCTAGCGATGATCTTTCTCCATTCCAATGTCTTAGACCATCAAGCACAACTGCTCTTGGTTTGCCCCTATCAGTGCTACCGCTGATCTTTCCAGTCGTCATGATTTCTCCACTGCCTCTCTTCTCATCACATGACCAAAGAATTCTATTTGTCTCTTTCTTGAGGTTCTGTAAAATGTTCTACTTTCATTAAACTCTTCCAATAATCATTAGTTAGTTGGTTAGTCGCGGTTCCAACTTCATGGCAACGGGTCGTCCCCATATTGCTCCGTTCCTGTGCCAGTGAATATTACACAAAATGCTCCTCACTGCCCTATGTGAACAATGGAATAGACAGGAGTGTCGGCAAGCCAACAGCCCGCACAGGTACACTGTGCATAATGCCGCCGCCAGAATGCCAATACAAAAGTCCTCCACGAAAAAATAGTTCATCGTCAATGGAAACGGCAGTCACCAGAAAGACTTCATTGACCCGGGTTTGATCCCATATGGCTCAGTCTCTTTCCTCAGGGCGACCCACCGAAAGCGACGCACAAAGCACAAACTTTGTAGCTACAGCGCCGACTCCCAGGAGTCTCCTGAAAAAAGTATTCGTGAACTGAAAAGGCAAACCAGTCAATCCAGCAACAGCCGGTCGCCATCGTTCCGAACATGCAGTTCATGCTAAAAACAACCGTGGACTGATGCAAAAGCATTCCACGTGAAATTCACAGCTCACAGTGTCGCTCACTCAGTAGCAGGGCGACGGAACCATAGCCTCCTTAGTCGCCTCTTACGACGTGCATGGTAGGCAACACTGTTACTATTCTTTGCTCCCCCGTATGGGCCCAGGCAACACACGGGCGTTCCAGTAAACATTGATAGCTCCAAATGAGCAACATTCATCTCAGAAACCACATCTCAGCTGCCTCCAAGGTCCTCATACTCTGTCTGTTCCCATTCCAAGGTTTACTGCCATACAGCAGACCAGTGTTGAAATAACATTTCAGTTGTTCTTCTCTTCCACTTATGTCATTACGCATGGTGGGGTGGGGTTACTGAAGCTCTTTCTTATTTTGAACTTGGAAACTTTCCATCACAGACACAGATCCTCTCTAAAATACCACAATGTGACATATCCTTGGAAGAATGTTATTCTCATCTCAGTACATATAAATGTTATTTTCATCACAGTACATATGAATGTTATTCTTAAAACAGTCTCAATATTGCACCAGTCATACCACCTATGACAATGTCCTACTCAAGGTTTCTTTAATGACCTTTGCCACTGTTGTTTTGGCCAACCCCTGCCGTCTAGAAACTACGTCTTTAAAGACTGCTTGTCTAAGCAACTGTGATGTTTGATCAAACCAAAGTAGTTTAACTTCTGTGATTTTTTAAACCACTGACATTTAATCAAACTAAATCATTTTAGTTTCTGTGATTTTCTGAACCACTGTGGCATGTAATCAAACCAAAGTATTTTAGTTTCCCTGGCATGACATTGTTTACACACCATTTCTAGTTGATGTTGAGCCATTTCTCTTTGATGTTCAGACATTTCTCTTTGATGTTCAGCCATTTCTCTTTGATGTTCAGCCATGTCTCTTTGATGTTCAGATCCTGATGGATGCCTGAAGGGTCATCTGGATCCTGGGTATTCTAAGAATTCTCATGTAACAATTGTAGCTCAACATTTCAATGCCCAACTGTCTTTAGTATTTGTGAAAACTGTCCATGATTCACATTCTTAAGTTGCCACAGGAAGTCTAACTGTATTAATTGGTTATGACAAATGGTGTTATGACCGGATTCTTCATAAGTCCTTCAGAAAAATGATTAACAGCCTGTTTGATCTACTGAGCAGTGGAGTGTGACTTATTGCGCTCATTACAGATAATTTAATTAATTTACTCTCTCTCTCTCTCTCTCTCTCTCTCTCTCTCTCTCTCATGCACACACATACCAACCAACCTCCCATAATGAGTTAGTACAGAATGAGTTATAACATACCTCTCCATATTTTTATTAACTTAAATAAAATGTGCAATTACACATATGTTATTATAACGGCCCCTCACAAATTATTATAACAGTCCCTCACAAATGTGTAAGAAAACAACATTGATCAAGTGTCCCTAAAACATGCCCATATAACCACCCTCAGTGAATCCTGGACAACATCACCGAACAACTGGCTGTATTTAAGGCCAATTACTTGACCAGCAAAACAGGAAACATCAATGTAAACAACTGACAACTACGACACAACAAGGTGGCAAGCCTCAAAACCTACAATATGTGCACGTCAAGTTCAATGACACAGGAAACACTCAACGTATGAAATCTGACACCAACCAGTAGGATACTCACAGAAAACTACTCAATCATTTACAAAATCCATTTAACTGTAAATAAGACATCCAATTTGATTGCACAACAAGCCGACATTTCAGTCTTAGCACAATTTCTCCACAAACGAAAATTCCAATATTGCACAATTTCTCCATTCACAGAAAGACCAATACTACACAATTTCTCTATTCACAAGAAAGACCAATACTACACAATTTCTCCATTCACAGAAAGACCAATATTGCACAATTTCTCCATTCATAGAAAGACCAATATTGCACAATTTCTCCATTCACAGAAAGACCAATATTGAACAATTTCTCCATTCCCAGAAAGACCAATATTGCACAATTTCTCCACTCACAAAAAAAAAAAAATACTGAACAATTTCTCCACTCACAGAAAGACCAATATTGCACAATTTCTCCATTCACAGAAAGACCAATTCTGCAGTCTATAGATTACGTCGTATGCAAACAATAAAAGGTAAATATTAAAGAACCCATAAGGCACATTGGGTAGATGGTGCTGGACCCACATGTTTTAGAGCCCAATCAGGACTTGGTGGTTGATGTGGTTAATATCAGGCCGGCTGCCTTAAACTTCTCCAGACATTTCCTGGCATCTATTTGAGGCTGGGTCGACCTGGGAGCCTACATCAAGGTCAAATATCCTCCTCTGTGCAAATTCACAACCACGTGAACAAACATCGCGTCCAGCTACGATGCTTCCATGGCTCCCATACTAATAATAGTATGGGACAACTGATGACGAAGTGAATGCAAGAATCTCCAAGACCAGCGCAGCCTTTGGCAGACTACAAGAATGTGTGAGACAGAAATGGAAAAGCCTGCAAACAAAGCTGAAAGTCTACAAAGCAGTTGTATTATCCACACTGCTATATGCTTGTGAAACCTGGACTGTTTATCAGCGACACGATAGGAAATTAAACCACTTCCACACAGTCTGCCTAAGGAAGCTACTGAAGATTAAATGGCAAGACAAGATCCCAGACACTGAAGTCCTAGAAAGAGCGTCCATGCCCAGTATCCACAAACTACTAATGAAGAATCAGATTCGATGGACTGGTCACTTGACTCGCATGCCAGATCACAGGCTCCCTAAACAAGTTTTTTACAGCGAGCTCCGTTGTAGTAAATGCTCCCAAGGCAGCCAGAGGAAATGCTTTAAAGACACTCTGAAAATCTCACTAAAAGCTTTTGGAATTCATCATGACACTTGGGAGACTGCTACCAAAGACCGAAATTTGTGGCGTACATCATTACGCAAGGGTGCAGTCACTTGTGAAGCAAACAGGACTGCAAGAGCTGTGAAGAAAAGGCTGGAAAGAAAAACCACTGCAGGAGATCCTCCTCCTGGAGTGTCAAGCATTCTTTGCCCACATTGTCAAAGAACATTTCGAGCCAAAATAGGCCTTATCAGCCATCTTTGAACTCACGTCTCCATACTTTCAACCCCACTGAATGAACTGAATAATCATTTTTGATGGACAAGCAACACAACACTAATTATAGAAGGATTAAAATACTGGCCACCACAACATTGTTTAACGTTTCATGGAAAAAGCTGCAAATAAAGATTTCTGTGCCACATAAAAACACTGTTGCATATCCTTTGCAGGGCATTGCGCTCAATCCTGGGTTAATTCTATATACAATTTTTTTTTGCAATAATTTGTCACTGCTTTTTGAATGAGAAATCATACAGCGGAACTTATTTTTAATTAACCATGGGCTTTCTTTTCTCTGCAAATTTCACAGCCAATCAAACACACGCACACACAAAACGCCAGTAATAGCCGCAGAAAACAGTAAATATAATCTGTCCACTTCAAAAGCAGAAGATATTTCTGATCATGATGTTTGATTAGAAGACAGTACATGGGTGACTGGGGTGTTGAGCACAGGTGGTAACTGGGTGTGAAATGGGTGCTCTTCCCCTCATGAGCTCCATTACATGGTGTCTGGGGGTCATGGAGAACTGGGGTATAAAAGTTAATTAAAGGTTAATATATATTCCTTTTAGGAACGCTTGCTCCAGCAATGAGCTCATAGTGTCCCTGGTTAAGGCAGATGTGACTAGTTTTCACCAACCTACCTTCTGTACATCACTAGATGTCAGGGACTTACAACTATAGTTCACGTGTCTTGGTAGCAAATAAAGGTGGTTTACCACAGCCATCACCATGTTATGTTCAAGTTTACGTTTTTATTTTACCTCTGACCAAAGAAAACCGGACCAAAGGGGACAAGGAAAGCAACACCATAACGTCACAACCTAGAATATATGAAAACCTTAACATTTCATTCGCTATTTTAGTAGCTGATATGAGTTAACTGACCTTTATTTCAATGTGATTATTGTTCCCATTGGGAAATTGTTGTGAAATCTTCTAGGACTAAAGAAGATGAACATGAAAATGCCACGCAGATTTCTAATGAAATTAACAGGTTATGTTGTTGGTCATTTTTAACGGAACAATCATTGAGCTCTGTAATCAAATACACAGGAAATGATGGTAACATTAAACATGAACAGTCATGGATCTTCGTTAGCAAAGGAACAGGGTAAGTTGTTAGCAAATTTTGATGCATCAGTCACTGAATTTTGAAAACAAATAAATAGGATTTCAGTAATTTTGAAAATGCAACTGCTACAGAGCTTTGTAATCAAATAAACAGTGTATGTAGTTGGCAATGTCAAACATGAACAGTCTTTGAGTTTCAAAATCAAATAAACAGAGTTAAGTTGGTAATTTTTAAAAGAACAGTCACAGAACTGCTTAATTAACTTAACAGAATAAGTTGGTAATTTGTAACAGTGCAATCAATGAGCTTCATAATCAATTAAACAGGCTAAGTTGTAATTTTTAACAGAACAGTCACTGAGCTTTGTAATAAAATGAACACAAGAAGCTTTTGGCCACTTTAAACGAATGTGCCGATTGTAAGTCTCAAATCGCAAAAGCATATTTTGACCCAAAGCATTATTCAGCTCCAAACACAACCCACAAATTACTAAATGAGTTTATAATCAACTCCAATCATAAATAAATATGTTAACAGTTGAGTTGAGCTAAGAACCGACATCACTGCACTCAGGACATTCCCATATGCGCTCTGTTCTCTCACTCAACAGCCAGCGAAGAGTCAAACTACTAATCATTCCCACCGCTATCTAATTGAAAGTTCTTCTGGTCTTACCTCTCAGTTTTGAGATTCTATCAGAACCCCTGCCAATCCCCCGCAATCTCATCCTTTCCACATATGCGTTCTCAATCTGTTCCTCCACTTTCTCCACCGTCCCACAGGCGCACGACCACCAAGAGGTGAATTCCTGACCAACCTATCAGCCTGTTCATCCCCCTGCACTCCCGCATAGCCAGGGCAAGAAATCCATACAATTCCTACAATACGTTAACATCTTGGGGAGTGTACTGCGTATTACATTTCTGGCGAGGCTGAAGATACTATCGGAGATTACCTCAGCTTAACAAATCTAACATACACAGAGGGGGGGGGGGGGGGGGGGGGGGGGGGGGTGGTTCAGTCAAAACAAATACACAGTGATGTTTAGATAACTGTCTCTTGCAGGGACTGACATGGGTATACTGTCTGGGTCATGGTGGAGTGTAAGGTTTAGATAACTGCCTCTTGCAGGGACTGACATGGGTATACTGTCTGGGTCATGGTGGGGTGTAAGGTTTAGATAACTGCCTCTTGCAGGGACTGACATGGGTATACTGTCTAGGGTCATGGTGGAGTGTGAGGTTTAGATAACTGTCTCTTGCAGGGACTGACTATGGGTTATACTGTCTGGGTCATGGTGGAGTGTGATGTTTAGATAACTGTCTCTTGCAGGGACTGACATGGGTATACTGTCTGGGTCATGGTGGAGTGTGATGTTTAGATAACTGTCTCTTGCAGGGACTGACATGGGTATACTGTCTGTGTCATGGTGGAGTGTAAGGTTTAGATAACTGTCTCTTGCAGGGACTGACATGAGTATACTGTCTGGGTCATGGTGGAGTGTAAGGTTTAGATAACTGCCTCTCTGCAGGGACTGACATGGGTATACTGTCTGGGTTATGGTGGAGTGTGAGGTTTAGATATGTTTCTTGCAGGGACTGACATGGGTATACTGTCTGGGTTATGGTGGAGTGTAAGGTTTAGATAACTGTCTCTTGCAGGGACTGACATGGGTATACTGTCTGGGTCATGGTGGAGTGTCAGGTTTAGATAACTGCCTCTGGCAGGGACTGACATGAGTATACTGTCTGGGTTATGGTGGAGTGTAAGGTTTTAGATAACTGTCTCTTGCAGGGACTGACATGGGTATACTGTCTGGGTTATGGTGGAGTGTAAGGTTTAGATAACTGTCTCTTGCAGGGACTGACATGGCTATACTGTCTGGGTCATGGTGGAGTGTAAGGTTTAGATAACTGTCTCTTGCAGGGACTGACATGAGTATACTGTCTGGGTCATGGTGGAGTGTGAGGTTTAGATAACTGTCCTCTTGCAGGGACTGACATGGCTATACTGCCAAGGTCATGGTGGAGTGTGAGGTTTAGATAACTGTCTCTTGCAGGGACTGACATGAGTATACTGTCTGGGTTATGGTGGAGTGTGAGGTTTAGATAACTGCCTCTTGCAGGGACTGACATGGGTATACTGTCTGGGTCATGGTGGAGTGTGAGGTTTAGATAACTGTCTCTTGCAGGGACTGACATGGGTTATACTGTCTGGGTCATGGTGGAGTGTGATGTTTAGATAACTGTCTCTTGCAGGGACTGACATGGGTATACTGTCTGGGTCATGGTGGAGTGTGATGTTTAGATAACTGTCTCTTGCAGGGACTGACATGGGTATACTGTCTGGGTCATGGTGGAGTGTAAGGTTTAGATAACTGTCTCTTGCAGGGACTGACATGAGTATACTGTCTGGGTCATGGTGGAGTTGTAAGGTTTAGATAACTGCCTCTTGCAGGGACTGACATGGGTTATACTGTCTGGGTTCATGGTGGAGTGTGAGGTTTAGATAACTGCCTCTTGCAGGGACTGACATGGGTATACTGTCTGGGTCTATGGTGGAGTGTAAGGTTTAGATAACTGTCTCTTGCAGGGACTGACATGGGTATACTGTCTGGGTCATGGTGGAGTGTCAGGGTTTAGATAACTGTCCTCTTGCAGGGACTGACATGAGGTATACTGTCTGGGTTCATGGTGGAGTGTAAGGGTTTAGATAACTGTCTCTTGCGGGGACTGACATGGGTATACTGTCTGGTTCATGGTGGAGTGTAAGGTTTAGATAACTGTCTCTTGCAGGGACTGACATGGGTATACTGTCTGGGTCATGGTGGAGTGTGAGGTTTAGATAACTGTCTCTTGCAGGGACTGACATGGGTATACTGTCTGGGTCATGGTGGAGTGTGAGGTTTAGATAACTGCCTCTTGCAGGGACTGACATGAGTATACTGTCTGGGTTATGGTGGAGTGTAAGGTTTAGATAACTGTCTCTTGCAGGGACTGACATGGGTATACTGTCTGGGTCATGGTGGAATCTAGTCTGAAGTTTAGATAACTGTCTCGTGCAGGGACTACCATGGATATACTGTCTGGATCATGGTGGAATGTGAGGTTTAAATAACTGTCTCTTGCAGGGACTGCCATGGGTATACTGTCTGGGTCATGGTAGAGTGTGGGGTTAAGATAACTGTCTCTTGCAGGGACTGACATGGTTATACTGTCTGGGTCATGGTGGAGTGTGGGGTTTAGATAACTGTCTCTTGCAGGGACTGACATGGGTATACTGTCTGGGTCATGGTGGAGTGTAAGGGTTTAGATAACTGTCTCTTGCAGGGACTGACATGGGTATACTGTCTGGGTTATGGTGGAGTGTGGGGTTTAGATAACTGTCTCTTGCATGGACTGACATGGGTATACTGTCTGGGTCATGGTGGAGTGTGAGGTTTAGATAACTGTCTCTTGCAGGGACTGACATGGGTATACTGTCTGGGTCATGGTGGAGTCTGAGGTTTAGATAACTGTCTCTTGCAGGGACTGACATGGGTATACTGTCTGGGTCATGGTGGAGTGTGAGGTTTAGATAACTGTCTCTTGCAGGGACTGACATGGGTATACTGTCTGGGTCATGGTGGAGTGTAGGTTTAGATAACTGTCTCTTGCAGGGACTGACATGGGTATACTGTCTGGGTCATGGTGGAGTGTAGGTTTAGATAACTGTCTCTTGCAGGGACTGACATGGGTATACTGTCTGGGTCATGGTGGAGTGTGGGGTTTAGATAACTGTCTCTTGCAGGGACTGACATGGGTATACTGTCTGGGTCATGGTGGAGTGTGGGGTTTAGATAACTGTCTCTTGCAGGGACTGACATGGGTATACTGTCTGGGTCATGGTGGAGTGTGGGGTTTAGATAACTGTCTCTTGCAGGGACTGACATGGGTATACTGTCTGGGTCATGGTGGAGTGTGGGGTTTAGATAACTGTCTCTTGCAGGGACTGACATGGGTATACTGTCTGGGTTATGGTGGAGTGTGGGGTTTAGATAACTGTCTCTTGCAGGGACTGACATGGGTATACTGTCTGGGTCATGGTGGAGTGTGGGGTTTAGATAACTGTCTCTTGCAGGGACTGACATGGGTATACTGTCTTGGGTTCATGGTGGAGTGTGAGGTTTAGATAACTGTCTCTTGCAGGGACTGACATGGGTATACTGTCTGTGTCATGGTGGAGTGTAGGGTTTAGATAACTGTCTCTTGCAGGGACTGACATGGGTATACTGTCTGGGTCATGGTGGAGTGTAGGGTTTAGATAACTGTCCTCTTGCAGGGACTGACATGGGTATACTGTCTGGGTTCATGGTGGAGTGTGAGGTTTAGATAACTGTCTCTTGCAGGGACTGACATGGGTATACTGTCTGGGTCATGGTGGAGTGTCAGGTTTAGATAACTGTCTCTTGCAGGACTGACATGGGTATACTGTCTGGGTTCATGGTGGAGTGTCGAGTTTAGATAACTGTCTCTTGCAGGGACTGACATGGGTATACTGTCTGGGTCATGGTGGAGTGTGAGGTTTAGATAACTGTCTCTTGCAGGGACTGACATGGTATACTGTCTGGGTCATGGTGGAGTGTAAGGTTTAGATAACTGTCTCTTGCAGGGACTGACATGGGTATACTGTCTGGGTTCATGGTGGAAGTGTGAGAGTTTAGATAACTGTCCTCTTGCAGGGACTGACATGGGTTATACTGTCTGGGTTATGGTGGAGTGTAGGTTTAGATAACTGTCTCTTGCAGGGACTGACATGGGTATACTGTCTGGGTCATGGTGGAGTGTGAGGTTTAGATAACTGTCTCTTGCAGGGACTGACATGGTATACTGTCTGGGTCTATGGTGGAGTGTAAGGTTTAGATAACTGTCTCTTGCAGGGACTGACATGGGTATACTGTCTGGGTTATGGTCGTGTGTAAGGTTTAGATAACTGTCTCTTGCAGGGACTGACATGGGTATACTGTCTGGGTCATGGTGGCATGTCAGGTTTAGATAACTGTCTCTTGCAGGACTGACATGAGTATACTGTCTGGGTTATGGTGGAGTGTGAGGTTTAGATAACTGTCTCTTGCAGGAACTGCCATGGGTATACTGTCTGGGTCATGGTGGAGTGTAAGGTTTAGATAACTGTCTCTTGCAGGGACTGACATGGGTATACTGTCTGGGTTATGGTGGAGTGTAAGGTTTAGATAACTGCCTCTTGCAGGGACTGACATGGTTATACTGTCTGGGTCATGGTGGAGTGTGAGGTTTAGATAACTGTCTCTTGCAAGGACTGACATGGGTATACTGTCTGGGTCATGGCAGAGTGTGAGGTTTAGATAACTGTCTCTTGCAGGGACTGACATGGGTATACTGTCTGGGTTATGGTGGAGTGTAAGGTTTAGATAACTGTCTCTTGCAGGGACTGACATGGGTATACTGTCTGGGTTATGGTGGAGTGTAAGGTTTAGATAACTGTCTCTTGCAGGGACTGACATGGGTATACTGTCTGGGTCATGGCAGAGTGTGAGGTTTAGATAACTGTCTCTTGCAGGGACTGACATGGGTATACTGTCTGGGTTATGGTGGAGTGTAAGGTTTAGATAACTGTCTCTTGCAGGGACTGACATGGGTATACTGTCTGGGTCATGGTGGAGTGTAAGGTTTAGATAACTGTCTCTTGCAGGGACTGACATGGGTATACTGTCTGGGTTATGGTGGAGTGTAAGGTTTAGATAACTGTCTCTTGCAGGGACTGACATGGGTATACTGTCTGGGTCATGGTGGAGTGTCAGGTTTAGATAACTGTCTCTTGCAAGGACTGACATGGGTATACTGTCTGGGTCATGGTGGAGTGTCAGGTTTAGATAACTGTCTCTTGCAGGGACTGACATGGGTATACTGTCTGGGTTATGATGGAGTGTAAGGTTTAGATAACTGTCTCTTGCAGGGACTGACATGGGTATACTGTCTGGGTTATGGTGGAGTGTAAGGTTTAGATAACTGTCTCTTGCAGGAACTGACATGGGTATACTGTCTGGGTCATGATGGAGTGCAAAGTAACAACCGAGCAGATAAGCTGGTTTCAAAAGCACCAGCTGTTAGAACACTCATCATGTACAAGGCAGATATAATAAAGACTATATATGAACTATTAATTGCTAAAGATAAAGCAACGGTTGAAACAACATATTCGAGGATAATCAAATCAGGAGTTCAGTGTGGGACTGGTAATAAGGGACATCAAGAGGATGAAATCTACATGTTTACAGCCAGGATGTCAGTGGAATGATTATCATTTACCCTTGTGGCATTTGCTGCAGGAGAGAGAGAGCACCCTGGTTTGCCTGGAATATGATGATGTAAATTCTTGAATCAATCAATCAAACGGAACCAGCGCCACTGCTCTCCACACAAGCTTTTAGCAAATATCGAAAGGAATGCTAACCAGCTTGCCACAGTAACAATTGGAATTCATACTTTTAAACTTCTGCAGGGAAATACAGCGGACTTGTAGACTTATCCAGAGTTAGTGACATTGATTCTTCATCTGGGAGATATCTAAGTGATTCTTTACAAACCTAACACAAAAGTGATTATTTCAAACCAAACATAAAAGAGATAATTTACAAACCAAACATAAAAGAGATTATTTACAAACCAAACATAAAAGTGATTAATTACAAACCAAACATAAAAGTGATTAATTACAAACCAAACAGACTCGGTGTAAGTAGCTTAAAGCAAACAGGGTAGGCCCACGAAGATATAAAACACAGGAAAACCAGTCATCAAGACTACATCTGTAGCATCACAAAACACCCTCTTTCACCATTTTCTTTAACTAAACCCACTCTAGTCAATATATCCAGTTGTTAATGTTAAATTAATGACAAGCTACTGTATCACAGGGATGGCTAACATGCTTGCCAGCTGGCCCTGTGTCACATGTTCGACCTCCCTTCAAGACAGGGATTCTTTTCAGTGACCTTGCCTACTAGGTAACCTCAGCCTAAAATATTCTGGGAAGTAAAGGAGACTAGATTTTACTAACCATATCACCCATCAAGTGTAGCACTAACCATATCACCCATCAAGTGTAACACTAACCATATAACCCATCAAGTGTAACACTAATCATATCACCCATCAAGTTAACACTAACCACAACATCCATTAAGTTTAACACTAACCACATCACCCATCAAGTGTACCACTAACCATATCACCCATCAAGTGTAACACTAACCACATCACCCATCAAGTGTAACACTAACCATATCATCAATCAAGTGTAACACTAATCATATCACCCATCAAGTGTAACACTAACCACATCACCCATCAAGTGTAACACTAACCACATCACCCATCAAGTGTAACACTAACCACATCACCCATCAAGTGTAACACTAACCACATCACCCATCAAGTGTAACACTAACCACATCACCCATCAAGTGTAACACTAACCACATCACCAATCAAGTGTAACACTAACCACATCACCCATCAAGTGTAACACTAACCATATCACCCATCAAGTGTAACACTAACCATATCACCCATCAAGTGTAACACTAACCACATCACCCTTCAAGTGTAACACTAACCACATCACCCTTCAAGTGTAACACTAACCACATCATCAATCAAGTGTAACACTAACCACATCACCCATCAAGTGTAACACTAACCATATCACCCATCAAGTGTAACACTAACCACATCACCCATCAAGTGTAACACTAACCATATCACCCATCAAGTGTAACACTAACCACATCACCCATCAAGTGTACCACTAACCATATCAACCATCAAGTGTAACACTAACCATATCACCCATCAAGTGTAACACTGACCATATCACCCATCAAGTGTAACACTAACCACATCATCAATCAAGTGTAACACTAACCACATCACCCATCAAGTGTAACACTAACCATATCACCCATCAAGTGGTAACACTAACCACATCACCCATCAAGTGTACCACTAACCATATCAACCATCAAGTGTAACACTAACCATATCACCCATCAAGTGTAACACTGACCATATCACCCATCAAGTGTAACACTGACCATATCACCCATCAAGTGTAACACTAAACACATCACCCATCAAGTGTAACACTAACCACATCATTCTCAAGTGTAAACACTAATCATATCACCATCCAAGTGTAACACTAACCATATCACCCATTCAAGTGTAACACTAACCATATCACCCATCAAATGTAACACTAACCATATCACCCATCAAATGTAACACTAACCATATCACCCATCAAATGTAACACTAACCACATCACCCATCAAGTGTAACACTAACCACATCATTCATCAAGTGTAACACTAATCATATCACCCATCAAGTGTAACACTAACCATATCACTCATCAAGTGTAACACTAACCATATCACCCATCAAATGTAACACTAACCATATCACCCATCAAGTGTAACACTAACCATATCACCCATCAAGTGTAACACTAACCACATATCACCATCAAGTGTAACACTAACCACTATCACCCATCAAGTGTAACACTAACCATATCACCCATCAAGTGTAACACTTAACCATATCACCCATCAAGTGTAACACTAACCATATCATCCCATCAAGTGTAACACTAACCACTATCATCCCATCAAGTGTAACACTAACCATATCACCCATCAAGTGTAACACTAACCACATCATCCCATCAAGTGTAACACTAACCACATCACCCATCAAGTGTAACATTAACCACATCATCAATCAAGTGTAACACTAACCATATCACCCATCAAGTGTAACATTAACCACATCACCCATCAAGTGTAACACTAACCATATCACCCATCAAGTGTAACACTAACAACATCACCCATCAAGTGTAACACTAACTACATCACCCATCAAGTGTAACACTAACCACATCACCCATCAAGTGTAACATTAACAACATCACCCATCAAGTGTAACACTAACTACATCACCCATCAAGTGTAACACTAACCACATCACCCATCAAGTGTAACACTAACTACATCACCCATCAAGTGTAACATTAACAACATCACCCATCAAGTGTAACACTAACTACATCACCCATCAAGTGTAACATTAACCACATCACCCATCAAGTGTAACACTAACTACATCACCCATCAAGTGTAACATTAACTACATCACCCATCAAGTGTAACACTAACTACATCACCCATCAAGTGTAACACTAACTACATCACCCATCAAGTGTAACATTAACAACATCACCCATCAAGTGTAACACTAACTACATCACCCATCAAGTGTAACACTAACCATATCACCCATCAAGTGTAACACTAACCACATCACCCATGAAGTGTAACACTAACCATATCAACTATAAAGTGTAACACTAACCACATCATCAATCAAGTGTAACACTAACCATATCACCCATCAAGTGTAACACTAACCACATCACCCATTAAGTGTAACACTAATCACATCACCCATCAAGTTTAACACTAATCATATCACCCATCAAGTGTAACACTAACCATATCACCCATCAAGTGTAACACTAACCACATCACCCATCAAGTGTAACACTAACCACATCATCCATCAAGTGTAACACTAACCATATCACCCATCAAGTGTAACACTAACCACATCATCCATCAAGTGTAACACTAACCATATCACCCATCAAGTGTAACACTAACCATATCACCCATCAAGTGTAACACTAATCATATCACCCATCAAGTGTAACACTAACCACATCACCCATCAAGTGTAACACTAATCATATCACCCATCAAGTGTAACACTAACCATATCACCCATCAAATGTAACACTAACCATATCACCCATCAAGTGTAACACTAACCACATCACCCATCAAGTGTAACACTAACCACATCACCCATCAAGTGTAACACTAACCACATCACCCATCAAATGTAACACTAACCACATCACCCATCAAGTGTAACACTAACCATATCACCCATCAAGTGTAACACTAACCACATCACCCATCAAGTGTAACACTAACCATATCACCCATCAAGTGTAACACTAACCATATCACCCATCAAGTGTAACACTAACCACATCACCCATCAAGTGTAACACTAACCATATCACCCATCAAGTGTAACACTAACCACATCACCCATCAAGTGTAACACTAACCGTACCACCCATCAAGTGTAACACCAGCCACATTAAAGACCAAGTGCTAACTAGTCTAAAAGTATTGTGCTAGCACCAAACAATAGAGCTTTTGTGCTCAACGACGTAAATAAAGTACAATAAATTACACCTGTACATGCCTGAGGCACACTGGGCATAATAATCTAGACCCATACTGTTACACACCAACTGCCTCTAGGTGGGTGCAGTGGTCAGTATCATGCCACTAGGTGGGTGCAGTGGTCAGTATCATGCCACTAGTTGGGTGCAGTGGTCAGTATCATGCCACTAGGTGAATGCAGTGGTCAGTATCATGCCACTAGATGGGTAGTGGTCAGTATCATGCCACTAGGTGGGTACAGTGGTCAGTATCGTGCCACTAGGTGGGTGCAGTGGTCAGTATCGTGCCACTAGGTGGGTGCAGTGGTCAGTATCATGCCACTAGGTGGGTGCAGTTGTCAGTATCATGCCACTAGGTGGGTGCAGTGGTCAGTATTGTGCCACTAGGTGGGTGCAGTGGTCAGTACCGTGCTGTCCACTTTTACTTACAAATACATTTCCAGGCACTCATTTTAGGCAAGGTCCACTTGCACGTCCAGGTCCATTTTAAAAAAAACTGTCCTAGTGCCAATCAGACCTCATGGCGCAGGTCTGCATGGCCGAATGGGTAAGAACGCGTGTTCTTATACATCCGTTGTGCTGATGCCGAGGTAAGCGGTTCAACCCCTACACTGGACAGCTGGACTAAAATGTTGACCTGTCGTCCTTGACTTCGGGACGTAAACTACAAGTACCTCTGAAGTCGGAGTGGGTTCGTCTGATGGCGAGGGACACTGTTAATAGGGAAATCTAATCCACAGGCAAAATTCAGCCCATCACTACTATAAATAATGTGTATGGACTACGCTGAGTTCAAAGCGAGCAAGCATAAAACCCCATGGCCACCAGACCATCGTCTATTCACTATGTTACCATGGCTCCCCTAGTGTATGCATACATGCAGACAAAGCATATGCTTGATCTATGCCCATATCTGTATAGTTCGCAGGTAGGTATCTCACACTGGCCAAGATCTCTTCATGGTGCAGTCTATCTACAGGCTGAATTCACAGCCTGGCCAACATCGTAATGATCACCATGCCTCTCCACAAATGTGAAATTCAATCTATCAGTCTTCCACACCTCACTAAATTCTGGGTGTACAGAGGGGAGGGAGAGCTCTACACCAGTCCCATGAAAATGATAGTTTTGTACTGGGACCAAAGGAAAGCCTCCATACAAACCACACTCCAATAGACATAAGCCCTTTTCTAGGCTGAGATGCCCCAAACATTAATGCTCAGTTCAAGCTCAATCTTCCAGCGAATTCCTAACCAACCATACAGCAACCATAAAGCAAACCATATCAACCAACCATACAGCCAGGAGTAGAAAAATCCAGGCACTTGGTCACCGCGGTGCCTCAAAATGTTCACCTGGTGCCTGAATTTTCAATCATTTTCTTAGTCTGTTAAAAAAAGAAAAAACGTTATTTGCATATCCTTTAGAGGACGTCACAGTCAACACCAGCATTTTTTGCTGTAATCTCTTGGTAAGTTTACGTTCAGTAGTTTGCCATTGTTTTCTGAACGATCTGTACTTATACAAATAAATATGCTGACTCCTGAGAAAAAGGGGCTGGCTTCTAAATTATGTTTAGATTTGTCTACCTCTGCATACAGCTTCCGGACGTGTTCTAACGCTTGTAACATAAGCTAAAACTGTTGAACTGAACGTCACATTGCCTGAAAACCGACAAACAGCCTAACAATGCTGGGGTTGATTGTGACTTCCTGTAAAGGACATGCAACTAACATTTTTTACGTAAGCTAAGTTACCTACCTTTTTCTTTTTCATTTTTTTGGCGTGTATGTCCATGAGGGACTCTGAGCGTTTAGATTTCTGAAACAAACGGTAGCCAAGTATAAAAAACTGCATTTAGAAGAAGAAAAAAAACACAAAATAAACATTTTGCAGCATTCTGTACCTGCTGGAGGGGGGGGGGGGGGGGGGGGTGTGTGTGTGTGTGTGTGTGTGTGAGAGAGAGAGAGAGAGAGAGAGAGAAAATATGGTGGTTTCCCACTGACTTCCACATTCAAATAGGAGATTTACAAACAGGTAGTCATCTCAGTTTTAACATTTTATCAGGGCAGCCACCAATTTTGGCCTGCATTCTGCATCTTACAATCTCAAACTGCTGAGAGATCTTTTAAGTGTGCAGAGAACCTCAAGGCTTCTTTTTTTCCACTCTTATCTGAGAATATTGGCATCCAACAAAGACTATCCAACGCAGTACCCATGCAAACAGGAAAATCAAGACCATTTTAAAGAAATCAAAACTAATAAAAATCTATCATAAGCCACACTAATAGAATGACACCATTTCAAAAAGTGACGACCTCGTCAGACAATAGATAATACTGTTGCCAGTGAAAAGGGGAGAACTGGTGAGGGTTATGAAAATGAAAATGGATGTCCGTGTGTGAGCGTGCATCCATCAATCTGACCAAAGAATTTATAATGTAACTGAGTGGTTCGGGCAAAACAATTAAACACATGCACAAAGCCAGACAGCAATAATCAACATCTAAAAAAGTTTCTAGCACTCTCAAGTTAACTACAAGTACATTTCTGACACAGAGAATGTGAAACTGTTCACTGGTGCTAGAAATAACCGAAATTTACAAAAGACATAAAGCTTAATGATAAAAATTAAAAATAGGAACTATTACAAGTCAAAAATATGCTTCATAACACATGCAGAAATAATTTTTGGATAAATAATTAAAATGTGCATAACAATCACTGGTGAAAAAAACACATTAATTGGCCACATTTTTTTCTTCTACTTCTTTCATTCGCTGAATTGGCCACAGAGAATGTCAACTACACCAACAGTGACACACCAAACAGCACGACAGCCACAGCAGCATGAGGTCCCACCCAGTGCCTATGAGGCCCCACCCAGTGTCTGTACACAATAAAGGAGAGAAACTTCACAGGGCCGGACTTACATTGTAATCCTCAACTTGCTGATGCATCTGCTCGTCACGAACAGAGACTGTCTTGTCTTCATCACGCTTGCGCTTCTTCCCCTTGCTATCCTGAAACATGAGACACAGACACATGTACACACCTGATAACCCAAACTCAGTGACTGTTCCATTGTATAAGTATTATAGCATGGGAGCAGTGATAGCTAAGTGGCCAGATTCTCGCTGCCAACCTGGTAGTCATTGGTTTAAACCCGTAACGAGGCAGCATATTTTTAAAACTGACTTGAGCTACCAAGCCAACCCAGCTAAAATAGCTACCAGGAAATGTCTTGGAAAGTAAAGGCGGCCGGCGTGACACTGACCACTGCATCCACCAAGAGTTGATTCATCTATAAATATATTGGTATAGCATTATTCCCCTAATGCTATGGTACTGACCACTGATCCACCAAGAGTCAGTTCATAAATATATTGTTCTAGTATTATTCCCCTAATGCTATGGCACTGACCCCTGCATCCACCAAGAGTCGGTTCATCTATAAATGTATTGCTCTAGTATTATTCCCCTAATGCTATGGTATGTTAAGATCCTGATGATGCACTCCAATCTATGAAATTGTCAGCACTATGGACACTATTTCTGAACTAGCAATCAGTGTATGGTCAACACACACTGGATACCATCTCAATGTGAAGTGTCTGGAAACGAGACAGCTGATTAACAAGCTAAGGAAATGCACAGAAGAGCAACGTGATATATAAGTCACATACCACCAAAAGAAAAGTATCATCAAATCAATCAGAAATCCCCCAACATCCAGCATAAGACAATTGTTATGGACAGACTAGACCAAATCACTACTCTATGCTTCAGAACAGGCCATCATTATGCAGTTACATTATACAAAATTAAAGACTGATTGGCACCCCAAACAGCACATCACATGCTCCAAGACTGTCTTGAATAAGACATATCAATGCAAACCTTTTGGTCTCGAGACACGCCAGTGGAAGCCAAACATGAACCACTGAATGAGCTAGAGACAGTGAAATTTATATAAGAGACAACAAGGCAGACACAGACAATTTATTTCAAGCGCTGGAAAGAAGATGATCCTGTGAAGAAACAGGCACACACCTTACAAAGACCTTAGACCTGGTGAACAGAAATCACAGGAGGAGGGCAAACATAATATAATGTTGAATAAAAACGTAGTGAGTGAGAGACAGGGATGGGGGGAGGGAGAAGGGAATGAGTGTGTGAATGCGTGTGTGAGAGAGAGAGAGAGAGAAAGAGAGAGAGAGAGAGAGAGAGAGAGAGAGAGAGAGAGAGAGAGAGAGAGAGAGAGAGAGAGAGAGAGAGAGAGAGAGAGAGAGAGCGAGAGAGAGAGAGAGAGAGAGTAGGAAGGGGGGAAGTGAGTGAGGGTGTGTAGTAGGATGAGTGTAAATGGTCATTTTCCCCCTTGTTTGCTTTATCTGTGTGTGTGCTGGTAGTGGTTCTATGAAGGGCCAGGCACATACTACAGACCTGCCCAACTTGGAGTAATGAACATAAACAATTATGGCATCCAAAAACAATGTTCTCCTGTAGTGAATTTGAACAATGAAGGCACAAACAATAGGTTGCACCATTTATTGCCTGGCATGTTTCGCTGTCATCGGGTACATACTGCTCAAGTCACAGAAATAAAAAAATAAAGCGTAAGTCAGCATGGCCAAATGGATAAGTGTGACGAGATGGGGGCTAACTATGTTAGCTGATTTACTAATTACATTCTCATCGGATTATAGGCGAATATGACAAATAATTATATTATGCAACAGGCTGCTGTAATCATACCCCAGGGTACTAGAGAGCATTTATGTCCACTCATTACAGTGAAGCGATGTCATATATTTCTCTTTCCCCCCCCCCCCCCCCCCCCAATCTTCTACCTCTTGCATTTTGTGGGGATATAGTTTTCACATCACCATCGAGCCATAGGGAAAATGTGATAGACACCCAGTACAATACAATCGGAAATGGGAAACTACCAACTTCCGCCCTCTCATAACACAGACACGGCACAGAGAAACAAAGACGGTTTCCCGATAATTGAATCTCATCCTTGCTAGATGAACCTAAAAGAAACCTAGATTTCTGCGCAAAATTGATGGCGAGTGAAATAAAATGATAGATAAGGGTTAAATATTTAAAGTGGGGAACGAAAAAAATATCCCGATATTGGCAAAACTCAGAATCTCTTAATCAGGTATATTTATAATACGCGGGATGGGAAATGGGAGACAGTGAGTGTAAACACATGTGGTAACCATAGATTATGTATAAATCACAATGATTATTTTCATATGCATTTTGTGAATGTATTTATGTATATATTTTGAAAGTGTGAAGAACATATGTAATGATTTTGCCAATGGGGAAAAGTCGGAAACCAAAGCCCGACGACTGCCTGAATAGAGTGGTAAAAGATATGTGGAACAGGATTCTCACATGCCAGCAATATCACACATCGCCTGAGGTCAAGGGACACTGGTAACAGAGAAAGCTAATACACAAGCAAAATCAGTCCTATGCACTAGTTTAAGGCAGGTGAATGGGAAAAATAAATGACCTGAATGCTGAATAAGAAAAAAAAAACAAGACCTGCCAGGAGCATTTTGTTGAGGAATGAGGTGGGTAAATTCCTTGTCCTTGGTGTTGACATGCATCTTACAGGTTCACGTGTTTCTGTTTTAAATAACATTCATAAAATAAACTTTTGTATGAAAAACTTAAACAAATGAAAACTGTAACAGCAAATACTTCTTCCACGTGGACAATACCTTTTCTTTCTTGACTGAAGGTGTCTCTGTCCAGCTGCTTCTGTCTTTAGAATCATCTGAATGGCCACCTCCCTTGGCAAAAGTGCGGCTCTGCAGCCCAAAGTTTTTCCCCATCTCAGGTGGAAGCTCAGTCATCCACTCTTCTCTTTTACTGGGTCCTTCCTCTGCTTCAGCCTACAAATAAGACAAATAAATAATGACAAACACCCACACAATCTCTAGATTTATTTCTATGCAGACATTTTATCAATTGTTCTATTATGTCTTCTTTAAATGTTTGTAAAATACTAGATTGTGACAAATAGAAAGGTTTGTAGAAAGAGAGATAGAAGAGCACAGCAAGAGAACATTTTTGACAGTCTTAGCACAGCAAGAGAACATTTTTGACAGTCTTGTGTCATGGCACGGAAGGGAGTCAACACATGAACTGATACATGATGTTGGAGAATGCAAGATGTGTAAAGCATGATCACCCATGCCAGTCAGCACAGCACTTGATTGATTGATTGAACATACTAGACTCTTTACATTGAAACAAACATTCTTTAAATGTTTTCAATATACTAGATCACCAAGACTATGTTAATCGTGTGAAATGTGAACTATGACAGTCCATGCTTATTGGTATGGTGCACGATGATGATGATGATATTCGAGACCCAGAATATGGTTCTGTGTGTTTGTTATTTGACCTATGTTTGGTTAATACACTATTTCTGAGACATATGGTGCTATTTCACAGATAATTACAAAATGTGTCCTTATTCCGCAGCTGTGGGTTCAGGTAGACATGGCTAATGAAGACACCTTTCTCTACAGGTGACTACTTGACCCTGTCAAAGTACACGTGCTCCTTCAGCAAAGCGCTATCATTATTTGGAGGCGGCAGGTTTGAATCTCAGTGGTCACTACAGCTTTCAATTGTCAGTGTCTAGTGTGTCCTTTAATCTCTACTTATTTCCTCTACTTCTATGAGTGCTCATCACTACCTCTAAATGTATTCCTCATGACAGATACTAGTACTATTGTGAAAAGATGTGTATATATAAGTCAAAGCATTCTAAGATGATTCATGTTGTTACTTCCCGTAGCCTTTTCACAAATTATTGACAATGAATGAGAGGAATTCAAACACGGAAGCCACAAACAATATGTTGCATGATTTATTGTCTGGCATATTTTGCTTGATGCAACAGAAAGAGGTTGTGTTAAATTTGAAATTATTACGGGGATAACAGATGCTCCACATTCAAACATTACCTGTGACTATGAGTTTTAATTGTTTCAGCTACAGTATTATTTGTTTATTCATTTCATATGACATAAAACTCTGCAGTGTGCACCTGACGAAATGCAGTGAAATATGCCAGACAATGAATGAAGTGAAGGCTATTGCTAGAGATGATTGAGTACCTATCCTTCCATAAGTAGATAATGCAAACGAATAAGGTAAAAAACCTAATTACCTTCACTGTCAGCTTTTCCTTCATACGTTTCGATCGTCTCTCAAACTCTTCTGCTGCATGAACTGTACTTTCCCCAGCCTGGTTCATCTCAGATGGCATAGGTCCAATGCTGCGACCCCCCTGGGTGGCGGAACACAAACTATATATGCACATTAACAAGCTGGACAACAAACATGGGTGGATGGAACATATTTTCACCTCCATTCAAGCCTATGAAAGTCAAAACTCTCAAAAGCTGGCAAACGATTGGCATGCCAGGTTGTTCATTCCGAAAATAGATGAGCGTACAATATGAGTGGGAAGCTCAATAAATGACAAATGTATACAGATACAAGCTTGTATGATACTGTCTTGTGGTTCTCAAACCTCCCAGTCCAGGAAGGTTAACCCAGTCAACAAATGCCCGCAGAAGTCAGATGTGTCGGCCTAACGGCGCAAGAACGCAGCTCTGCTGTAAACAGGCACAATGCAATCACGTCCACACAAAAAAACTCCGGATGAACGTAGAAGAAGAAGAAACCTCCCAGTCATTTTCTGAGTTCATTTATTTTTGGTATGAGCTCGATAACATGCACTTCTATTGCTGATATACATACCAAAGAATGACATCATTCAACATCTCACTTCATCATTCATCTAGAATTATAAGTGCCCTTAAACATTTTGGGGAAATTAATGTGGTGGTTTCCCACTGCCTTCCATACTCACATAGTTATGTAAATATTTAAATGTAGGCGAGTTTATTTTAATTCTAGGATTTTTAAAATCTGGACAGGGCAGCGGACAATCGTGGGTTATTCTTTATAATTTTAAATCACAAAGAATCTGTAATGTATATAGGACCTCATATTTTGGCCGTGCTTTTGGCTAAAACTCGATACATTGCCCAGGCATCAAGGAAAGTTCAACGTCGTCAGGTTTCCCCAATTAGTTGAGTATAAACGCTGTAAAAATCAACTGCAGGGAAGGGGAAACTACTATTCTGGATATTATTAGTAAAACTATCACTTAAAACCAGGGATTACAGTAACTTTATTGACTTTTATGAAGGTTTTTTTTTTTCTAGGTCCGTCTCACTAATTTCAAGGAGTTGCTGAACAACAGCCATAGAACCATCATGCCTCTCCACATCTTGTGATTCTCAGCAGAATGTATATTCTTCTACTTCTGTTCGCCTGAAATTGATTGTCTATTTCTACAATGTTGTCTCTGCCATAAACTTCCCTGCCTGTTTTAATTGACTCAGTGGTCCATAACGAATATCTTCCACTGTTGTTTCTCTAGACATCAGAATGTATCAACTCATATGCTGTTTTCACCCACCATGATGAATGGCTGTCAGAAATTGTCTCTACTGTCTTCCTCTATTTTTACTTTAACAATTTTAGTTGTGTCAGTGTGGTCCAATTTTTATCTTCTCATAACGTGGCCAAAATGTAGCCTGACGTGGCCAAAATGTAGCCTAACGTGGCCAAAATGTAGCCTGCATCTTTCCAATGTTTGTGATAAGGTGTCTTTGTGTCTTAGTCTCTTTCAAAATATGTATATTCCTCATTGTGACTTTGCGGAGTATTTTCAACAGTCTTATGAAAAACCACATTTTTGTGGCAATAAGGAGCTTTGCTTTTGCTTGCTTACTAATAGTCCGAGACTCACAGCCAAATGTTAAAACTGGTTCTATGTAACACTCAACAGTACTTATAGTCCAAGACTCACAGCCAAATGTTAAAACTGGTTCTATGTTAACACTCAACTGTACTTATAGTCCAAGACTTACAGCCAAATGTTAAAACTGGTTCTATGTTAACACTCAACAGTACTTATAGTCCAAGACTCATAGCCAAATGTTAAAACTGGTTCTTCTTCTTCTTCGTTCATCCGGAGTTTTTTTTTCGGACGTGATTGCGTTGTGCCTGTTTACAGCAGAGCTGCGTTCTTGCGCCGTTAGGCCGACACATCCGACTTCTGCGGGCATTTGTTGACCGGGTTAACCTTCCCGGGGGTTTCTTAGGACGTTTGACTCTCACTGTTGTGGTGTTATCTCCCATCCCAGCTGGTCCATATAGAACAGCCAAAGGCATCCTGGTCAGCCCTCAAGGGAAGGCAGGGGCAGACCATGGGCATTCCCCGCCATCCAAGGAGGCTTCCATACTTGCAGAGCCATACACACAGCGCTCTGGTACTGGGCTCACCCAAGGAATCGTCACGTCCTGCACATGGCTGCTTAGCCTCACTTCCGTATATTGGGCCTTCCGTTCACCATAGGCTGTTCTTCCGGAAACCAGAAGAATGCAGTGTGCAGATGACATCCACACAGTGAGCTTTCGACTCGGACTTTCCGAGCAATGGATTTGCTATCCAGAGCAATATTCCATTTCGTGCCACTAGGACACTTTTTCCACCTTTTATGAAGCCCACACAGTGAGCTTTTGATTCGGACTTTCCACGTAATGGATTTGCTATCCAAGCAATATTCCATTTCGTGCCACTAGGACACTTTTTCCACCTTTTATGAAGCTCACACAGTGAGCTTCTGATTCGGACTTTCCACGTAATGGATTTGCTATCCGAGCAATATTCCATTTCATGCCTCTGGGAGGCTTTTGTAACCGACATACCTGTGGTATGAAGTGTGGCAGTCTGAATACTTCTTCATACACCTTTAAATGATCAACCTGTATGTAGTTAAAGTAAGCTGCGGTCAACTTGAGCTTGTTGATATCTCCATAGAGCTTGTCCTCAAATGAAGCAGGTGTGGGCCAAAATATCTTTCTCTGTTCTGCATATATTGGGCAATCCTGCAGCAAATGTTTTGCTGTCATTTTTCCAGTTCGACAATTACATTCATCGGTATCTCCTATTTTAGTTTATTGAACAAGTGGTATTTCAGCCTGTTATGTCCTGTGCAGGAGTCTGAAGATTGCTACTTGTTCTCTTCGGTCGAGTTTGTAATATGCATCATCCTTCTGGTGGCCTGGATGCTCTGATTCCCATTTGGTTCTATAAGTGCTTTTTATCAACCTCTTTGCCTCATTATAGGTTATGTCTATGTCAGGCTGTGGTAGTCGTCCGCCCTCTTTTGCCAGTCTGTCAGCCTCTTCATTTCCAGGTATACTGCAATGTGATGGGATCCACTGTATTACAACTTTTTGTGATTTCTGGCATAGACCATGGAGTGCTGCTCTTAGGTCAGCTATTTCTGTGCTGTTATTGCTCTTCAGTATTGAGACAGCTGACTTTGCATCTGTGAAGATAGCTATTTGCTTCTCTTTATTTTCCTCCATCAAGAGCATTTCTGCTGCAGTTTTCAGAGCCTCTACCTCCGCTTTGAAGTTACTTGAAAACTTTCCAGTTGCCACTGAATGTGTTTTTTTCACTCCATTTTTTAAATTTAGGAGAATTCCTCCTCCTCCATTCTCTACTGAATTTTTGGCTGATCCATCTGTATATGCATGGGTCCAACTGCTGCTTGGGTAATGTTCTTTTATGTAGTTTAGGGTTATTTCTCTTCTTTCGGTTTCATGCTGAGTGTTCTTTTTCTCAATACCAGGAATGTTTTCTATCATCTCAGGCAGTTGCTGCTGTCTCCAAGCTGGGAACTTGTCTGCATTGTAAATGGGTTTGACTGTTGATATGTTAAGTATAGGATCTGCCCTAATCTTTCGTTTTGCAGTTTCTACAAAGTTGCTACGCTTCAGTCTTCCCTTTCCAAAACCACTAAACCTTTTATACATAGGGTGGTCTGTCAATCTTCTAAATTTTTCAGCTTGTTGCTGGGCTCTGCTATCTCTTCTATCCTGCATTGGTTGTAAACAAGTGATCTTTTCTAATTCATTAATAGGCGTTGTCTTCAGGCTTCCAGTTATGATTCGCATTCCTTGATTTTGGACTCTACTTATTTTGTTAAAGTTTGACTTAGCTGCTGTTGCCCAAGCTGCAATGCCATATTCCAGTACTGGCCTCACCCGTCCAGTATATAACTTCTTGAGAACTTTCTCATCTGCTCCCCACGTTGTACCAGCAAGCTTTTTCATGATTGCCATTCTTTGCCTTGCTCTTGTTCGATTTTTCTCAACCTGTGTCTTCCATGTCAGGCGACGATCAAAGGTGACTCCTAGATAGTTTGGATTTTCTTCATGGCGCAACATTTTTCCATTCAATACCAGCTTAGGTTGCTGAGTTTTAGTTGAGAGGGAGAACACTGTGCATGTTGTTTTCTCCTCACTTATCTTCACTAGCCATGATTTTGACCAGTCCTCTAGCGCTAATAGGGCTTGCTGTATTCTGCTGTTAGCTGTACTAATATATTCTTCAGATGTCCATATGGCTAGGTCATCTTAGTTAGTTAGTTAGTTAGTCGACAGATCATCCTCGTTGCACATCGGACCATTCAGTCCATAAGTGCTCGGATCCCCTCCTCAGCAAATCCCGCAGCGTGTAGCGGCTAACGACGCCAGTTCTGTGTTGGTTTATCAATCTTCTTTGGCTTCCTGCGTAGTGTTCTTGTTTGGCCACCCCTCTTTTAATTTGCTGCTCTCGCAGTCTGGCCATTGTTGTAGATTCACAGTCATCACTTGATTCTTGCAAAAGTCTCACTTCTTGTAGAGCATTCAGAATGTCAGCCTGGTCCATGGCGCGTCCGCCCTCAACAGTAGCCTCACCTGCGAGCTTGTCAGCCCGCTCATTTCCTTGTACTCCCGCATGCCCTGGCACGAAGATGAAACTAATCTTTGCCAGCCGAGACCGCTTCAGAGGCAGCAACCATTCTCTTCGGATCGACCCCTCCTCTATCCTCTTGATCATGTTCATTGAGTCGCTAAGGAAACAAGCCCTAGTGAATGTCTGTGTCTCGAGCCATGTTATTGCTTTACTTACTGCCATGACTTCCATGGTCAGGCTACTTGTGGTTTCAGTGAAAGCACCAGAGTCCTCCTTCACAATTCTCCCTCCGGCCCGAGCTGTAAAGGCCCATGAGCTTCTCACATGTCGGACGACCGACCCATCTGTGTAGATGACCGCGTCACTGTCTAGCGAATTCTCGAAAATCAACGCTTGTACTTCAGCCTCAACAGCAGCCGGATTTTCTTGTCTGCATTTTCTATCTAGTTGGATGCAAACTGAAAAGGATGTGCAGAAGTCTGTTGGCACTTGCACCCACTCCTCGCCAGGTTCTAAGTCCTCAAGTGAACACACCTGTTGAAGAATGTCCTCGGCTTGACCCATCCACGACCGTCCTCTTTTTAACCTGCTGCCCTTCACCTTCCTAATTTCACTATGCAGTGGATGCTGTGTGTTTGCGTTAATTCTGAGGTAGGCACGTGCCCTGCAAACTTGCATTCTCTCTTCAATGGTTGGAAAATCAAGAAGGTAGCGCATCGCCCTGCATGCTGTATCTCTTGTACATCCAAGAATAATGCGCATAGCTTCATTCTGTATCCTTTCCATCCTTTCTATCTGCTTATGGCTGACAGTCAGGATTGCCATTGCATACTCCAAAACAGACATGACCAGCCCCTCGTACAGAAGACATAGATGGCGCTGCTCACAGTTTGCTGCCGCCATCACCCGCATCGCTGCCAAACCCCGCTTGGCCTTTGTTATCACCTGGTCTATGTGCACATTATAAGCAAGGCTTCGATCAAACCGTATCCCCAGGTAATTCATTGCCTGCGTTCTTTCCACCGTCTCTGAACACAGCATTACAGTTGGTGTTGGATTGTTGACAATATGATTATTCAACGAGAACCAAGTCACTGTTGCCTTTGTTGGGTTGACCATTGCCCCAGCTTCATCACACCAAGTACTTATGCGATTGAGTTCGGTTTGTAGTTCCACAGCAACCTCCTCTCTATCCTTACCCTGACGATACACTAAAACATCATCGGCATATGACAATGTCCTGCCAGGTCCAGTGATCTGCTCACTGGTGATTCTCACTGTGTAGGCGTTGAACAGTACCGGAGATAATGGTGATCCCTGTGGTAGGCCAGGATATATTGTTGTTGGTTCCGAAGTCCAACTGCCACATCTAAAAACTACTTTCCGTTGGAAGAGAGCTGCAGCGATCCAACTAAGGAGGAATGGACTTACGTTTAGTTCAAGAAGCTGAAACATTAAAAAATCCAGTGGTACTCTGTTGTATGCGTCCTCAAGATCAATCGCTGCAGCAACGGTTTCAGTGCCTGAGTGGAAACCTTCATAGACATCGTGGGCAAAGACTGCTGCATTGGTCCAGGTTTCTCTTTTTGGACGGTACCCACCCAGGGTAGGTGGGAAAACACCTTGCCTCTCTAGTTGGCTTGATATTTTCCTGGCAATTACCTTCTCCAGCAGCTTGCCTATTGTATTCTGCATGGTTATAATTCGATATCCCTGAATTTTCTTGTGGTCTTTGTCAGGCTTCGGCAAGGGAATCAGATAGCTGTGTAACCATTCCTCCTTGATGCTAGCACTCCCTATACTGTTGTTGTACATGTCTGCTAGTTTCTCTAGCTCATTGTCGGTACACCTATTTATGTCGTCGTATCTTATGCCATCAGGACCTGGAGCACTGTTTTTTGATCGTCGAAGCACAGCCTTGATTTCTTTCACTGTCACTGTGTCTTCATCCGAAGTGTTCTGGGCCTTGCATCTGTCTGAGGTGACCTCCTTGGCCAGATTCCGGCCTCCCATGTCTGTCTGGTTGCTCTGCTCAAGGTAGCGTTCAAAGAGGGCTTTGCCCTTGTCCTCGTCAGTCCTCTGCCAGATGAGGTCAGCACCTTGGAAGTCAGAAATGCTCTTATTCTTGACTACACCACTCATGCTTTTATGTAGTCGCCAGAACAATTTCAGTGACTTGTCTGTGCTTACTCTTTGACACACCTCTGCCCATTTTTCGCTTTTAACCACCGTGACCAGTTTTTTGAAATAGCTTACTTTTGTGTGCATCTCTCTTTCTAAGTGCAAGCAGGGACTAGGATGACCAGCTCTGTTCTTCTTGGCATTTTGCCATCTCCTTACAGCACTACGCTTATCCACCCAAGCCTTCTCCACCTCGAAACTCCACCACGGTGGCTGCTCCCAGCTTTTTTTCCTTTTCTTCCTGCCCTGAAACGTTCTGCGCTTGTCACGTCTTATTTTACTCACCACATCTTGCCCTGTACTGTCATACTGGAACGTCTTTACCTTTAGCTTGTGCTGCCTGGTTCTGCCTTTCTCCACCAATATGCTGCATGGGTGGTGGTCGCTGCCATGGTGTCCTAGGACACCCCATCTACACACTGTAGTGAGTGAAGGTGAAACTAGCGCCAGATCAATAGCACTGTCCTCATCGCCTGGACGGCTTGCTGTCCTGGTGACACAGCCACTGTTGATACAAACCAGGTCGATGGTTTCCAGTGCAGTCTCGAGCTCCTCCCCTTGTGTATTGGAGGAAGTGTTTCCCCATGATCTGCCTTTAGCGTTGAAGTCACCACAGAAAATAACATTTCTCTCGTGGCCTAATATGCCACTTAAGCACTGCCACTTCTGGGCGTCCACACTCGCATTGCGGGCATAAACATTAACCAACACGAATGGTATACTGGAATGAACTCTCAACGCCTGTATTTGTATATCGTCACTGTTCCAACTGGACATGTCTAGCTCTGACGCCACCATGCTGTCGCGAACGAGAATCGCCGTTCCCAGATGTCGTCTGTTATAGAAACATTTGAAGCCGGCAATTCGGAGTAGCTGATCGCCCAGTCTCGTCTCCTGGAGTGCTACAATGTCGTTCCTGTAAACTAGGGTTTCTAAAATAGAGCCCCGTTGTTTTACACTGGCACAGTTCCAATATAGAATACGGATGTTCCTGAGTCCTAGACGGTGACACTTGAGTCTAAAACGTCTCAAGCCACCGCGCTTACCTGGCTTCTTTTTCCCTGCGCGGCTACCACGCCGCTTCGGTATGTTGACTGCTGATCGTTCGGAAAACACACGTTGTTCCGCCATGTTGAAAAAACGTAAACACAGACTTTTGATTGAGAACCACACACGCTGCTGAAAATTCACTCAAGGATGGCTTCGCTCGATGCACGAACTCCGTAGCACCCGCGCAGATCTTGAGTAGAAACTCCTGGTTTTACATCCTGGCACACCAATTACACGCAAGAAATGAATAAATCCATCCCTTACGCGAAAAAGTTAACGAACACAAAACAACACGACCGTCCGTCGCCATCTTGAAACCGGAAGTGTATTCATTTCTAGGTCATCTGCAAAGGATGATGTGTGTACTCTGGCTGGAAAATTTCCGTGATGTCGTTTATATATGCTAGGAATAATGTTGGTGAAAGAACTCCTCCTTGGGGGACACCTTGCTCCAACAGCATCATTTTGCTGGTTTGTCCTTGTACTTTTGTCCTGGCAGTTCTGTTCTCAAGGTAGTGGCTGATCACATGTTGATACAAGTATGTTAGGCAGAGACCTGGGAGTTTATAGTCACATGTTGATACAAGTATGTTAGGCAGAGACCTGGGAGTTTATAGTCACATGTTGATACAAGTATGTTAGGCAGAGACCTGGGAGTTTATAGTCACATGTTGATACAAGTATGTTAGGCAGAGACCTGGGAGTTTATAGTCACATGTTGATACAAGTATGTTAGGCAGAGACCTGGGAGTTTATAGTCACATGTTGATACAAGTATGTTAGGCAGAGACCTGGGAGTTTATAGTCACATGTTGATACAAGTATGTTAGGCAGAGACCTGGGAGTTTATAGTCACATGTTGATACAAGTATGTTAGGCAGAGACCTGGGAGTTTATAGTCACATGTTGATACAAGTATGTTAGGCAGAGACCTGGGAGTTTATAGTCACATGTTGATACAAGTATGTTAGGCAGAGACCTGGGAGTTTATAGTCACATGTTGATACAAGTATGTTAGGCAGAGACCTGGGAGTTTATAGTCACATGTTGATACAAGTATGTTAGGCAGAGACCTGGGAGTTTATAGTCACATGTTGATACAAGTATGTTAGGCAGAGACCTGGGAGTTTATAGTCACATGTTGATACAAGTATGTTAGGCAGAGACCTGGGAGTTTATAGTCACATGTTGATACAAGTATGTTAGGCAGAGACCTGGGAGTTTATAGTCACATGTTGATACAAGTATGTTAGGCAGAGACCTGGGAGTTTATAGTCACATGTTGATACAAGTATGTTAGGCAGAGACCTGGGAGTTTATAGTCACATGTTGATACAAGTATGTTAGGCAGAGACCTGGGAGTTTATAGTCACATGTTGATACAAGTATGTTAGGCAGAGACCTGGGAGTTTATAGTCACATGTTGATACAAGTATGTTAGGCAGAGACCTGGGAGTTATAGTCACAATGTTGATACAAGTATGTTAGGCAGAGACCTGGGAGTTTATAGTCACATGTTGATACAAGTATGTTAGGCAGAGACCTGGGAGTTTATAGTCACATGTTGATACAAGTATGTTAGGCAGAGACCTGGGAGTTTATAGTCACATGTTGATACAAGTATGTTAGGCAGAGACCTGGGAGTTTATAGTCACATGTTGATACAAGTATGTTAGGCAGAGACCTGGGAGTTTATAGTCACATGTTGATACAAGTATGTTAGGCAGAGACCTGGGAGTTTATAGTCACATGTTGATACAAGTATGTTAGGCAGAGACCTGGGAGTTTATAGTCACATGTTGATACAAGTATGTTAGGCAGAGACCTGGGAGTTTATAGTCACATGTTGATACAAGTATGTTAGGCAGAGACCTGGGAGTTTATAGTCACATGTTGATACAAGTATGTTAGGCAGAGACCTGGGAGTTTATAGTCACATGTTGATACAAGTATGTTAGGCAGAGACCTGGGAGTTTATAGTCACATGTTGATACAAGTATGTTAGGCAGAGACCTGGGAGTTTATAGTCACATGTTGATACAAGTATGTTAGGCAGAGACCTGGGAGTTTATAGTCACATGTTGATACAAGTATGTTAGGCAGAGACCTGGGAGTTTATAGTCACATGTTGATACAAGTATGTTAGGCAGAGACCTGGGAGTTTATAGTCACATGTTGATACAAGTATGTTAGGCAGAGACCTGGGAGTTTATAGTCACATGTTGATACAAGTATGTTAGGCAGAGACCTGGGAGTTTATAGTCACATGTTGATACAAGTATGTTAGGCAGAGACCTGGGAGTTTATAGTCACATGTTGATACAAGTATGTTAGGCAGAGACCTGGGAGTTTATAGTCACATGTTGATACAAGTATGTTAGGCAGAGACCTGGGAGTTTATAGTCACATGTTGATACAAGTATGTTAGGCAGAGACCTGGGAGTTTATAGTCACATGTTGATACAAGTATGTTAGGCAGAGACCTGGGAGTTTATAGTCACATGTTGATACAAGTATGTTAGGCAGAGACCTGGGAGTTTATAGTCACATGTTGATACAAGTATGTTAGGCAGAGACCTGGGAGTTTATAGTCACATGTTGATACAAGTATGGTAGGACAGAGACCTGGGAGTTTATAGTCACATGTTGATACAAGTATGTTAGGCAGAGACCTGGGAGTTTATAGTCACATGTTGATACAAGTATGTTAGGCAGAGACCTGGGAGTTTATAGTCACATGTTGATACAAGTATGTTAGGCAGAGACCTGGGAGTTTATAGTCACAATGTTGATACAAGTATGTTAGCAGAGACCTGGGAGTTTATAGTCACATGTTGATACAAGTATGTTAGGCAGAGACCTGGGAGTTTATAGTCACAATGTTGATACAAGTATGTTAGGCAGAGACCTGGGAGTTTATAGTCACATGTTGATACAAGTATGTTAGGCAGAGACCTGGGAGTTTATAGTCACAATGTTGATACAAGTATGTTAGGCAGAGACCTGGGAGTTTATAGTCACATGTTGATACAAGTATGTTAGGCAGAGACCTGGGAGTTTATAGTCACAGTTGATACAAGTATGTTAGGCAGAGACCTGGGAGTTTATAGTCACAAGTTGATACAAGTATGTTAGGCAGAGACCTGGGAGTTTATAGTCACAAGTTGATACAAGTATGTTAGGCAGAGACCTGGGAGTTTATAGTCACATGTTGATACAAGTATGTTAGGCAGAGACCTGGGAGTTTATAGTCACATGTTGATACAAGTATGTTAGGCAGAGACCTGGGAGTTTATAGTCACATGTTGATACAAGTATGTTAGGCAGAGACCTGGGAGTTTATAGTCACATGTTGATACAAGTATGTTAGGCAGAGACCTGGGAGTTTATAGTCACATGTTGATACAAGTATGTTAGGCAGAGACCTGGGAGTTTATAGTCACAATGTTGATACAAGTATGTTAGGCAGAGACCTGGGAGTTTATAGTCACATGTTGATACAAGTATGTTAGGCAGAGACCTGGGAGTTTATAGTCACATGTTGATACAAGTATGTTAGGCAGAGACCTGGGAGTTTATAGTCACAAGTTGATACAAGTATGTTAGGCAGAGACCTGGGAGTTTATAGTCACATGTTGATACAAGTATGTTAGGCAGAGACCTGGGAGTTTATAGTCACATGTTGATACAAGTATGTTAGGACAGAGACCTGGGAGTTTATAGTCACAAGTTGATACAAGTATGTTAGGCAGAGACCTGGGAGTTTATAGTCACATGTTGATACAAGTATGTTAGGCAGAGACCTGGGAGTTTATAGTCACATGTTGATACAAGTATGTTAGGCAGAGACCTGGGAGTTTATAGTCACAAGTTGATACAAGTATGTTAGGCAGAGACCTGGGAGTTTATAGTCACATGTTGATACAAGTATGTTAGGCAGAGACCATGGGAGTTTATAGTCACAGTTGATACAAGTATGTTAGGCAGAGACCTGGGAGTTTGTAGTCACATGTTGATACAAGTATGTTAGACAGAGACCTGGGAGTTATAGTCACATGTTGATACAAGTATGTTAGGCAGAGACCTGGGAGTCTTATAGTCACAAGTTGATACAAGTATGTTAGGCAGAGACCTGGGAGTTTATAGTCACATGTTGATACAAGTATGTTAGGCAGAGACCTGGGAGTTTATAGTCACATGTTGATACAAGTATGTTAGGCAGAGGACCTGGGAGTTTATAGTCACATGTTGATACAAGTATGTTAGGCAGAGACCTGGGAGTTTATAGTCACATGTTGATACAAGTATGTTAGGCAGAGACCTGGGAGTTTATAGTCACATGTTGATACAAGTATGTTAGGCAGAGACCTGGGAGTTTATAGTCACAATGTTGATACAAGTATGTTAGGTCAGAGACCTGGGAGTTTATAGTCACAATGTTGATACAAGTATGTTAGGCAGAGGACCTGGGAGTTTAGTAGTCACATGTTGATAAAGTATGTTAGGCAGAGACCTGGGAGTTTATAGTCACATGTTGATACAAGTAATGTTAGGCAGAGACCTGGGAGTTTATAGTCACAAGTTGATACAAGTATGTTAGGACAGAGACTGGGAGTTGATAGTCACAAGTTGATACAAGATGTTAGGCAGGAGACCTGGGAGTTTATAGTCACAAGTTGATACAAGTATGTTAGGCAGAGACCTGGAGTTTAGTAGTACATGTTGATACAAGTATGTTAGCAGAGACCTGGAGTTTATAGTCACATGTTGATACAAGTATGTTAGGCAGAGACCTGGGAGTTTATAGTACATGTTGATCCACGTCTGTTAGGCCAGATGACCTGGAGTTTATAGGTCACACTGTTGATACAAGGTCTGTTAGGCCGGACCTGGAGTTTATAGTCACATGTTGATAACAAGTATGTTCGACAGAGACCTGGAGCTTTATAGTTCCCAATGTTGATACAAGTATGTTAGGCAGAGTACCTTTGGGAGTTTATAGTCCACATGTTGATACCACGTCTGTTAGGCCGCGAGACCTGGGAGTTTATCGTCACATGTTGATACAAGTCTGTTAGGCAGAGACCTGGCGTGAGTTTATAGTCCACAATGTTGATCCAAGTATGTTAGGCAGAGACCTGGGAGTTTATAGTCACATGTTGATACAAGTATGTTAGGCAGAGACCTGGGAGTTTATAGTCACATGTTGATACAAGTATGTTAGGCAGAGACCTGGGAGTTTATAGTCACATGTTGATACAAGTATGTTAGGCAGAGACCTGGGAGTTTATAGTCACATGTTGATACAAGTATGTTAGGCAGAGACCTGGGAGTTTATAGTCACATGTTGATACAAGTATGTTAGGCAGAGACCTGGGAGTTTATAGTCACATGTTGATACAAGTATGTTAGGCAGAGACCTGGGAGTTTATAGTCACATGTTGATACAAGTATGTTAGGCAGAGACCTGGGAGTTTATAGTCACATGTTGATACAAGTATGTTAGGCAGAGACCTGGGAGTTTATAGTCACATGTTGATACAAGTATGTTAGGCAGAGACCTGGGAGTTTATAGTCACATGTTGATACAAGTATGTTAGGCAGAGACCTGGGAGTTTATAGTCACATGTTGATACAAGTATGTTAGGCAGAGACCTGGGAGTTTATAGTCACATGTTGATACAAGTATGTTAGGCAGAGACCTGGGAGTTTATAGTCACATGTTGATACAAGTATGTTAGGCAGAGACCTGGGAGTTTATAGTCACATGTTGATACAAGTATGTTAGGCAGAGACCTGGGAGTTTATAGTCACATGTTGATACAAGTATGTTAGGCAGAGACCTGGGAGTTTATAGTCACATGTTGATACAAGTATGTTAGGCAGAGACCTGGGAGTTTATAGTCACATGTTGATACAAGTATGTTAGGCAGAGACCTGGGAGTTTATAGTCACATGTTGATACAAGTATGTTAGGCAGAGACCTGGGAGTTTATAGTCACATGTTGATACAAGTATGTTAGGCAGAGACCTGGGAGTTTATAGTCACATGTTGATACAAGT
>JACEFZ010028457.1:0-57500 GCA_014155875.1 Cepaea nemoralis
TAGAGATTAAAACAAAGCCCATATTCTTGATATGCAACGAATCTGTTTCTGTTTTGAAATAGTATAACATCAAACGGCACCACGAGACTAAGCAAGCAAATAATTTTTGATAAGAACAAAGGACAATTTCGACAAGACTAAATAAATGACTTTAATAAAATATTCTGCGCAACAAAGATATTTACCAGGACAGGGTTCAGAGTCAACATGCTATGTAAAATCTAGTTATGCAGGAGCCATGATACTAGCGCGCGCGCGCGCAAGCACGCACGCACGCACGCACGCACGCACGCACGCACGCACGCACGCACGCACGCACGCACGCACGCACGCACGCACACACACACACACCACACACACACACACACACACAAATCGAAGCCATATTCAGATGGTGAAATGGTTAAAGAATGTTTGGAGAATGTCGTAGAAATTCTGTGTCCAGAAAAGAAGAAGGATTTCTCAAAAATAAGTCTGTCTCCTCAGACGATTACTAGGCGTGTGGAAGACATTGGAAAACATATTGAAGATAATTTGAAAAGTCGAGCGTCCGAGATTATATTTTATGCTCTAGCATTGGATGAAAGCACAGATATGGCAGATTCTGCCCAACTTGCAATTTTTGTCAAGGGTGTTGATGTCCATTTTAAAGAGACAGAAAAATTAGTGGCACTGTTTCCGCTTAAAGGACACTACTAAGTCATGAGATTCGTTAGAGGGAGTTACATTGACATTGAATAGCTTTTAGTTACAACTTAACAACTTTTCGGGCTTAACGGATGGTGCTCCCGCAATAGTTGGGAAACACGGTGGTTTAGTAAAATTGATTGAAGATGAGGCCTCCAAAGTCGGTAATACTTCAATGCTAAATTTTCATTGCTTTATTCATCAGGAGAAACTATGTTCGAAGTCCCTCAAAATGGACCATGCCATGAGAGCGGTCGTCATAATATGATCTTCATTAAGTCGAACGGGTTGAATCACCGTCAGTTCCAAGAATTTATAAAGTCTTTGGACTCATATTATAATGACGTTACATTTTAAGCAGAAGTATAATGGCTTACCCGTGCCAAAATATTGAAAATAGTATTTGATTTGCAGCAAGAAATACAATCATTCTTTGCAAGCAAGTCAAAATGTATCCCAGAATCTGAAGAAAAAGAGTGGGTTTGTGACTTTGCATTTCTGATCGATATAACTAGCCACCTAAATGACGTTAATACTCGTCTACAAGGGAAAGATTAATTAATTAATTAATTAATAAGATGTATGATCATATTTCTGCATTTCAAATGAAACTTAGTCTTTGGGAACGACAGTTGAGGACAAGAAACTTTACTCACTGTTCTACATTATCATGTTATATGTTGTTTGTCCATCAAGAATGATGATGACCATTCATTTCATCCAGTGGGGTTGAAGGTGTGGAGTCGTGGGTTCTGAGATGGCTGATAAGGCCTATTTTGGCTCGAAATGTTCTTTGACAATGTGGGCAAAGAATGCTTGACGTCTCTGGAGGAGGATTTCCTGCAGTGGTTTTTCTGTCCTGCCTTTTCTTCACAGCTCTTGCAGTCCTGGTTGCCTCACATATGACTGCACCTTTGCGCATTGATGCACGCCACGAATTTCGGTCTCTGGCTGCAGCCTCCCAGGTGTCATGATGAATTCCAAAAGCATTCAGTGAAATTTTCAGAGTGTCTTTAAAACGTTTCCTCTGGCCACCTTGGGAGCGTTTACCACAACGCAGTTCGCTGTAGAAAATTCGTTTAGGGAGCCTGTAATCTGGCAAGCGAGTCAAGTGACCAGCAAAGCGAATCTGATTCTTCATCAGTAGTGTGTGGATACTGGGCATGGATGCTCTTTCTAGGACTTCAGTGTCTGGAACCTTGTCTTGCCATTTAATCTTCAGTAGCTTCCTTAGGCAGACTGTGTGGAAGTGGTTTAATTTCCTAGCGTGTCGCTGATAAACAGTCCAGGTTTCACAAGCATATAGCAGTGTGGATAATACAACTGCTATGTAGACTTTTAGCTTTGTTTGCAGGCTTATTCCAGTTCTGTCCCATACATTCTTGTACAGTCTGCCAAAGGCTGCACTGGCCTTGGAGATTCTTTCATTCACTTCATCATCGATTGTGGCAGCTTGTGACACGGTGCTGCCAAGATAGGTGAATTTGTTCACAACACTTAGTCTATGACCATTCACTTTGATATTCGGCACAGTGTGATTATTCCCTGGAGCTGGACATTATCATAGCAACCAAACGTCACACAGGAAGCTGCGGATAAATACGATTCTTTGATATCTGACTTAAACCTCGAATTTGGAAACCGATTTCAGGATTTTGAAAAAATAATCATCTGCATTTTTGAGCATTTGCAACGCCATTCGTGGAAGACGTGAATTTATTACCAGGAAGATTACAAATGGAACATTGTGAAATGTGTTGTGAAACACAGTTAAAGGAGAAACTCCGTCAAGTTGCTTTAGAAGAGTTCTATAAAAAGGTATTTGGACAAGGATAAACATCCTGAGTTTTACAAACATGCTCTGTCGATGGTTTCGCTATTTGGAAACACGTATGCATATGAACAGCTTTTTTAGTCGCATGAAGCACATCAAATCACAAGTGAGAAAACGTATTACTAATGTTCATTTGGAAAACTGTTTGCGCGTAACGACAACAATCGAGATCAATTTGGATGCACTTACTTCTACAAAACAAAGTCAGATGTCTCACTTTTACATTTTCAAATAAATATATTTGATATTTGATTCTCAGTTATGTTCTATTTTCTTCATATATATATAATCTTCTTCTTCGTCTTCTTCTTCTTCTTCTTCTTTCTTCTTCTTCTTCTTCTTCTTCTTCTTCTTCTTCTTCTTCTTCTTCTTCTCTTCTTCTTCTTCTTCTTCTTCTTCTTCTTCTTCTTCTTCTTCTTCTTCTTCTTCTTCTTCTTCTTCTTCTTCTTCTTCTTCTTCTTCTTCTTCTTCTTCTTCTTCTTCTTCTTCTTCTTCTTCTTCTTCTTCTTCTTCTTCTTCTTCTTCAGCGTTCCGAGCCATTGTGGTTCTTTGCTGCATATACAATATATATCCGGCATATACACCTTTTTTAACATTAAGCCAGGCAAGTTTTTGGACCACGATCTCACCTACTTAGAAGCGACGATGTGGTCGAAGATGTAGCGCGCTTGCTTGTTTACTTTAATTTAATAAAAGAAAAAAAATTAAGTGCACGCCCGGCCGGAAATATTAATTCTGAAATTTGGCCCGCCTGCTAAATTGCTAAACAACTGCCTGGGCAAGCATAGAGCAAGATACTTGGGATGTCCGCACCTGCAACGACACAGAGACGTGTTAAAGTTTGCCATCAACACAAAAACACCATATAACGAAGCAAGGCGGAGGTGCGAGACAGCCACAAGCATATCAGAAGCGGAAAAAGCTCAACTGCAAGACCAGATAGATGAGCTAAAGAAGCAAATCAAGCTACTTCAAACACCGGCACCGACCAGCAACAATGAAAAACTGCTGGCTGAAATACGGAAGATACAGCGAAACATCAAGCAAGAAATGGAACATATGGCACAGACGACAAAGAAGAATGAAGAGATTCTACTTGACATCAAAGCGGAGAGAGAAATCTAAAAATTGTTCTAACCCAAAGCAAACCAGCTGAAGTCAAGGAAATGATCACAGAAAAGCTACAAGATGAAACAGAACAAAAGGCGAGACGTTATCGTACTCCAAGAGGAAACCGATATACCACCACACCACTGGAGAAATCGTAGGGGAGGAGAGTGACGGCGGCACAGATTATCCTCTTCCAATGACCCTGGAGGAGATCCTAGGAACGGCTAGAATGAATGAACTCGAGGAATCAGAGTACAATAGACAAATAGAAAGCAGAAGACACTATATGGTAAACAGGCGCAAGAGAATCAAAAGGGAGAGGAAAGAGATATTAAGCAAACAAGAAAAGGAAAACGTCGATACGCTCCTACAGAAAATGGAGGCAAACATACCAAATAAAAAGTCCTGTTAAGGACGGCAACCAGTCAAGCCAGACGAACCAGCAGCCTTCACTAACAACAGACACCACCAGAGGAGACGGGCACACAAGACAGCCGCCACCAAACCCCCTGCTGACGTGACAGACACAAAAGCAGATCGAACCAGTCCGGATCAGGACCAACTCGTAAGAGCGCATAAGACAAGAATCAGGGTGAACAAATCCACAAAAACCACGGACCTCAACAATAACTACAACTGAAAGAAGCAGGCTGAAAGAGGCCGAATTAAGAAATTTTTGTTTTTAAACCAAGCAAGCCTGCTAAAACGGTTGGCCACCTCTGCGCTAGACCATCCTTACCTCAATAGAATGACTGCCGGTGCGTTAGTATTAAGATTTGAAAGCCCTCTTCAATGGGATTCTCCAACCAAACACCCACTAACTACATGCAGGGTATGTCAATTATTTTAGCCGCTTCTCCTCACCCAATGAACGATTCCGTTACTGCGTCATGACAATCTCTCATGTTGCGCATCTTCTTAGTAGTGGGTATAATTAAAGAACCCTTTATGCGCGTTTAATGTGCATTTGACATGCAGAGTGTGGTGTGGTCAGTAGTTCGTCTTTACTTCTTGTCACAGTCTTGCGTTTACTCGCAATCAGGCAACGACATCCGTACCTCAAATATAACTACAGCTCGTACAGATGTTTTACACGGAATTTATTCCAGGCAAGCCTGACAATAAAACAAGGCGTTATTTGCCTGCCACATCACTATAATGATCGCCACTCGTCACACAATATATAGATACATATCATCACACATGATCACTCTCTCGTTAACATCGCATGCGTTCACAACAATAGATAATGGCTTCAGAACAACACTACGTTCAGTCGGAAGGCCGTCTTGTCGCTGTCTGAAGCAGCTCAGGTTGTCGCTTGCCTACGTGGTCAAACTCCCTCGTGGGGTCCGCAACTCTGCGTGCCATTCTCTTTGCACGCAGCACTGTCGTCTTAGCACTCGTTACCCTTAAAGTTCTATTCTAGTTTACGTCGTCACGGTATTCCCCGTGACCTAATGTACCCGCCCCTGTTCTCGGGTCGGTCCCTCTGTTGTCCTAACCATAACACGTTAGTGTCACCACCCGAGTCTAGTCTTATTGCTATTCTTAAGTCCTAGCTTGGGTGCTGTCTCTATTCTGTCTATACCTTTATAGAGGTCCTGTCTCTATGTCCTCTTAGTCCTTTGCCCCACTTCTGTCACTAGTCTGTCCTACTATAGTCTAACACCTTGACACTTCTGGTACTGGTTTCTAGTTAGGCTCTAGCCACTACGTTATATGTAACTTGCAACCATATAATACAATGAACTGAGCACTACATGTTTGAGCATCAGTTATTAATCTTTAATACGCCGTCGAATACAGGATGGTAGGCACTATGGATTATTAGTGGAATAGGACCATTTGATTTGGGTTGGTTCCGTACATGTGGATGCACAACTTTGTGTAGTTTAAACACAAGTCTTAACAGTTGAGAGGATCGACTTAATAGCACTGGGATTTCTTCTTCTTCTTCTTCTTCTTCTTCTTCTTCTTCTTCTTCTTCTTCTTCTTCTTCTTCTTCTTCTTCTTCTTCTTCTTCTTCTTCTTCTCTTCTTCTTCTTCTTCTTCTTCTTCTTCTTCTTCTTCTTCTTCTTCTTCTTATGTTGCTTTTAGATGAAGGGTCTGTTGTAAGCGTCGCACAGAGCACGCAAACCGTAGTTTCAGTGACTGTTCCCATGGGAATACGAAAAAACTGCACACATGAAACGAATGACGGGATATGAAAACAAACCTATGTACGCACAGCATGAGGCAAGCAGCTTAACTACTTCCCCACAGAGACCTCCATCCTGTAGTTTCATTATTATTTTTATTTAATTAAAAACATGAATTTATGATTAAACTTATCAATCTTAATGTTAAACTGCACGAAATAGCGAGGTAACAATGACAACTACACATATTGTCGTTATCTTTGTAAATAAAATGTGTTAAATGTTTGTATTCTCCAGGTATGTACATTCAGTACGGTGTAATATCTGCTGGGCAAGGATGCCAACTGCCTAATTTTGCTGACGTATTAACAAATGTTAGTTTCCATCTAAGCTGGATTCTGCAAACTATTAAGAACAACAGTATAAGTATCGATCAACAGAGCCTTCCATATCGGCCACAACCAATTCCATGACCAAGGACCCTTCCTCATCCACAGGATTTTCCTTGGAAATTTGACATCTCTTGATGCTTGCTTGTAGCTCCTTTGAAAAACTTACTTCTAAATTGAGATATTGACATTATTTTTCCAGATGTTCAAAGTAAATAACAATTACTTGGAAAGCTATAAAATAACAGGAGAAGAAAGCACTGTTTGCATTTATTCTTTGTTCTTAGACCGTGCGGTATGCCAGGAAAAAAAAGTGTAATGCTGCGAAAGAAATTGCATATTTGTAGCTAGTCGTCCCTGGGGGGAAGATGGAACCAACAAGCACACCTGTTAATTATCCTTGTCTAGGTTTTCCTCTGCTCGTGGACCTTTGTCTACATACCCCCCCCCCCCTTTTATTTTTAAAGTCTGCCAATCACTAATTCTCACTCTCTCTCTCTCTCTCTCTCTCTCTCTCTCTCTCTCTCTCTCTCTCTCTCTCTCTCTCTCTCTCTCTCTCTCTCTCTCTCTCTCTCTCCAACAGACAATACCCTCTTTCACGTTCCTTCAGCACATACCTCCACTAACACAGGTTTCGAACAAAATGATAAAACATTTATTGCATAAAAGTTTCAGTTGAGTGTGCAATGTACTTGTGTGAATATATGTGATGTGATCTATCTTAAATGTGTGTCATAATCTAGTATCAGATCAGCATCAGAGTTTGTCCTCATTATGCAGCCGTTCAACGTAACCATTCACATAATAGGAAATATATCACCAGGGGCTGCGTCTTTCTCTGACTGTTGATGATTTTTCTTCCCACTCTGTTCTGGAAACTCGTAAATAATATAGTATCCACGGATTTGTTTTCGTAAGTTTTTGTCAGTCACATCACATGTATAAATCCGTTCAATGGGAAATTATTATCGTTCAATAAATATCCGATCATCAATGTTTTCTTCACTTACTTAGGGTCCTTTAGTTCTTCACACCCGATATAACGGTCGGTAATATATTCCAGGCATTAAAGAAGATAAACACCGATTCAAGCACATATTGTCTTTCCACTGCAGTTTATCACTTCATTGAGCATCTCACGTAGAGTGGTGCAGTTAGTTTCGTTGGTCATTTTTATTCACATTAAACTGACATTCGTGTTGAACATTGTTCACAGCTTCATATCAGTGATTACTTCATCCTATTCTGACCAATTACTTCTGTTCAGATTGGTAACCACTTTCAATGTCAAGTGTAGGGAACCTGTTGAGTAAAACAACAGCTTGTGAAAGAAACGCAACTCCGACCTATGATATGTGAATATAGGTAATTGGCTATATTCAGAAAGCAATCTCCCTAGATCATACTAGAGTTATACTCTTATATAAGACAGAATAGTCAGCACTCTACCCTATACAAGGTGAAAGAAAAACACGCTAAAGCAAAGCACATAAATCCTAGTATAGACTTATCCTTCTGACTGTACAGACACCTTACTCTACACAACTTAAATCACTCTTCAGCCGAATGCTGTCGACTACGTTTACACACGAAAATCCCTATGCTAGCTTATTATTCTACATCTATATATCTATATCATCGCCTTATTTACTCATTCCTGCCTAGAATTATACCACTTAATTCCATAAAGGAAAAGTGCGGGTCGACTTTACACAACCTAGACTTAGTGATACATATATTCAATTTCGGCACTCAATTAACTCCACACCCGCCTATTGTAAAGGCAATCTTCAACTGCCTTGTAAAACCATAAATTCAGTCCAAAGTTATTAGCTGGACTACGTCACTTATTTTGTTCTTAACCCTCAGCCTTTGTTCTCTTTCCGCGTTGATTGATCTCCATACATCAGTACTGATCACCCTCTTTAATAAAGACTATCTCCAATTCCATCGTGTTTCTCCGTTAGATCAAAAGACTCTTTTCACCGTATTTCCACTCGATTACTGTTTGATTTAGCTCCGAAATTTCGAAGATAAACGATATTCCTGGGCCCCTCGGTAATTCTCCGCAAAGTCCGATACGGACTTTTGTCTCTGTACTTTCCCAGTAACCAATTCGTCCGTTGGGCTCCGCTTCCGTGTCCCAGACGTACGACCAGTGTTTGAAGTCACGAGCGCTGTCTTTTTTTAAAATTACAGGACCGTCACTTCTTCCCCCAAGTGTTTCTGTCGTTTTCTCTATCAGGATCGTCGCCTGCCAGCCATATCATGACAATATTATATGCGTTGATACATTCGCATACATTTTGGGTACAGGATTAAGTTAAAGTGCCACATGCAACAGCAACACAAACAACAACAACAACAACAACAACAACAACAACAACAAACTAAGTCAGCGACTCTGTTGCACCACTAAGACGCACTGTACATATGTAGCTAGACCCATATTTGTATAAACCGTTCGACAGTAAATGGGATATCGTCAGTAATAGGCAGGTCACCTTTACTTCCCGAGACAGTTCACGGTACCCAGCATATTCTATATGCTAGCCTATGTCTATTGTAATAAATATGCCACGATGCGGATCCGATTCCATGGCCACCGGACAGGAAGGCGAGCGTATAGTGGCATATGTAGATTACATCGCCACCGGACAGGAAGGCGAGCGTGTAGTGGCATATTTAGATTACATGGCCACCGGACAGGAAGGCGAGCGTGTAGTGGCATATTTAGATTACATGGCCACCGGACAGGAAGGCGAGCGTGTAGTGGCATATTTATATTAGACAAAGACCATCATCGTCAACAGCAAGTGCCTTGTCGGCTGGCGTGGGCGATCACGCTTCACCACATCTTGCTACCTCCAACGGCATGTAATAATTCGTGTGTTGACCCCTTTCTTTCCGTGCCATGACACAAGATTGTCAAGAATATTCTCTCCCTGTGTTCCTCAGCCTATAAGTTTACAAATCGTTAAAGTTTTCATATCCTGTGTAATGTCTTTGTCTTTGTATATTGTGGCAAAAATATGTAGACTGCCTTTTTATGATGTTTATGACAAGTTGTCGTCTCACGCAGCTTTCGTATCAAGATGTCCAGAATACTCATTTTGACTGAAGAAGGAATGTTCAGCATTCTTCTATATAATCACATTTCCCTAGATTAATGAGATGACTTCGCTTTCTTATTCATTGTTTAGGTTTCGTAGCCATTTATTAGAAATCGTTCGATGTAACACGAAACAATTATTTTTCTAATTTCCAATGACAAGGACGTATTACAAAAAACAAAAAACAAACATTCTTCATTTGATAGAATGCAGTTCTTGCGTGCCCCACACTGTAATGCACCTTCCATATGATGTTATCGACATGCCTAGCTATTTGAATTTCTGCTTTTGTCCCAAAATAGCATCATTTATTTTAATTGCACATTTAAGCAAAATCTGTATCTTTGATAACACTATGACTTATCTCTTCCTATTATTCAAGCTAAGTTCCATTGTTTTCACTTTTTACAACCACTGTATCTATCATATCATGTAGTTCCTCCTGAATTGTTGCAATCAAGACGGTGTCATCAGCATACCGAAAGTTATTTATATTATGTTCACCAACCAAAATCCATGGCATATGTTTTGTGGATCTCTTTATATAATCATTGTACAAAGAAAACAAATCAGGAGGAGAGAAGTCTGAAATCCCTTTAGGGACAAACACAGTATTTAACCTACAGGCATAACTAAAAAATTCAGACTCAAGCACAATATATCATACCCAGGAAACCTTTTTGCGAGACATTACCATATCATTTCGTCCGACTTCAGTAAAGAGTCTAGAGGCGGGATTCCTAGCTATAAATTAATGTAACATCAATATAATTTGTAATCATTTGTCTGAAGAACTTGTTTACGTCACTGTGCAAATGGCGGCACCCATGAACTGAGTATGTTTGAAGCAACATTGATAGTTTTCGCGATGACGGGATGATTTGCCAACGTTCAAATTTTCCATTTCTGATACATCAATATGTGGGTGTTTCCGTCTGGGATCTGGAATGTGTATAATCGGCTTTACTGGCCTGTTCTATTGATCAGATGTATGTATCGACAATGCGTTGCAATCGGGGAGAGCCTGTTTACGTCACGTTACTAATGGCGGCAACCATCATTTTCCAAGTAAAGTTTATAGTTTTGCAATTCTAATAAAAGGAAGATACATTCACATTTCACATCTGCTAACTTTTCAACCATTTCTTCCCTGCTTTCTTCAGTTCTGATACCTAGATGTCTGCTATGTATCTTCTGAACTTTGACTGCCTTGTCGACATAAACAACAACTGAAGTTGACCTCTTTGTTGCGAAACGCCAGTGGCCCATGTCCTCATGCCTTTTTTGGGTTTGGGTAAAGCGTGGGAAACAGCTTTCGGGAACCCTCAGTTCTCTTATTCGCTCAATCCCCATGGAAGATAGTTCTCTTGGATGCTTTAACAACACGATCTTCTTAATGGAATTATTAGAAATATGTCTTTTCTTCGGGGAAAACCCGATAGGGCACCTTGCACCACATACGCACTAATGTAGATTCGTGGGCCATCAATCTCCGTTTCAAACAACTACCATTTGTAGACTGCATCATGTCAATTCGACACTTTAAAGAGTGAGACAGAGGAAGGGCAGCATCCTACTGGTGGATTGGAAAGGTAAAAACGGGTTTTATTTATTCCTGCCAGACCTTGGCCTATAAATCTATGTTGTCTTGACTGGTGAGACGAATTGGCGAAACGGCAGTCACGCCATATTGTGAGTGGATTGACCGTTGGCCAATCTAGCTAAGCGTCTTGTTCTTAGCATGGCCTGGGAACGAATCTGAGCAATATATCTCCCCAGATGATTTCGCTGGTTCTTGGCAGCAGATGGGAGGGGGCTATCTTTCTTCCTACGGCCTGCACTCTGCTTAGTGTCATCTTTCATTTAAATATAAACATTATGTACCTACGGTATGCCGGAAGGAGGGGAGGGCTCCGTGGGGACGGGTTCCACCCATCTATCTTCTTGAGCCGGAAGAGAGTATCCACTGTGCTATCTCTTTCATCTTTTGGCAGATAGGGTGGCCAGGTGGATCGAATAGTTAATGGTCATTAAGATGATGCCAGAGAATAAAGAGAATTCTTTATAGCACTGGAAAGAACCAGAACTCATCTACACATATGGCTTATGCAAGGCACTGCCGGTACATTGCGGCAACAGCTCAGACAAGAGCAGCGGCCAGAAGGGGTAGTATCTTCTTTCCTATTCTTGCTGGGAATAGGGAACTACACTTCTTTCCATACAGACCCACTACTATCATATTAGTTAAGGGGGAGAAACACACATAATTACGCACCCAACACTACAAGAGTTTTGTCGTGAGAAAGGCAGGGATTGCAAGTGAGAGGGAAGCCGGAAAACGAATGTGTCCAGTAATAATAAAGGCATGGTATGAGTGTGGAGAGTGAGTCTTGCATGCAAAAAGTTCCTAAGGTAGCCATCATGACGTATACAAGCTGGAGGTCTAGTCAACCATGACGTAGCCAATCTAGGGGCTACATGACATGTCAGGCCCATTCACTCGGGCCTCTTATCTAATTGAGTAGGTAAGGGAAAGGTATGACAAATGTATTAACTGAGGCCCTATTGGAGCTCAGGATTGTGGTACTTGAGTCAGCCCCGTCGCTCACTAATCTCTGTCATCTCCAGGGTCCTTCTTTTGGAAGTGAATAGAGCTGAAAGTCTCGACAGGGCCTTCTACGCGGAAAGTTATGTTTCAGACGAGTTCATGTCAAGTTTTGAGCCATACCAGGCCCAAGGGTATGATCTCTACGAGATAGAGTCACCGCTGGCCCGAAAGAATGACCCTCAGCCTTTATAACACATCGCCAGTCATCTCGATACGCTAGGATCGAGTCATTTTGTATTCTTGGCTGGACCCCGCCAAATTCTCAGACACCCAATTATTATTGACGAAGTGTTCTCCATTATATTATGTCCAACCCAACCTTGTACCAAGTGATTCCATGGTACTTTCCAAGAACACTTAATTAACTGAAGTTTGTGGTCCACGGAAACCTGGAAGCCTGGTTCTACAGCGGCATGTTGTTCGAACAACCTACGGGGGAAAGAAAGAACTGAAGACTTCGGTGAGCTGTATGTGGACGGAACGGACATTGACTACAGATTGGTCTATGATGGAAAGCCATGAGGCTCTGTGCCTGAACTGAACTCGGTGTCCCTGTTTTGTCTGTAGTGAACTATCTGTTTTAACTGCCTTGATGTTTTCCTGTGCTGTCCTGTATTAGGTGATTAAAATTAGGTTATCGTTTACTGTGACGATCGCCATGTTATCTATGGGTCAGCCAGAAAGACACCTCAGGGAATAGGCCCCGAGGTCGAAAGAGAGAGTGACAGTGAGTCCGGGGAACGGAGGAGGGTTGGCTAGCAAAGACCTATCCCAGCCAGGGCGAAAGAATAGTATTGAAGCATTGTGACAAGGGTATTTGGAACCCTCCACGTAGCCTGTTACACTCTTCACAAATAAAGATTACTTGTGCAACAATTAAAGATGGATTAATCATCAAATAATTACGACATGAACAACTTGTCCTCTTGCTATAACAAATTGCAACTTGCCCTGAACAACTTTTTCACTTGTTATCACTTTTTGACTTGTTCTCACAACTTTTTCACTTGTTCTCACAACTTTATCACTTAACAATCACATCTTGTCGACTTTCCATAAATATGTTCCCCAGTTGTCATAACAAACGGCCCACTCACTATCACAACTTATCAACCTGCCTTTTCAGTTTGCCCAAATGATTTGAAATCTTGCCCTCTTGCACTCACAATTTGCCAGTTTGCTCTAATAAATTACCACACTGGCTCTAAACTTGTCGACATGCCCTTACATTTTGCACGCATGCTCTCACAAGTTGCCCACTAGTTCTTCCAACTCTCCCCACATGCTCTCACAAGTTGCCCACTAGTTCTTCCAACTCTCCCCACATGCTCTCACAAGTGTTCTACTGTTGATGTTATGTCTTCCTAAATCAATCAATCATGTGCCATGCCGGAAAGCATGGGCTCGCCATTTCACTCGATCATCAGAGTCGTTGATCAGTACAATGTTCCTGTATCGCCCAAGCCATGTGGCCAAGCCATCCAGGTATTTTCCTCGCGGTCTTCCTCTTGGTCAATTCCCTTCGATCTTGTCAGATGTCACTAAGTTCTCCAATCCATTTCTTCTCATAAAATGTCCAAAAAATGTTGACTGTCCACGTCTAATTTCTGGAATCAATTTACGATTGTCATTTGTGTCCTGTAGTACTTGGTCATTGGTTTTTCTGTCTGTCCATGGTATTCTATTCATTTCCCTCAAAAATCACATTTCTGCAGCAATCAGATGTTTTTTTTTTTTCAGCTTGGCTGCTCGTTGTCCAAGTTTCTCATCCATTACAAAAAAAAAAAAACGGGCCCTTTATATCACCTCAACACTCTTTTTCTCGATTCAATTGACATCTTTTTATTGGTCAGAATGTTTTTCATCTTGCTAAAGGCTACTTTCGCCACGGCGATTCTTGTTCTAATCTCTTCAAGACATCTCCCATCAGATGTTATGACTGTTCCGAGATAATTGTACCTATTCACCTGTTGAAGAATAGTCCCATTTACTTGTATATTACATTGTGGTATTTCTTTCTTCCTAGTGACTACCATAACCTGTGGCTTTTTACAATTTAATTCTAACCCCAGTTGTTCACTGTGTACAACATCCACATCTACTAATTGTTGCAGATCCTGCGCATTGTCTGCAATCAATACTGTATCATCTGCATATCTAATGTTATTTATGTTTCGTCCTCCAATGCTGATTCCATTTATATCTTCTACATTTCTGAAACTATTTTCACTGTATAGGGAAAAAAGATCTGGAGACATTAGACATCCCTGACTAACACCTCTCTTAATAGGCCGACATTGTCCCACTTCATTATCAATCCTTATGGCAGCTTGTTGTTTCCAATATATGTTTTTTATATGTCTAATGTCTTTTCCATCAATTTGTAGATCTGCAGGCATACCAACTATGTTGACATGTCTAACTCTTTCAAAAGCCTTTGTGTAGTCAATAAAGCAAAGATGAATATCCTTGTTTACTTCTATAGCACGTTCAATAACTGTTCGCGGCATATACACAGCATTTACTGTACCCTTTCCTTCTACAAACAGACATTGTTCTTCCTCTATTTCAGGTTGTATATTCTTCCTCACTCTTTGCATGATAATTCGTAGCAAAACTTTGTGATGTGACTCATTATACTAATTGGTCTATTTTTATCAATTTCCAAGGCTCCTGATTTCTTTGGGATTGCAATAAATATCATCATCATCATCATCAAGTGCCGTGCCAGCTGGCGTAAGCGTTTATGGCTCACCACAGATCTCGGTCTTTGGTGTTCTGGATCAACGCTGCTGATGATATTCCTCCATGCCACCGTCTCAATCCGTCCAGCATCATTTCTCTTGGTCTGCCTTTGCCTCTCTTCCCCTCGATCTTTCCAGTTGTCACGATGTTCTCCAATGCCTCTCTTCTCATCACATGACCAAAGAAAGCTGTTTGTCTCTTTCTTATTGTTGTATATAGTGTTCTAGTTTCATCAGCCTCTTTCAGGCAACCGTTATTAGTTACTCTGGCAGTCCAAGGAATTCGCAACATTCGTCTTAAAAACCACATCTCTGTTGCTTCTAAGTTCTTCCTAATTTGTTCATTTACATTCCAAGAATCGCTGCCATACAGCAAAACTGGTTCTATATAGCATTTTAGCACTCTCTTTCTTACATTCATTGATAGCCACTTATTGCATAAGATACTCTTCATTTTCTGATATGCGGCTTTTGCCTGCCCTATTCTGCTCTTAATCTCTGTTGTACATCTTCCATCTGATGTTATAAGTGCCCCTAGGTATTTACAATTATCCACTTGGTTGAGAATTTTCCCTTCTATTTCTATGTCACATTTTGGTGTCCCCATTTTCTTTGATATCACCATTGTTACTGTTTTGTTGATATTCAATATTCAAGGAGAGTCCTTTCTGTGCACTCTCCGATACTACAATGTCCAACAATTGGTGTAAGTCTGTTGCACTATCTGCCACCAATACTGTGTCATCTGCATAGCGTATATTGTTTATATTATATCCTCCAATTAATATTCCTGGCTTCTCTTTGATCTCTCTCATTATTACTTCGCTATATAGGGAGAAGAGATCGGGTGACAAGACACGCCCCTGTCGTAGTCCTAGCTTTATCTGTTCGTAACTACTCTCTTTATTTCCCATTTTAATTGCTGCTACTTGGTTCCAGAATATATTCTTTATTATTCTTAAATCTTTCCCATCAATGTTGATATCTTCCAACATTTTAATCAGCTCATCATCTTTTACTTTATCACATTCCTTAGCATAATCTATGAAGCATAAATATATGTCCCTCTGTTTCTCTATTGACCTTTCTATTAGTGTTCGTAATATATATATATATATTGCATTGTTTGTGCCCTTTCCCTCCACAAATCCATACTGTTCTTCACTAATTTCCATTTTTATTTTCTTTCTGGTTCATCTCATTATGATTCTGAGCAGAAGCTTAGTGACATGGTTTATGAGGTTAATTGTACGAAATTCTTCACATTCAATTGCTCCTGGTCTCTTTGGTATTGCTATAAATACAGATTTTATCATATCTCTCGGTAAATATCCACTGTTGTAAATATCATTTAGCATTTTGGTTAATATGTCTACCCCAAATTCTCCCAATACTTCTAATTCTAATTCTTCAATAAATACAGAGTTACATAATTCAGAAGGTATATCACCAGTATCATATAATGTGTTCAGCAGTCTGGTGACTTGATCTATTCCATATTCTTCTAAAGCTTTAATCATTTCTGTTGTGATGTCATCTGTACCATAAGCCTTGCCAGCTGTCATATGATTAAGAACATTTCGAACCTCCATCTTCAAAATTGGCGGTCCTTCATTATTAAATCTAATATCATACTGTTCCTCTCTGTTATCATCATAAAGGCTTTTCACATAATCTGTCCATACATGTAGAATCTGATCTTTTTCTATTATGATTATGCCATCTTTAGTTTTTTGACAGCCTGCTGATGCACTTGTTATTTTGTTAGTAATTTCCTGAATTCTTGTGTGCACTAATTTGGTATTTTGACTGTTGTGTTGTTTTTCAATTTCTAAGCCCTCTTCCTCAAGCCATACTTCTTTTGCCTCCTTACATAATATTCTGTCTTGTCTGTGAATGTCTTCATATTTGGCAGGATTATGTTTGTTGAGTCTTCTTGTTTCCACCTTCTTTAATTTTGGAATAGTTGTTTCTGCAGCCAAACTGATTGCATTCTTCAACATTTCCCATTGATCATCCACATCCTGGAATAGGATCTCTAGATCAGACAATATATCAAATCTGTTCTGTACGTCTATGTTGAATTTGTTTTGTATTTCCTTGTCATTATTCAATGTACACAAATCATATTTAGTGTTTCCTGTTATATACTTTACTTTCTTCAACTTTATCCTCTTTGTTCCTGTAAGTAGTCTGTGGTCACTATAACAATCAGCACTGGGAACTGTTTTTGCTATCGTTAACATGTTTCTAAATCTTCTGCTAATCATAATGTGGTCAATCTGGTTTCTAATCCTGCTATCAGGACTCCTCCATATCCATAATCGTCTAGGGTGTTGCTTAAACCAGGTGTTTCCTACGATCATTTCCTGTTCTTTAGCCCACTCTACGAGTCTGTATCAGCTTTCATTTCTCTCTCCTAAACCATAATTTCTTATTGTGTATCTATCACCTTGATTTCCTACTTTTGCATTGAAGTCACCTATTATGATGTTTATTTCTGAATTTTTATATTTCTTTAAGGCAGACTCTATCTTATTATAAAATTTCTCTACACTATCTTCACTGGATTCTCCTGTTGGGGCATATACTTGAATAACTTTTATGTTAAAAGGTCTCCCACTTAATTTAACTAGTAGAACTCTGTCCGACACGGCCAAATATCCTTGAACAGATTTTGATTTTTTCCGGTCCAAAATAATTGCCACTCCCCTTTGTCTTCCTCACTTAATACAAAAATGCCCCTAAACTCACACAGAAGTGACCTTCACATCATACAGAAGTATTCCTCATGTCTTACAACAGTGTTCCTTATTTTGGTATGTTCCTGTTTCCATCAGTCTTCGTAAGTTCATTTATTCAGCAAAAGTGTGTGTACGTTCATTTCTTCATCTTCAGTGTGTGTAAGTACATTGTCGTGGGGAACAGGTTTTGTATGTTCATGTTTTCTTGAGCAGTGTTTGTAATTTTATATCTTCGTCTGGTTACGATTTTAGTGCAACGGCTAATGGACGAGTCTTGAAAAAGGAGAGTCTGGCTTATGAGACTACGACATCCAGCAATAGAATGGAGGTGGATGCATTGTCAGCGGCATTCCGTTGGTTAGAGGAGACTAGTACTACACACGTTGTATTCATTACTGATTCAAAGAGTATGCTTAGTAAGGTGGAGAAAGGAATGTTTCGCGTGGAATGGCTATCGTCGCTACAGATGTCACAAATTGTGAAAATTGTATGGATATTTTGCCCTGGCTATGCGGGGGCGGGGGGGGGGGGGTAAATCAGACTGATAGGATGGCAGGGAATGCACCTCTTTGTGGTAGATTGCCTATGGACGGGGGAGGGGGGAGAGAGTGGTCATCAGCTTGTAGGACCAGATGGAGAAAGCGGGGGAACAGATTGAGAACCCGAATGTTGAAAGAATGAGATTGCAGGGTGTCGGCAGGGGTTCTGAAAGAATCTGAAAACTGAGAGGGAAGATCAGGGGAACTTTAATAAGATAGCGATGGGAACGATTAGTGGCTTTATTCTTCGCTGGCTGTTGAACGAGGGGACGCAGTACGTATGGGAATGTCTTGAGTACAGTGATGTCGGTTCTTAACTCAATTCAACTCATCTTAAATCTTGGTCTTCATATTTGGTAGCTCAGTGTCTTCGTCAATTCATGTTTTCGTCATTGGTCAGCTTTAGTAAGTTAATGTTTTCGTAAGTGTTTTTAATTGTATGTCTTCAGCAACAGTCTTTGAAGGTTTATGTCTTCGTGATATAATAATAATAATAATAATAATAATAATAATAATAATAATAATAATAATAATTGCTTTTTGACATCTGATTTCGATTGTATATCTCATCTGTCATCATACTTCTTAGATATGTAAGAGAGTTTATATTGTTTATCTGTAATTTAAACTTCGAACCACGTATGTTCCTCATATGGGAGTACTTAACCCCAACCGGGCCTGTCGCTGTGTCTTCAGTACCCGTCTAATCAATCAATCAATAAGGTGCCGTCTCCACATTTAAGATTGGCTGCAATGGATCTCCAACACTGTCTTTCTCTTGCCTTGACTGTACATTCTGTCAGGCTGATGTTCGTCCATCTCTTGATGTTATCTTCGCACTTATATCGTTGTCTACCTCTTGCTCGCTTGCCCTCAAACTTGCCCTCCAGTATGGTTTCTATAAGAGTATCATGTCTTTTAGCATGGCCGAAATGTTTCAATTGCTTCCTCTTTATTTCTTTAATCAACTCTCTCTTCATTCCCAGTTTTTCTAGAACCTCTGCATTTGATTGTTTTTGTTTCCATGAAAAACGACATATTCGTCTGTATGTTTACATCTCCAGGGCTTCTAAGCGACTTTCTAGTTGCTTGTTCAATGTCCAGGTTTCCGCGCCATACAGTAGCTTTGAATATACGTAGCATTTGACAATTATCATTGTTAATGCGTTATTAATCTCTCTAGATGTTAATACTGATTTCAAGCTGTTGAAAGCATCTTTAGCCATTCCTATTCTCTTTTTGATTTCTATGTCACTTCTGCCATCGTCTGTTATTATATGTCCAAGATAAGATAAACTTGTTACTTGTTCTAGTATCTGCCCGCTCACTGTGATGTTCATTGTTGACATTTCCTTTTCACTGTTAATTATCATAGTTTTTATTTTTTGGATGTTAATATCTAAGCCACATTCTGCACTGTGCCTGTTTACTTGTTCCACTAGGTCTTGTAACTCTTGCTCACTATCTGATAGCAACACGGTATCGTCAGCATACCTAAGATTCTTTATGATTCTTCCACTGATGTTAAGTCCAGGTATTTCAACTTTAAAAAAAAAAATTCTTTCTGTGTATAGGTTAAAGAGGCTTGAGGACAGTACACATCCCTACCGTACCCCTCTTTGTATCTCTATAGGCGACGAATAGTTATTACCGCATCTAATAGACGCCACTTGTTCCCAGTACACGTTACTAATAAGTCTGATGTCCTTTCCGTCTACTCCTATATCTTGAAGGCACGTAATTAATCGTTCGTGTTGTACTCTATCAAAAGCTTTCATGTAGTCTATAAAACAAGCACATATACTTTTTTGAACTTCTATATATTTTTCAATTAACATCCTCAAACAGATAATTGCTTCTCTGGTGCCACTGTTTTTGCGGAACCCAAATTGTTCTTCAGCTACTTCCTCATCTATTTTATGTTGAATTTGTTCTTGTTTGACCTTGAGTATGATCTTGTGTGTCAGGTCTTAGTCAGATATGACTGAGCTACCGTATAACAGTAGACGGTACTACCTGCTTTCTGTTAGCGCCGAACGTTGGGCGGCGCTTACCAAACCCAACACCCCACATTGTGCCAAAGGCTTCGGGCGGAAGAGCGCAATTGGGAGGGTACAAACCTTACCCTGGTGCGAAGAAATGCAAGCTAAAGACAAAATGTAATGGCAGGGCAGACCAGGCCCTAAGCCTTGGTTGGCGGCTAGTCTAGGATCGAAGCTCCGACACAGTTAGAGCATTGATTTGCAGCTTGTCTTGTTCCAGATGTAGAGGTTTTACCTTTCCTCTGGAGTGAACTAGGCAGGCCGAGAGAGGGATCATGCTTCATGGGCAACACATGATCTCTGTATTTTAGCCCAGGCTTTGTGCTATGGAGAGGCAATAACTCCATCCCTGGTCTTAACTGGTCTCAGAATCAAAGCGAGAGGCAATCTGTTACGGGTTATAAGTCCCTATCAATTGGCGTAGACATGGGGACGCCACACGTTGCCTCTGACGGTGGGAGACACCTATAGGTGTCACTGATCAGCTACCGCCCGCCTCAAGCTGGGCAGTCCCCGGCCTATTGGGTGCTGATCCGCCACAGCCTGCCTGCTTCAATGGGTGCTTGGGGCTAGGACAAAATCTGAATCACAGGCTATAAAACAAATGCACCAGGTACAAATAAAAATAAAAATAGAAACCTCATGCTACGGCTTGCAACCTGGAACGTGAGAACCATGTGTCCAGAATTTTCCACTGACTTGACCAATATTGACGATGTGAGAAAAATGGCTGTGATTGATGCCGAACTCAATCGTCTTAACATTGATATTGCTGGCCTGCAGGAGACTCGCCTTGCTGAGGAAGGGTCACTATGGAAAACAATTAAACCTTTTTTTGGAAGGGTAGAGGGCAGGCTAGAAAAAATGCAACACGGTGTGGGCTTTGCAGTGAAGAATTCGCTACTGGGAATGATTGAAATTCCAGCAGGAGGAAATGAAAGACTAATATCCCTGCGCTTGGCAACCTCTTGTGGTTTTGCCACCATTATTACTGCATATCCACCGACACTCGATTCCTCTGATGATGTGAAGGAGTCGTTCTATGAGGAGTTAGACTCCGTGATCAAGGCAATTCCAGAATCTGACTACATTTATATGCTCGGTGATTTCAATGCTCGTGTGGGCAAGGACTCGAGTTCATGGCCAGTGTGCATTGGAAAATACAACATCGGTCGCATTAATGAAAATGGGCAAAGGCTGCTGGAGCATTGCACCAGTAATGACCCTATGTATTACAAACTCCTTTTTTAAAACAAACAGAGATGCATAAGGTCACATGGAAACATCCAAGATCCGGCCATTGGCACCAGTTGGACTTCATCATACACGGAGGCAACATCTGAACCATATATCATTGACTCGAAGTTACCACAGTGCTGACTGTGATACGGATCATTCTTTGGTTGTTGCAAGGGTTAGACTGAGACCAAATATAATCTACACAGCTAAACACAAATCTAGCCCCATGATTAATATTATTAACACTCACGATCCTGAAAAGTGCTTTCAGTTTCAACAGCAACTTGAAGACGCTTTCACTGATGCACCAGAAAATTGTACAGTAAATGAAAAGTGGTGTCAACTTAAGCAAACTCTTTATAAAACTGCCATAGGGGTATTCGGCACTGCGGATCATAAGAGGCAGGACTGGTTTGCGGCAAATAGCGAGACTCTGCAGCCCTTGATTGATAAGAAGAAGATAGCTCTCTTAAGAAACAAGGAAAGACCAACGCGTAACACTCTGAGTGAGATAAGGCAAGCTAGGAAGGATGTGTAAAAGGCTGCCAGATGTACGAATGATTATTGGATCAGGTTATGTGAGTCCATTCAAATCGCAAGTGATAAGGACACATAAGAAGCATGTATGAAGGAATAAAGAAAGCCTGTGGTCCAATAATCAAAAGAAGTGCACCGCTGAAAACCTTGACTGGAGAAATCATCACTGATAAGAAACAGCAGATGGATAGATGGGTAGAGCACTATTTAGAGCTTTACTCAAGTGAGACCAAACTAGCGGATGATGCCCTTAACGCCATAGAGGCTCTACCAACTTTTGACCACCTGGACACACTTCCCACCATAGCAGAATTTAAGTGTGCTATAAATGAACTTGCATCTGGCAAGGCTCCAGGTAAGGATGGGATTCCAATAGAGGTTATCAGGAGTGGGCAAGACACACTCACTATACAGATCCACCAGCTAATAGAGCTATGCTGGCGAGAAGGACAAGTCCCACAGGATTTCAAAGATTCAAGCATCATAACACTGTACAAGAACAAGGGCGATCGGAGCGACTGCAACAACTATAGGGGTATCTCACTTCTGTGTATTGTTGGAATAGTATTTGCCAGAATTGTTCTGCGCAGACTTCAAGTCCTAGGAGATCAAGTCTACCCAAAATCACAGTGTGGCTTTCGACAGAACCGGTCTACCATTGATATGATATTCTCATTGCGACAAATGCAAGAAAAATGCCGTGAACAGAATCAACCACTGTTTTTTGCCTTCATCGGCCTCACAAAGGCATTTGATTTGGTCAGTCGTGAGGGTCTGTTCAAGGCACTAAAGAAGATTGGCTGCCCACCAACTCTTCTGTCCATTGTGGAATCGTTCCACACAGGCATGAAGGGTATAATCAAGTTTGATGGTGCAACTTCTGAAGAGTTTGAAATCAAAGAGTGGAGTTAAGCAAGGTTGTGTACTAGCTCCAACCCTCTTTGGAATATACTTTTCATCTTCTACTGAAATATGCCTATTCGTGATCAGGATGTGGTATATACATTCACTCAGGCTCAGATGGCGGCCTCTACTATGCTCAGAGATTGAAGGCCAAGACCAAAATTAGGAGGGTACTGATCAGAGAGTTGCTTTTTGCAGATGATGCTGCAGTTACGACCCACTCTGAGGAAGAATTGCAATGTCTACTATCTGCATTCTCCAATTCTTGTTCTGAATTTGGTTTAACAATTAGCAAAAAGAAGACACAGTTATGTCACAAGGTGCACATGGGGTACCATCAATCTTTATTGACGACACCGAACTAGAGATGGTAGACCATTTTACATATCTAGGATCAGTGGTAAATAGCAAATTATCCCTAGATCAGGAAATCAACATCTGGATTGGTAAGGCAGCAACAACAATGAACAGGTTAAGAAAAAGAGTCTGGGAGAACAGGAAGCTTACTGCCAAAACCAAAGTCCTTGTCTATCAAGTGTCATAATCCCCATTGATATGCCGCGACATCGTTACGCCCGCCAGGCTGAACACCAGTTACCTACTCACAGGTTTCGCTGACGACAGAGAGAGCGACCGTCAGAGTCAAGCCAGTACAAGCGTGACGCATGCAATTCTCGCTGCGCTCGAATCCACAGGGCAAGCACTGTGAGCGGGAAACGGCAGACACGGCTAGGGAAATCAGACGAGACGGACGTGTATGAAAGCGGCTCTTGTGTTTCTGTGCCTGAATGTCGATTGCTCGTAGCTCTTGTGAGAAGATAGAAAGACTGCATAGCTGTGGGTTTGAGTCTGTGAGTGCATTGATGTATTATGTATAGGTTGTGATATTCACCTTGTGATGGCCACATGCCGAATTAGATTGTGTTGCATGTGAAGTGTAAATAAAACCATCAAACTTAGTGTTACCGTGTGTCCCGTCAAATCATTCTGTACTTGTGTATGTCTCACATATGTTAGGTCCAGCGAGCCAAATTCATTAGATTGTAAGACCCTGACATGTGTGAACGTGGAGGCTTTCGTCCGGCTTTAACTTAGTTAAGATTTGAACGTAGATGTGAACGTAAATTACATACATTTGAATGTGTTAACGTGGAAAAATATCAGTGATTGTGAAACTTGTCTCGATAAAATTGTAATCAGTTTAAGTGTTGCACCATCATAGTTGTTGAACGTTTAAACATGGCTAACTTGTCTTCGTGAAAGTAGTTGTGTACAGAAAAAGCGTGTGGAAGCAGAAAGTTCGGGAAAGAAAGCAACTTGTGAAAATTGTTGAACGACGACATTACGACCAACAATAACACTCAACGCCATACAAACCTAACTAAAACTTAAGTTACAAGCATACACAGCACACAGACATAGATTCTAATTTATTTCCTTCCAAAAGTAACCAGGTTTCCTGTGCCATCTGAAACTGTTACCCGTAGAGGTTATTTGCCGTTGTAGTAGCGACCCTACAAGTTACTGGCCCTGGTTTTCACCATTCTTCAGCGTATCCAGAGTACTTGAGTATTATCTTTTTATATACTTTTGGATGCAAATTTGGGCACACGCTGTAAGTCTAAAAAGATTGTAAAAAATTGTTCATTACTAACACTTAATAACAAAATTACGTGTGTGTGAGATCATTTTCATTGAAACATTCCATCATGTCTTCTCTAAACGACTTCATCGAGATGGGTTTAAAACTAAAGTTAACTGGTGATGAGTTGACAAAATGGAGTGAGACAAAATATTCAGAATACCTCCTAGCACAGGAGAAAGCTAGGGACCGCGAAGACAGAGTGGCTGAAAGAGCTGCTAAACAAGCAGAAATAGATGCAGAAACGAAGAAGGCAGAAATTGCAGTGAAACAGTCAGAATTGGAGTTGACTGCAAAAACTAAACAGTCAGAAATAGAAGCCGAATTGAAAAAAGCAGAAATCTCAGCTCAAAGTAAGCGAGAAGAGCTTGATCTCCAACTGAAAATCAAACAGCTTGAAGCTGAAACAGCTGTTGAAAAAGAATCTCGTAAATCTGAAAGACTGGAAAAAGAAAACCAGTACAAAAAGTACCAAGGTATTGTCAGAAATTATACCTCGGGGGACAGCATAGCAGCCTTGACTCAAAACTTTGAGACTTTAATGGACCACTACCAGATCCCAGTATCTGAGTGGAACATCATTTATATGAGAAGTTTGTCAGGAGAACCTCTAAAAGTTATAGAGACTATCCCTAAAGATCTCAGAAAAGATTACCAGTACATAAAGTCAAAAATTATGTCACATTTCCTGTTAGATGAAGCAGGCTACAGAGAACAGTTCAGTAAACTAACTCCAAAACCTACTCAAACGTTCTCTGACTACATATAAGTAGTACAGGATATATTCAGTAAATGGCTGTCAGCAGCCAAAGTTAATAATGACTTTAACAAATCGAAAGATCTCATCCTTAGGGATAATTTTTGCAAGAGAGTGAGTGTATGAGTGTAGAGCAGATCGAGAAACGTGGGTCGGCGTATTTTACAGCCAATAAACATTGTTTTGCTAGTGGAGCAACTGATATAAATTTCGTAGCAGCTGCTAGCTATGAGAAATCAAAGGCAGATACATATAATAGGCAAAAGACATTTAAGCTTACTACTGAGAAATGTAGTATTTGCCAATTTCCGCACCACCGGAATGAGATGTGCGACAAGAACCCTGCATATCTGATATACTTACAAAACTATGTAAATAACCAAGATAAAGAGCGAAGACACTTCAAACGACTACAAAAATGTTTCCTTTGCAAAGCTTATGGCCACTGGCGTAATGTTTGTAAAGGGAAACAGATGACCAGGAAGGCGAATGCCGCCTTGTTTGATAGTTCTTCATCAGATGAAGAACATCTTGAAAATCAACCTGTGAACTCAGCACAGGCCATAGATACATTTAATCCACAAAAATGTACCATCTGTAATCAGTTCCATGAAGATGGCCTATTAACATGCGGCCACTCGATACCTATTGCCAATGAGGAAGCCAATTTGGTAATAGATTCCAAAGGCAGAATTAACATCCACCATGGGTATGTGAATGGCAAGCCGGCTACAGTCTTACGAGACAGCGGAAGCACTCTTATAGGTCTTAAAAGAGATTTCATAATGCCTACAGACTATACAGGCAGGCACGTAACATGCAGAACATTCTCGGGAAATATCGAGAAGTATCCATTGGCATGGGCATACATTGAGACTCCATTCCTCACTGGGAAGGTTAAATGCGCAGCATTAACCAATCCTTGCTGTGATGTTATCATTGGGAACCTTCCCGAAGTGAATGAGATGCCTCATAACACCATAACATCTGCATGTATTGATGATCATGTAACATCATCTCCATCGAACGTCATCACGGAAAGTGTGGTATCATCAGATAATTGTATGCTAGCTAATGCAGCACTATCATCACATGATATCATTGATCCAATTGTATCATCATCACATGATATCATTGATCCAATTGTTCCATCATCACATGATATCATTGAACAAATTGGTTCACCATCACATGAAATCATTGATTCCAGTATGTCACCATCATCTCATATCACTGAAAGTGTGAACGCAGTAACTAGATCTGCTGCTAGAGTGCAAGAACAAATTGATCAAACTGAGGCTATAGAAATGCTAAGCCCAGTATTACTACCTTCTAAAACCATGAAGGAAAATTTTGTAACAGCCCAAAAGGCTGATCCTTCATTATATAAGTATTTTAATCTGATAGGCCAAAAGCCAAGGTTAACTAAGAATGCAAGATGGCATTTTGCTCTCAAGAATTGCATCCTCACTAGGTACTATACCAGAGGTGACACCACCACAGAGCAAACTGTTTTGCCACTAGAATACCGTAAGCAAGCCTTACATCTTGCCCATGATATACCTCTTGCAGGGCATATGGCGTATTCAAAGACCAGATCTAGATTGTTGTCACAGTTTTATTGGCCAAAATTCTGTAATGACATTAAACAATATTGCAGAAGTTGTGACATCTGCCAAAAACTAGTGAAAAAGGGGAAACACCCACAGGCTGAATTACAGGTTACAGATTTAGCCAGTCGACCCTTTGAGAAAATATCTGTTGACATCGTAGGTCCTCTAAATCATGTAACATCTAGAGGAAATAGATTCATAGTTACAATTATTGATTTATGTAGCCGCTGGCCTGAAGCGATTCCTCTCAAGAACATAACTGCCAATGATATTATGGAAGTCTTTTTCCATGTATTTTCAAGGATAGGTTTTCCTGATACTATCCTATCCGACCGTGGAAGTCAATTTATTGCTGCATCCACTCAAGCTTTCACAAAAATGTTAGGTGTGAAACAATGTTTCAATTCACCGTACCATCCTCACTCGACAGGAGTAATAGAGAAGTTTAACGGGGATCTAAAGCATATGCTTTCCAAAGTCACCCAAGAACACCCCGAAAATTGGGACATCTATCTGCCTGCCATATTATTCGCATATCGCGAGGTCCCTCAATCAAGCACTGGGTTCTCTCCATTCGAATTAATCTATGGTGCCAAACCACGCGGCCCATTGAGTATATACCATTCCATGTTAACTGAAGCAACTCCTATACTTAAACCCATATCATCATACGTATACGTAACATCATTGCGTGAAAGGATAATTAAATCTTGTATTATTGCCAAAGATGCACTAAAACAATCTGGTGCGATGTATAGACAATATGCAAACAAAGGAAACAGGACGATAACACTGACACCTGGACAGGACTCCTATCTAGTGACCGACAGTTACTGACCGATTCTTGGCAAGGACCATTTAAGGTACTAAGACAGATTTCACCTGTGGACTACGAAATTCAAGTTAAAGACAAACACAAAATATTCCACATCAATATGCTAAGACCATACTACAACAGGGACAACGAACAAGACGATACAGCAGCCAGTACAACAATAATCGACCATGAAGGCGACGAAGAAAGCGACGAAATACCAACACCAGCATTAAACACGACGAACTGCTTACAAGACATTAAGATAAACCCTCAGTTAACTCAAGCAGACACCGACAGCTGCAAACAACTCATACAGGACTACAGTACCATCTTCTCCAACAACCCAGGACAAACAGAACTAGTACAACACCACATTACTCTGACTTCCAACACACCAATAAAATGCAGACCCTACACAATTCCATTACATTACAAAGAAAAACTGCATCAAGAAATCATTGACTTAGAAAAGAACAACATCATTAGACGATCGCAATCACACTTCTCTTCTCCAATAGTCATCATACGCAAAAAGGACGACACAATAAGACTCTGCATAGACTATAGGAAATTAAATAAAATTACACAGTTGGATTTGGAGCCAATGACCAACTGCGAGGAACTGCTGACAGAGCTGACAGACTCTAGGTACTTCACGAAGCTAGACATGACAAAAGGTTACTGGCAGATAACGGTAGACGAACAGAGCAGACATCTGACAGCCTTTGCCACACCTTGGGGACTGTACGAATGGTGCAAATTACCATTTGGGCTTGTTAACGCACCGGCAACATTCGTACGCATGACAAGACTATTACTGACGGACATAAAGAATATCATTTCGCATATGGATGATATATGTCTACACACAACGACAATGACAGAGCACATAACGACATTACAGCAGACGTTTGAACGGATCAGACAGCACGGACTTACTATTAAACCTGCCAAAGTTGACTTAGCCTACCAGGAAATCTCCTTCTTGGGGTATAAGATCTCTAATGGCTTTGTCACTACTGACGATAACATCGTGTCAAAGATTCTGAAACTGACACTTCCGACTACGAAGAAACAAGTCAGAAGTGTATTAGGACTTCTAAATTATTACAGGCAGTTCATCCCAGATTTTGCTGAACTGACTGAAAGTTTTACTAACATACTAAAAAAAGATCACCCAAATAAAATTGTAAACAACGAATGCCTAAAATTTGCATTCCAGAAGGTATTGTCCTATTTTTCTGAGAATAGTTTAAAGAATCCCATTCTCAAATTGCCAAATTTGCATATTCCTTTCAGATTGCGCACAGATGCGAGCTCCGTGGCGAGTGAGGCGGTACTATTACAGGAACATGACGGCATTTTGCATCCTGTATATTACCTATCCAGGAAACTTAAACCAAGAGAACGCACTTGGTCGACCCCGCAAAAAGAAGCCCTTGCATTAGTGTTTGCAATAACGAGATTGTCTAGATTCCTCCTTGGAAGGCATTTATTAGTAGAATCTGACAACAGCCCTTTGACGTTTATTACATCTGGAGTGCCAACTAACCATATGATAGCGCGATGGTCACTTTTGCTTCAAGACTACAGCTTTGAAGTAAAACACATACCGGGCACATCGAATACACTAGCTGACCTTTTGTCACGTTGCCCCGATGATACCCAATAGCCAAATATGTCTGAGTGCAGTATGTCGAAACACTCAGACCAGCACAGCCATTAATGTATTTTTTTCAGAAAAGCTGTGAGTGTCAACTACATCATTGTGATAGGGATCAATTCCCACTGTAAATATTATTAGTGTTTCTAAAATAAGGTGATAATTGTGTTGTATAAGTGCGTAGTATGTGTTAGAAAGTGAACAATAGTAATTATAAATATTATAAACTAAGAACAGTGCCACAGGTCAGTGTCGTAACTTACCTCAAGTGAACAAGAACAATTTAAGTTATCCGTGGTACCTGCAAAACTGGAGTTATCCAGCAACATTTTATCCCGTGTGAATTGAACAATTGAGTGAACTAAACTGGGACAGTTACTCCACTGTATAAGATCGTAATCCAGAAGTCCAATGAAACACCGAAAACACCAGCGAATAGCACAACGTTACACTCCGAGTATTCCAACATCATTACGGAACAAGTGTGTGAAAAACTATTCCTTACATCAGCTGTTCGTGTGTACTTCCGGAAAGTTAGAAAGTTAAACAAAAATCTAGCAGACTATGAACAAAACCTTAAAAATTAATGACGCTTGTAAAATATTTGTGAAACACGAATTTGAAATATACAAATTGTGTATTAATATTTTTGAAACTACTGTAATCTGAGAATCATACCTTGATTAACTGATTCACATTAGCGACATTTTTTCGCTATTGTAAAGAAGTATCAAGCTATGACGCTGATAAATAAATTTATAATTGTAATTTGTTAGGTTTAACATCTGTTTAAATTATTTACCTTTCATTTAATAGGTGTCACCAATTACACCAAAGGGCGGTAAATCGAAATAGATAGTAATGTGTAATGTATAAAAATAGCCACTGTGTTGCCAGATTGTCGACACGCCAAGATTGCATCAGCTGGGCATGGGGAAGATTGCCAAAGTTGTAGACCAACATGAGAGCTCCCTACCAAGTTTGGTTGGAACTCTACATTTGAATTCGTCTCATATTAGGACGTTTTACGGTCTAACCTGATGTCTAAGGACATATTATACGTTTTTTTTTGGTTGGTTGCGAGGTAGTTGCATTGATTGCTGGTGCTACCGGTCTGACTGGGTCAAAATTGCAACAGAGGTGAGCATCCATCGAGAGGATGATACTTGGGGAGTGTTGAAGTCTGAATACATCATGACTTAATATGTATAATTTACAATACTTATGTATTTCTATTGAACCTATGCCAGGGTATATGACAACCAATGGGAAGATTCTGACTTGGTTAAGAATAGCAACCCTAAATTTACAGAGAATACACATGAAAGATAGAATCTTTCATGAATGACGCGCGGGGAGGGTGTCATAATCCCCATTGATATGCCAGCGACATCGTTACGCCCGCCAGGCGAACACCAGTTACCTACTCACAGGTTTCGCTGACGACAGAGAGAGCGACCGTCAGAGTCAAGCCAGTACAAGCGTGACGCATGCAATTCTCGCTGCGCTCGAATCCACAGGGCAAGCACTGTGAGCGGGAAACGGCAGACACGGCTAGGGAAATCAGACGAGACGGACGTGTATGAAAGCGGCTCTTGTGTTTCTGTGCCTGAATGTCGATTGCTCGTAGCTCTTGTGAGAAGATAGAAAGACTGCATAGCTGTGGGTTTGAGTCTGTGAGTGCATTGATGTATTATGTATAGGTTGTGATATTCACCTTGTGATGGCCACATGCCGAATTAGATTGTGTTGCATGTGAAGTGTAAATAAAACCATCAAACTTAGTGTTACCGTGTGTCCCGTCAAATCATTCTGTACTTGTGTATGTCTCACATATGTTAGGTCCAGCGAGCCAAATTCATTAGATTGTAAGACCCTGACATGTGTCCTTAGTACTCGTCTTTATGGCAGTGAAACCTGGACAACTCACTCACACCAAGAGAAACGTTTAAACAGCTTTCATATGCGGTGTCTGCGAAGAATTCTTGGTATTAAGTGGCAAAACAAAATCACAAATACTGAAGTATTGGAAAGATCAGGTTGTGTGACGGTTTATTCCATGCTCAGTCTTCGTAGACTTAGATGGATAGGATATCTTAGGAGGATGGATGATGGCAGAATACCAAAGGATCTCAGGGTCGGCCTCTATATCGCTACAAAGATGTGTGTAAACGGGACATGATTGATACAGGCATTGATAATTCACATTGGGAGCAAGTCGCCACTGAACGTGTTGCATGGAGGGCAATCATCAGAAATGGAATGAAGACAAAGGAGAAAATTATTGCAGATAAGTCACACACTGAGCGTGTGAGACGTAAGATGGTGCATGATGGTGGAAATGACCACGTGTTCACATGCACCCACTGTGAACGGACATTTACAGAGCAAATTGGCCTTATCAGTCACATCGATGTACCCAGTATTATATATATATATATATATATATATATATATATATATATATATATATATATATATATATATATATATATATATATATATATATATATATAATTACATAATTCTGTTATAGTTTCAATGCCAAAGCTGGATAAGGATTTTATCATCTCTGTTGTTATCTTGTCAGGACCTGCAGCCTTTCATTCTTTCATCTTATTAATTCCCTTTTCTACTTCAGCCTTTAATATTCTTTGTGCATCTTGAGTATTATACAATGTTGGTCTATTGACCCTGTTGTCCCAGAATAAATCTATAATTTCTCCTTTTTTTCCTCTGATACAACCATTTCCTAATATATTATTTTTCTTCTTTGTAAATCTTTGTATATGTTCATGCAATCTTTTCGAGTTGTGTTTTATTTCCAGATCCTCTATTTCTTTGCATTGTTTCTGCAACCACTCTTCTTTGGCAACTCTGCAACTCTATGTCTAGTAATATATACACTGGAGTGTTATTAGCTTTCTTTCTTTGAGTCATTTTACTCAAGATTTCATCGGTTATCCATAATTGTTTTTTCTTATTTATCTTCACTGGCACAGTGGTATTTGCAATCTGTATACTAGTTTTTACACTTTGCCATTTTGTATTAATTTTATCCTCAGGATTTTCACGTCTATATTGTTCCATACTTTCAACGATTAGCCCATCATATCTATTTTCACTTCAACCAGGTATAGTTGACTTATTTTTTGTTGTTTAAATGCCGATATATCTACTTGAGGTGTCTTCGATGTATTTATTCCTGGGTTTTTAAGATTCATTTGTAATTTTAAGACCACAGGATTATGGTCAGAGTTGATATCAGCACCAGGATATGTTTTGGCATTTTTAACATTTTTAAAAATCAATTTCTAGTCATAATGTAGTCAATTTGGTTTCTTGTTCTATCTCCAGGGCTTTTCCACGTATACAGTTTCATAGGGTTATGCTGGAAAAATGTGTTGCAAACAATAAGATTTTTGCTGTGTGGTTGCGGGTGTGTGGATGGGTGGTGGAGAATATGTGGGTGGGTGTGTGCGTGTCGGTTGTGGGATGGGTGGGGGATGTATGTAAGGGTGGGGAAATGTGTGTGGGTGGGGGATCAGTGAGTCATGTATGTTTGCCTGAGTCTGTGTGAGTGCGAGGAGGTATGTGTGGGTGGGTGGAGGTGTGGTGGGTGGGGATGTGTGGGTGACTGAGGGATATGTGGGTGGCTGCGGGGTGTGAGGGTGGATGGGGGATGTGTCTCACAACATTGCAATATGCACTGTTTATGTTTACAACTTTCATTGGACAATGTGTTTTTTTTTCCCATGTGAATGTACCATGCGTAATATGCATTGTTTATGCTTACAAAATCCATCTGACAATGTTTTTTTTTTCCAATGTAAATGTAACATGCACATTTGATGAATGAAAGATGAGTGATCGAAAGGGCCGAATCTAAGACGGACCTGCGTGCCCAAATTGTTACCATTTTAAAATAAAGTTAGTTTGTTCGTTCTTTCGTTCGTTCGTTCGTTTATCACTATAATCAGTTTTTGTAGCATATGTCTGAAGAATTCTATAGTATCATTCTATCTTTATGAGTCCAGAATCCACTAATGTTTCTCTGAATTTCGTTTTATTAAAATTCTTACCCCTCTCTCGTGATGATCTCCTCCTGAGTTAATGAATATGTAATCATCTCTCCTTATATAACTTGTATCTGTCCATCTTGTTTCAGATACGCATAAGATATCTAAATTCATGTTTTTTGCTTCGGCAATAAGGTTATCAAACTTCCCTGCTTGATATATAGTGCGTACCAATTCTTAGACTTCTCCTTCTACTTTTCATGTAGGTAATGTCAGAATGCACCCTTTCAAAAGAATTTGGGATGCATTCTTCATTATGTACTTCCTTATTCACTATAGGAGTTGTCTCTTCCCTTTGATTATTTAAAACTGGCTCATCCCCAGGGGGCCAAGAATTACCCGCATCGCTTTTTCTTGTTGTTGAATTATCATTGCTGTCGTTGGGATATTACATGGTGAGTCCCAATCTCGTGCACGATGGCCAACCATGTTAACTATCGTGTCATGATAACGCCTCATGTATGCCATACACTTTGCTGTTTCGCTTTCAAAGCCGTTGATCTATTTAGATTCATCCGCCTTCTCCACTATCCCAATCTTTGTGTATTAGGGATGGACATTTCCTTAGTAGGATATTACCCCTACTTCACTCATGTAGTTTAGCCAGTCAGCCAAGACTGTTGCCCGTGGTGTGGCCACCGCCGTACGCAAGCGGTATTCGTGGAGCCATACATGAGCTAGGTAAAGAGATGGGAACCAAATAGGATCCTGGTCTATCCCTTGGGATATGGCTGCCACTCACCGTGAGGTACTATCCCTCTCTTTACCCTACACCACACCAGTCTAATATCCTCCACCTTAACCTCACACTATCCTTCCTAGTGACCCAAGACAAAGCTTCTGTGACTATATCCCCAATAGCCATATCCTGCTGATCCGTCTGTTTTAAAAATCGTGCAAGAAAAGCCTCCCCTCTATCCTGGTCAGTCGTCATAGTTCTGTGATTATCATCATAAATGGTACCATGTGTCTGTTCATCTGCCGGTGCAGCCTCAAAAATTTACCCAATATCACATCCCCACTGACTTCTTTTTTAAACTATTCCCCTGCATCCGTTTTGCCTCTGCCACCTAGCATTTAAAATCCTGCAACGTTACCTTGTTATACCTTTCAGACTCATCCAATTATATGTCAACTAAACTGGTTGCTCTCCGCACCCTCTGTCAATTCCTTATGGCCGTCCTCTTTTCCATCCACGATTTCTTCACCTCTGGTGTCCAAAATGGTGGGTGGGTGAAGAGTCTTCTTGGTGATTTAAACCCTGCCTGTGATCTGAAGCGCCCCAAGAGGGAAGAGTGGTCACAATCTTAATTGTATACCCTGCGGGTTCTTATAGCCCTGACTGTACTGGACTTAGGTATCATTACAGAACAGGGGAGGCTACCGCTTCCATGGTCCCCAAGGACACTTCATTTATGGATGATGCCTTCTTTGGATACAAGTCATAGATCAATGGCTATGTTAGCGTCACCGGGTCTCATTGCTAGCTTTGTTAATGCCCCGCCATTTATACGAACCACATCCACATCCGTTTCAAACTTATACTCCTTGGGGATTTCAATGCCAGAGTAGGCACGGACACCACCTCTTGGAGTGGCATTATTGGAAAGCACGGAGTCAGAAATTGTAACAGCAATGGACTCCTCCTTCTTCAGACATGTGCCGAACACGATCTCCTGATTACCAACACAATTTTCCGTCTCCCCATGTGAAACAGGACATCGTGGATGCACCCTCGATCGGAACACTGGCACCTCATTGACTATGTCATCGTCAGGAGGAGTGACAGACAAGACATTTGGGTGACAAAATCCATGTGTGGCGCCGAATGTTGGACAGACCATCGTCTCATTATCTCGAAAATAAACATTCACATCAAACCACCACGGCGTCCTCAAGGGGTAAAAATGCAAAAAAAAAAAAAAAAAAAAAACACTAAATGACACCTGCCTAAACAGCAAGAAAATGCAATTGTCGTTTGAAAATAAGCGGGAAGACCGGCCACATCCGTCTCAAGCAAGACCTCAACAAGAGCAGTACCCTGTCTGTTATCTCTCGATCTATCCCACTCATTGGCGCGCGCATTGAAGTCACCACATATCAGATACCTGGTACCATGGGTATCCACGTAACCTTTCAACCAGTCCCGAATCTCTCTCTGCTTACGCAAGATTCCCCACGTACGTATACGAGGGTCGGTCAATAAGTAATACCTCCTAATTTGTATCTATGTAAACATTTTATCGGTTTGCAATTTATTAATTTAGCGGGATTCCTCATCCAAGCTTCTGTATTATATATCACTACCAATCTGTTTCAGTCACAGGTTGCGTAACAGTAATGGTTTAAAATAGCCACCAAAGAAGTTCGGTTAAAGCAACATAATATCAGAAATCTTCAATGCTGAAGGCAAGACCCCGATTCATATCTATGAACCTTTAAGTATTGTTTATGGACATTTAGCAGTGGATGTTAGCCCTGTCCGATGTTGGGTATGTGGTTGTGACGAAGCTGAAGTAGTTCAATCCTCACTGGCTGACGCAAAGTGGTCTGACCGTCCGTTAACCGCGTTGACTCCATACAACATGCATTAAGTTGATGTCACCGTGCACAAACCTATAAATATCCCAGGTCTTTAATGACGGTTTGGGCACTGCCTTTACTAATGGTCAACATGGAACACAGTTTATCCAGTGTTACCGGACGGTCTCAGCGAATGATGACAATTAGCACCAGTTTGGGCTTATAAGTCAATCTTTGCTATGTGTAACATTTTCCCCTGTACTTCTCTTATATGTGTGTATTAGCTAATGTTTGTAATCGTGGAAACTTGTCCCCGTGCGTCACGTTCTTATATGTTTGTGGGCGCATTAAGTCAATGTTTGTTATGTGTAACGTTTTTCCCTGTACTTCTTGTATATGTTTGTGGGCGCATTAAGTCAATGTTTGTTATGTGTAACGTTTTTCCCTGTACTTCTTGTATATGTTTGTGGGCGCATTAAGTCAATGTTTGTTATGTGTAACGTTTTTCCCTGTACTTCTTGTATATGTTTGTGGGCGCATTAAGTCAATGTTTGTTATGTGTAACGTTTTTCCCTGTACTTCTTGTATATGTTTGTGGGCGCATTAAGTCAATGTTTGTTATGTGTAACGTTTTTCCCTGTACTTCTTGTATATGTTTGTGGGCGCATTAAGTCAATGTTTGTTATGTGTAACGTTTTTCCCTGTACTTCTTGTATATGTTTGTGGGCGCATTAAGTCAATGTTTGTTATGTGTAACGTTTTTCCCTGTACTTCTTGTATATGTTTGTGGGCGCATTAAGTCAATGTTTGTTATGTGTAACGTTTTTCCCTGTACTTCTTGTATATGTTTGTGGGCACATTAAGTCAATGTTTGTTATGTGTAACGTTTTTCCCTGTACTTCTTGTATATGTTTGTGAACGCATTAAGTCAATGTTTGTTATTTGTACTGTTTTTCCCTGTACTTCTTGTATATGTTTGTGGGCTGACATAGACACAGTTTGCAATCGTTGGGAATGTTTCCTCACACATCGCTGTCTTACATGTTTGCTGGGTCATAAGCAAATGTTTGCTATGTTTAAAGCTTTGTATTGTACTTGGCTTTCTTATATGTCTGGTGGATTATAAGTCAATGTGTGCTATGTGTAGAGCTTTCCCCTGTAGTTCTCTTTCGTACATGGTTATCAGCTCATAAGCGAATGTTTGCTATGTGTCGTGTCCTCCTTTAAAGTGTCGTCCCTGGAGTGAAGAGAGTCAACACCCACATTATAATATTTTTTCCCTTATCAATATCCTGGAGAATCCACCAGCTTCCATCCAACACACTCCATCAGCCCGTGGACACCTTTTCCTATCACTCTCTCACTGTCGTACTATGCCCCCTCTCATACTTCCCCAACGCAACATACTCAACAACTCTTGCTTCTAAAAATTAATAAAGATTAATTTATTAAAAGAAAAGTGTAACGTATATGAGACGTGTATGCGAAGAAAATGTGTGTGAAGAAAATGTGTGTCGTGTATTATAACATAAATGTATGTGTCAGCCCTCAAAGTTCAGGATCATAGTGTACACATCATGGCAAGGATTACACGACATCACACGAGTCAGTACACTAGACCTCACCGAAGTCGTATCCTTCTCTCCAGACATGTCCTCCTCCAGGAACTCTGATGACCATGAGATCTGAATCCCATGTAAATATAATCCGTGGAAAAAAACTATTATTGTTCCTAACGCAACTGTTCCTAATAGTTTATAGAAACTCCGGCTTCATAATTCCGGCGCAGTGAAACAAACCTGGAACACTGTCATATGAACAGGACTTTTTGTCTCTTGCTAACTGTTCTCTAGTTCTCACTATTAAACAGTTATTGTCTATACTCCAATAGGGTCCTTTATTTTTGTTCTAGTCATAAGTGAACTGAATATCCATCACTACTGGTGTGTTAAAACTGGTATGACCTAAACTCATTCGGTATTTATCCTGTAGGATACATATACCATTCAGCTCCACTGAGCAATGTTGATCATCTTCCTCTAGCATAAGCTCTGTTGTAAAGTTGCTGGCCAATCTTCCTGCGCCAAACTTTATCCGGGATCGGATTTTTCCTTGTTTCTGTGTTCTTCATTCCAACCAGAGGAACCTGTAACATAAATCATATAACCGGTGATAGCCTCCCCGTCACTGATCTCTATTAGATGATCGTGGCCATCGGCCTCGCTCAGAAAATATAATGAACCTACTCTGTCATGGACAGATGACTGAACACATATGTTATCATCAGGCCAAGACAAGAAGAAAAAAATCAACAAACAGAATGCGGAACCCCGCCCACCAGGGACACCTACGGGAATATCCCAATTATCCCTCATTACTCAATTCTCAACTAGTAAAGCTTATCGACACTTCACTAATCTATTTACAACTAACAGAGCCAAGTATCACTTCCCTACTCTAGCTAGTTTTCCACTAACAGTGCTAATCATCACACGTTAGTTTTAACCAGGCTACAGTCTATATTAATTAGGCCTAAATAGACTATATTGACTACCTTAGGCAACACTGCAGTTAGATCAAATTACATCCACTCTTGCCATGACAGGCACGTGTAAAATTAAATTAACTCAATTCGCACACGGTAGACATTTTCCAATCGAACCACAGTGCCGAAGCACGTCCACTAAAATCCAAGGTTTGAGTTCAACTGTCCTCTCCAATCATGGTTTTCTGGCAAACCCCTAAACTTGGTCACGTGACATGGTTGATGTCCTGCAGGTGTTATTTGGGCATATCATCCATTGTCAAGAATCCATTTTCCCTGGCCTAGTCACTGTCAAAGTTGTCATCAGTTGTTTAGACTCCCCCAACAAACTAACGAGTTACTGTATGATCCCAACAACAGTTTTCCCCAACAAGCTGCCAATCTTCTTTACGTCCGGAAACTATAAATTGACAGATGGACTGTTTTCTTCCGAGCTGAGTACTTCCGCTTGCAATCCGACTTGTTTATAATCTGTCAAAGCGATGTATGATTCAGCTCATTCACTTCCCCTACACATCTGCAACTGTTACTTTGCCCGACATGTGATGGCCGACATCCGATTGCCACCATGATCCCACGGGTTCCATCTGTATTCAAATGTTGACACACTGTCAAAGCGATGCCGGGATTTGTCTCACTCACCACCGAGTGTTCCCAATCCGTCGACCAGATGTACACGTGCAGCTACAAACTATTGTCCTGGGATTTTGACATCCGATTTGTTTTTACTGTTAGTTAAAATAGTTGTCGCTGGCAGATAGTCCGTTTTATCAGGAAGCCTCTATAATAATCAACTGGTTAAACGCAAGGTTTTATTTTGTGACACTATGCTTAAAGCGTTGGTCTGTACTTCGCTGTGGTATGTGTTTGTGGGCATATAAATAAATATTTGCTGGTCCTAACGTATTTCCCAGTCCTTCTCTTTCTTGCATGTTTGTGGGCTGACAGGTAAAGGCTTGCATTTATTGAAAGCTATTTTCCGTACTTGGCGTTCTTAAATGTTTGTTTACAAAATCCCCCCCCCCCCCCCCCCAATTTTTAAAATGACTTTAGCAAAACTATAAAGATGATGGTTCCTATATTGTCTTTATGTTTGAGGCAGTATTTGTAATGTTGATTAAGGTGTTGGTTTTATTTGTAGTAAAGCAAAACACATTGCTTAATACGACAAATACAGCCGTATTAAATATTTACTGCTAAGTCTCTGATCTATTTAAAAATAAAATCAATGACACAATTACGCATATAGGCTCCAATAAAACATGTTTTGTGTTAAATGGCCAGTGTTAAGTCAACAATACAACGGCAACCAGATCAATTTAACACGTATATAAGAATACAACAATACAGGTTATAGTGTTCACTGCAATTGAATATAATCAATGTCTACTTCCTTTTTCTTGACAGTGAAATGTGATGTTGGTAGTGTGCAGTTGTACTTTTCAATAGTAGTAATGTTGTTAATGTCCTTGATCACTTACCAAGCTAACGACGGATTGATGGTAAGTGTCTTTTATCTAACGTCTAAATCTAAAGTCAGGTCTTAGTGAGATATGACTGATCTACCGCATGTCAGTAGTCTGTACTACCTGCTTTCTGTTAGCGCCGAATGTTGGGTTTTAGTGAGATATGACTGATCTACGGCATGACGGTAGTCTGTACTACCTGCTTTCTGTTAGCGCCGAACGTTGGGTTTTACTTTAGTCAGATATTATTGAGCTACCGTATGACAGTAGACGGTTCTACCTGCTTTCTGTTAGCGTCGAATGTTGGGCGACACTAACCAAACCAGAAACCCCACTTTGTGCCAAATGGTTTGGACGAATGTGCGTAATTTAGAGGGTAAAAGCCTTAATCTCGTTCGAGGAAATGCAACCTAAAGACTAAATGTCATGGCAGGGCAGATCAGGCCCTAAGCCATTGTAACATAATGTGATCAATCCCACCTGTTTGCCGCACAAACACAGAATCGCATAAATAGATGTACCATCTTGTACCAATTCGCACAATGCGATCTGCAGTTGTCATATCTATTATTGGACATGTCAACCCAGATTCGAATTAGGGCAGCGTTTCAAGTCTAATAGATGGTTGGTTTAGAGAGGGACTGATGGCGTCACGCAATGCCTTGTAGGATAGTCCAGCCCAGCTCTCCGCGCACTTTGTCAAACATACTTCTAAGGACAGGACGCATTTCTATCCAGTGTGGATTTATTCTGCCTCTCCTTGATGATCTCGGAGAGGAGAAGGTGTTCTTGGATAATTTCAGCATGAAATAAGCAAACGATCTGTCTGGGATGAATATGGAAAAGCTCAGCTTTTTGTCATAGCGTTGGATCAGTCGTCACAATGTCTGGTCGCCCTGGAGTCAATTTGAAATACTCCTGCATAGAACCTCATTCTAGTGAGATCTGCCAAATTCCATCATCTCCAGCAATCACTAGCTGTGAATTAAGTTACTCAGAACACTCAAACCCATCTCATGCTAAATTTTGTTCCATCTGAATCGAAGAGAACTTTTGTCATCCTTATAATATGGACTTTCTCGTCGAGCAATGAATGAACTGAATACCCACTCGTTTGGATCTCAGCTTCATATTGTTCCATAGGACCGTTGTTCAATATAGTGATATACCAGATATTTTTAAAGGACATTTTACCCAACACCAGACATTTTAATAAGTGATTTTATAGCATTACTTGAGGGGAATATTGAAAGGTATTTTCGTGATAAACACATTTTATATACTACTGCACTCATAATGTACTTGGTGTTTTATAACATGCTTAATGTGTTGTTTGTGCATTTCATTTTGAGAAGCCTCTCATTAACTTTCCTCCAGGCTTCAAATTAATTTGGTTGAATTAAAATGATGACATTTAATCTTCCTCTTCTTAACTAACTCGTTATGTTATTCAAGCTCAATTATATGTTTGATTAAGTGAATAGTTAACATACTTTGAATATTTTGGAACAGCATGTGGCTGGGTAAGCACTAGCAGGCAGCTTAATATACTGGTCCTACTGTAAACTCCCAGGTTCCAAATTGTCCATTTAGGAGAACTCTTTATACTTAATTTATTATTGTACCCTATTCATCTATTGGGGGAAATGAGTGCAATTGGGGGTTCATGAGTCAAACTTTGTTCTCCTTGGGAAGGACAGAAATTAGTGTGGTTCCTGAACATATCCGGGAGTCCCCTTGACATCCAGAGTCCTTTCGTGCCACCTCACATTCCAGTGACATACCCAAACTATTGGAAACCAGTTACTTATTACAGGGGATGTACTTGTGGGTACTGACCTTTTCCATCTAACATGCCACAGCCATGCAACTGGTCTGGGACGTACGCTCGAATAGGTGGACAGTTAGAGCATTGCTTTGCTAATGCGGCAGCTTCTGCAGTTTGTCTTGGTCCAGATGGATTAGTGTTACCTTTCCACCTGAGTCAATTATGCAGGTCGAGAGAGGAAACATGCTGCATCGGCAACACATGGTCTCTAACTTCAGCCAAGGATTTGTGTTGTGTAGAGATATAACTACATTTTACAAACTATCGTCTATCAAGACGGTAAGATGCCAGTCACTTCTAAATAACTCCATGACACTGAAATACACAAAGACCACAGATAAACTGTTCACTTGCCATCATCTGAGAGACGTCCAGATTTAGTAAACATTTGGCGTGTATACATAAGTAACACAGTCCTAGCCACATGCTCGGCTTAAGACACTTACAATTATAAGTATTGCATAATCTTACCATCTGCCTGCAAGTATGCATGAGGAGTGGCAGAACTATTTCGCGAAAAAACAAAGTTCATAGCTTCTTATTTCTCGCGTCTTCATCTCCAATTATCTACAGTCGTTTGGTGAATTTGAATAATGCAGACACATACACACTATATTGCATGATTTACTACCTGGCATATCTCGCAGTGTTCACTACAGAAACAACTTCAACATAAAATTAATTCAAAACAATCTTAGTGAAGTTAAGCAAAGACTCCATAAACAATATATTAGACCAGTGGTTCTCAACCTTTTTTGGCCAGTGGCCGCCTTCACCATATTTTCAGAACGTCATTCCGCCCCTTCTTATCAAAAATTTGGCCCGTGCCCCCATTCACCATATATTCAGAACGTCATCCCCCCTTTCATATTTTCTATCTAAAAATCTCCCACCCCTACACAGTATACGTAAAAATGGAAAGTAAATGTAATAGCATATACTAAAACATGTCTAGACATCCACATAAAACGTGATTTGCGGGTCTACTTACTTTATAAAATGTGTTTTAGAAGGATGAGACGTACATAACTGTAAAGTATGAAGGGAAAAACAATATCACGTAATCGGTTCTAGTATTAACGCGATCTTGAAATGGTCTTCATTCCCCCCTGGAAACCCTAAAATTCCCCTAGGGGGGGGGGGGAATTCCCCACCGGTTGAGAACCACTGTATTAGACGATTTCTTAACTGGCATATTTCACAGCATCTCGTCAGGTGCATACTGGCAGATAATGGCATGATAATTCTTAGCAAAATCTTCGAGAGATGTTGATCACATTCCAAAACTCCTGATTTCTTCTGGATTGCAATAAATAAATAATTTTATAATTCAGGAGGTATATCTCCAGTATCTTATAATGCGTTCAACAGTCTGGTGACCTTGTCTATTCGATATTCTTCTAAGGCCTTGATCAGTTCTGTTGTGATGTTATTTGGACCCGGAGTCTTGCCAGTTTTTATATGGTTAAGTGCATTCTATTATACATCATAGGCAGTGAATAAATAAATAATACTATAGCGGAAATACCAAGTGCATAGTCACTGTTATTGTTCGAATCTGGAGTATGATACTAATGAATAGAATGAATTCGCACAATACATTCTTTCAACAGAATGACACAAATAAAACAGCATCGTCGTATGTTTCACTTCCCCCGCGGCAGTTTTAAAGAGAATTAACAACTGTTTGTTCTTTAACCAATTCATAAAAGAAAAAAAAACAACAACTCATAGGAAATCCTTTTGATAGTAATACTGATATTCTGATGGCCTACAAGGAGTGGACTGCGCCTGGCCCTGCAGCCATCAAGGCTAGGATCGGCAAGTCTCTACCAGGAGGGGTGAACAATGAAAATTACTAGTCTTCCCATGACCTGCAGACTACGCCAGTTAACCCCACCTCCCCCGTGATGTAGACCGGGAAACCATGACCGCGAGGACATGGGCCAACAAAGCTCTGGCAAGCTAGGAGGGACGGGCCCCCTAATTTTGTCTTAAACCTAACCGGAAAAGGAAGGGGGGGGGGGGGGAATTCCATACTGCTGGTAGAAAAAGTAACAAGTATAATTGGGCAAATTACATCATTTAAGAACTCCTATTTGACGAAGATCAGGCACTAATAGCAAAACAATCAGAATTGCATGCCCACATGAATAGTCTGAACGAAGCGTGTAGGGAACATTTTTTTTTAAAATGTTGCATATCCCTTACATGACACTGCAGTTAACACCAGCATTATTCAGCTGCTGTTGGCGTACTAGGCAAGTTTTTACGTTCAGTATTTTTCCATTGCTTTCTGAACGACTTTCCTAACAGTAAATATAAGTGAAATACCCCTACAGTAGTAGAACGAAGTACCACAATGTAATATACAAGTAAATGGGAATAATATTCAACAAGTGAATCGATAACATTATATCGGAACAGTCATAACATCTGATGGGAGATGCCTTGAAGAGATTAGAACAAGAATCGGCCGTGGCAAAGTAGCCTTTAGCAAGATGAAAAACATTCTGACCAATAAAAAGATGTCAATTGAAACGAGAAAAATAGTGTTGAAGGGGTACAAAGAGCCTATTCTTTTGTATGAATGTGAAACTTGGACAATGTGCAGTCAAGCTGAAAAACATTTGATGGCTACAGAAATGTGGTTTCTGAGGAAAATGCAAAGAGTACCATGGACAGATAGAAAAACCAATGACCAAGTACTACAGGAGACAAATGAAAATCGTAGACTGATTAGAGAAATTAGACGAAGACAGTCAAAATTTTTTGGACATGTTATGAGAAGAAATGGATTGGAGAACTTATTGACAACTGGCAAGATCGAGGGAAACAGACCAAGAGGAAGACCGAGAGGAAAATACCTGGATGGCTTAGCCACATGGCATGGACGAGACAAGAACACTGAGCTGATCCACGACTCTGGTGATCGAGTTAAATGGCGAGTCATGACCGCCCACGCTTTCCGGCATGACACATGATTGATTGATTGACCCCTACAGTTGTTACAGTCGCTTCGATCGTCCTTGTTCTTGTGCAGCGTTCTCATGCTTGAATCTTTGAAATCCTGTGGGACTTGTCCTTCTCGCTAGCATAGCTCTATTAGCTGGTGGATCTGTAGAGTGAGTATGTCTTGCCCACTCCTGATAACCTCTATAGGAATCCCATCCTTACCTGGAGCCTTGCCAGATGCAAGTTCATTTATAGCACACTTAACTTCTGTAATGGTAGGAAGTGTGTCCACGTGGTAAAGAGTTGGCAAGGCCTCTATGGCGTTGAGGGCATCATCGGTTAATTTGGTCTAACTTGAGTAAAGCTCCAAATAGTGCTCTATCCATATATCCATCTTCTGTTTCTTTATCAGTGATGATTTTTCCATTCAAGGTGTTCAGTGGTGCACTTGTTTTGATCATTGGACCACAGGCTTTCCCTATCTCTTCACTTGCATTTTGAATGGACTCACATAACTTGATCCAATATTCATTTTCACACTGCCTCGCAGCCTTTTCGCACATGCTTCCTAGCTTGCTTCAGCTCACTGACAGTGTTACGCGTTATTCTTTCATTGTTTCTTGTTATCAATTAAGGGCTGCAGTGTCTGGCTTTTTGCCGCAAACCTATCCTGCTTCTTATGATCCACAGTGCCGTAATCCCCTACCGCTGTTTTATAAAGAGTTTCCTTAAGGTTATCCCACGTTTCACTTGCTGTACAATTTTCTTATGTATCAGTGAAAGCGTCTTCAAGTTGCTGTTGGAAGTCAAAGCACTTATCGGGATCGGGGGTGTTAATAATATTAATACTAGTGCTAGATTTGTATTTAGCTGTGTAGATTCTCTTTGGTCTCAGTCTAACCCTTGCAACAACCAAAGAATGATCCGTATCACTGTCAGCACTGTGGTAACTTCGAGTTAATAATGTGTTGTTCAGATGTTGTCTCCGTGTGATGATGAAGTCCAGCTGATGCCAATGGCTGGATCTTGGATGTTTCCACGTAACCATATGCAGCTTCTTTTGTTTTGAAAAAGGAGTTTGTATTACATAGGTCATTTCTGGTGCAATGCTCCAGCAGACTTTGCCTAATTTCATTCATGCGACCGATGTTGTATTTTCCAAGGCACACTGGCCATGAACTCGAGTCCTTGCCCACACGAGCATTGAAATAACCGAGCATATAAATGTAGTCAGATGTTGGAACTGCGTTGATCACTGAGTCTTCTAACTCCTCATAGAACGAATCCCTTATATCATCAGAGGAAGTGAGTGTCGGTGCATATGCAGTGATAATGGTGGCAAAACCACAAGAGGCTGCTAAGCGCAGGCATAATAGTCCGTCATTACCTCCCACTGGAATTTCAATCATTCCCAGTAGCGAATTCTTCACTGCAAAGCCCACACGATGCTACCTTTTTTTTCTGCTTGCTCTCTACCCTTCCAAAAAAATAAACATAAAAGGTGTAATTGTTTTCCCTGAGTGACCCATCTTCAGCGAGGCGAGTCTCCTGCAGGCCAGCAATATCAATGTTAAGACGATTGAGCTTGGTATAAATCACAGCCGTGTTTCTCACATCGTCAATATTCATCAGGTCAGTGGAAAATCCTGGACACATGGTTTTTATGTTCCAGGTTGCAAGCCGTAGCTTGAGGTTTATACTTTTCGTTTTAGTTCTTTATATATATATATATATATATATATATATATATATATATATATATATATATATATATATATATATATATATTTGTGTGTGTGTGTGCGTACGCGCGTGTGTGTGTGTGTGTGTGTGTGCGCGCAATCTTGATATGTACTGTGCTATTATATAAATAAAAGGAGAAAATAAATTGTGTTTGAGGACACCAATTAACGTATGAAGAGTTTCGTAATATAAATGAGTATAACGAGTGTCGGATATGGGTTTGATTGATGGCTCAACCCCACTGAGATAAATGATGAAACATCATTTTTCCCAATGTGATCCTGCCCGTTTAATTAATTTAGTTTTACTGACTCAATTGTTGAGACCAGACATAGAGTTTTAGAGAACCAAGGAATACCTTTAGGAAATACTGAAAAAGTGGTACTCCCTTTTATACCCAATTTATTCCCTAAGTGGTTCCTTGCCTCTCCTCTACCAACTAATTAATTATATCTAGGGTAATTTAAAACAATTTGATTATGACAAGTAAAATACAATCAACACATGACATGACCTTATTTTTTTCATGATTTAATACAAATAAATATGGATTTTGTAAAGTGCATTCAAAATTACAATTTCCTGTCATAGAAATAAGGACATATACATATACATTAAATATTACAGACTTGATGTGCCCATGCTATGGTAGATATTAACAGTTTTCGATTTTTTCGCAGTGGCCAGTAAAGCTAATCTTTTACTGGTCTGGATGATCTGCAAAAAAATAACTGTCTCCAATCAGGATTCTCCACTTCCAGCTTTGGGAATCACTCTGGCTATCATCAATTGTAGTATTTTTGTTCCTGGGCGTAGTAGAACATACGTTGGCTCTTGTTTTCCTTTGTCTTGGCAGGTACTTATTTAAATAAAGATTACCTCTCCTATGAGACAAATGGAATGGTTGCAGGTAGATAAGGTTCGACGCTACTCTATCAAGGGCATCACTCAACCATGTGCTCACTCAACAGGTGCTGCATTCAAACTTCACCAAGTCAGGTCTGGATTGACATGAATAAGACCACTACCTTATTTATCAGAATGACCTCAACATGTCGACACGTTTCATGATCTGAATGAGATGCAATTTCTCACAGCGATTTCGTAGGCTGAGGATGTTCTTTTCTCATGAATTTTGAAACTCTCTCACTCCTTCCGCTGCTTCAGTTCTTATGTCTCATGCTGGCTGATGTACAAACAGGCCATGTTGCTCTGCACGCTGCTATTTATACGGTCCTTTCCGGGTTAATGTTTTTCATTCCCAATGGGTATATTAAATCTTGGATCGTACCATTATGGAACAAATAAATCGGTTGCGGTGAACGCCGATTTTTGTCGTCCTGGAAATATTTAATCGTGATGTTAAGTTTGTGAAAATCTAATATATCACATGGCTCCCATCTCAGACTGTTGTTCGCCTGAAGAACAGTAGCTTTGAGCAAGCGTAACAAGCTTATATTTCCTCTAATCCTTTCTTCTCCCATTATTTCTTTTCTCCTCTGATTCTTGTACAGAATCTTCAATAGGATGTCTGCTGAGAAAGTCTGCTCCTACATTCATCTTTCCTGGAACATATTCAACTTGGAATGAATACGGTTGTAGAAGTAACGACCATCTCATTAGTCGAGCGTTTAAGTTTCTGGATGCTGCCAGGAACGTGAGAGGTTGATGATCGCACTGTATTGTGAAGTGTTTCCCATACAGGTACGCCTGAAACTTCTCTACTGCCCAAACTAAAGCTAAACATTCCTTTTCAATGGTAGAATAATTGCGTTCGGCTGAATTCAATTTTCTACTGGCATAGGCAACTGGAAAGAGCATTGATTTATCCTCATCCATTCCTTGTAATAAGGTGGCACCAATTCCTATGTTGCTTGCATCCGTCCTAAGTATCCATGGACGCGTTAGATCTGGTAGATGAAGAACTGGTTTTGCTGTTAAAGCTTTCTTTAACTCCGCGTACGCTTTCTCGCAGTCAGCAGACCAAACAACCTTCTCTGGTTCCCCTTTCCGAGTGAGATTTGTCAACGGAGATGCGAGGGAATTGAAGTTCGGGATGTATCTTTGGTACAATCCACAGAGAGATATAAAAGATCGAACATCCTTTTTGGTTCTGGGTCGCGGTGCATTTCTTAGTTTCTCCACATTACCATCATGAGGTTGCATTTTTCCTTGAGATATTGTGTTTCCCAAAAAGTCTAATTGCCTGAACCCAATCTGACACTTCTTTGGTCTTGCAGTCATCTCCACTTCTTTCAGGCGGTTGAACAGCATCTTCAATGTCTCAAGATGTTCCTCGAATGTTTCTGTAGCAATCAGGATGTCATCCATAAAGTTGCTAAGACGTGGATTTTCCAATGGTCCTAAAAGTTTCCTCATCATGCGAGTGAAGACACTAGGTGCATTGCTTAATCCGAAAGGAAGAACGTTAAATTCATAGTGTCCATCAGGAGTGCTGAAGGCTAACCACGGTCTAACTTCCTTTTTCACTGGGATTTGATAATATCCTTTGCTGAGATCTATCTTTGTGAAGTATTTTGCTCTGTTGAGGCTGGTGAAAAGTTGATTCTGATCTGCCAGTGGTTCCGGTTGGAACTCTGTCACCGCATTCAGCTGCCGATAATCAATGCATAATCTATGTTCACCATTGGGTTTCCTCAATAAAACTACACTTGCATTGTAAGGTGATTCAGAAGGTGATATTATCCCAGCTGAAAGCAATTGTTGAATTTCATCTTTGAGAGATTTGGCTTTGGCGTATGGAACAGGGTAGGTTTTGACTCGCGCAGGTGTTTTATTCTTCAACTTCATGTCGAATTCTTCAAGATTTGTTAATCCTGGCTTGTCTGATAGTATCTCTGCATAATTCTCTAAGCACTCTCGAATCTGCTGCTGCTGATCAGTCGTTAATGTTGAACTAATGTCCACATCTCGATAAGTCTCGTTGAATTGCAGTGGATACTCCACTCCCATTGAGTTTCCATGCTCAACCTCTGTTGCTACGGCCATTGCTATCAAATGTGCTGTCTCGGCGGGGGGTCTCTCATTGTACTTTCGTAACAGGTTGAGATGAAAGATTTTCTCTTTCCCCTTTATAGCGATCTTGTAGTTTGTTCTGGAAATTTTCTCCTTTACTACATAAGGTCCTTTCCAACCGATTTGCAACTTGTTCTGACTTGTGGGAAGAAGTAATAGTACTTTTTCTCCCACCAGTAACTCTCTATCTTTCGCTTTCTGGTTGAAATTTAGGGCCATTCTACGTCGTGCTTGTCGTAGGTTGCTTGAGGCTAATTTCCAGCCAAGTTGAAGTCGTTGTTTTAACTCTTCACATATGCGGATGCAGTCACAACAGTTTCATCAACTGAATCATCAGTCCAGGTACGAAGTAAAGCTTCTAATGGTCCCTTGATTGGACGACCGAACAACAATGTTGCTGGTGCAATTCCCGTAGATTTGTGTGGTATATCGCGGTACGCAAAAAGTGCTGCCGGAATGTATGTATCCCACGCCTCTGGTTTTTCTTGAGCTAGTTTCTTCAAGATGGTTATTAGGGTCCCATTACATCTTTCCACAGCTCCGTTTGAAGCAGGGTGGTATGGAGAAGTACATATCTGCCTAGATTGGAACATTCTAAACACTTCCTCCATCAACTTCCCTTTGAACTGTGTGATCCGTTGTCAGTCAGGATCCGGATTGGAATTCCTAATCTTGTAAATATTCCAAGTAGAGCTTCTGCTACATGCTTGGAATCACTCGAAGGCATCGGCACAGCTTCCGCCCACATCGAGCATGTGTCTACTAGTGTTAGTATGAATCGATTCCTCTTCTTTGTCAGGGTGATGGGCCGATTATGTCCACAGCCACTTTCTCGAATGGTGTGCCAGTGATGGGCATTTCCCCTAATGTCGCTGGCGGTGTCCAGTGCTTCGGGGCTACTCTCTGACATTCTGGGCATGATTTGACATATCGTTGAATGTCCGCGTTCATTCCAGGCCAGTAGTAGTGAGTTGAGATTCGTTGCATGGTTGCGTTGATTCCCATATGTCCGCTAAACGGCATACTATGTCCCATCTCAAGTATTTGTGTTCTGTAAGTAGTTGGAACAACCAGTTGAGAATACTCTTGTCCTAACTTTCCTGCCTTTCTGTGAAGAATTCCATTCTTCATGTAGAAATCACCCTTCCCAGGAGGTGTATGTGATTTTGGCAACTTACGGAAGCACGTCCCAAGTGAACTATCTGTTGCTTGGGCTTGTTTTAAATCTTCGGGCTGAAGATTTGCTGGTGTCGTAGTCGTTGGAGTTTCCTTGGCCTGTTGGAGCGTAGTCACCGCTGATGCTATCATTGGCTGTACTGGTTCTCCTAAAAAGACGTAGCGACATCCAAGCATGACAGGGTAGATTGGATCTTCCATTACCGCTGCTCTGATTTCTCCCGTAACATAGCGTGAAGTTATGCTGACCTTGGCAACAGGAAGTGTCATAGGTATGCAACTTTTCAGAAATCTCTGTATTTCGACGGTTTCATCTGTAACTTGCTCTGGGTTACCAATGAGGCTTGTACAATTGCGTCGAAAAATAAACCTGTATCATAGAGACATTCCACTGTCCATCCATTCAGGTTGACAGATTCTATGACTGGCAGTTTTGAGGTGGTGTTCCGTTGCGTGTCCATATTGGAATGAGCATTACGGTTCCTTCTCGCTGCTTTAGATTTTACTGCACAGGCTGTGGTAAGAGGTTGAGGCTTCTTTTTGCAATCCCTTGTGTTATGAGTATGATTTTTACAATGGCTGCAGTAGGGCTTCTCCCACTTGACCTGCTGGTTCTGTTTTGTAGTGGTCTTATTTGATCCATTCGATCCATTTGGTTTGCTGGATTTCGGTTCTCCGTTATCTTTGGTCTTCTGAGGGAATTCGCGAGGAAGATTATTGGTATTTCGTTGATTACCTCCCGCCTCTTTCTGCGACTTTTCATATCTCTCTGCCAAAGTAATGATAGACTTCAATCTCTCAGCTCCATTCTGTGTTTAAAATGCTCTCATGTCCTGAGACATTTTCTGTTTGAGTTGATCTATCATTATCATTTCTTTTAGATCTTGGTAGGTTTCCTCAAATCTAGACATGGTACGCCATTTGTTTAGGTAGGATCTTAGTCTTTCTACGTATTGAGAGAAGTTCTCTCCGGCTTCCTTCCGAGCAGTCCTGAACTGTTTCTTGTAGTTCTCTCCGTCTATCTCAAATCTGGCTAATAAGGCTTGTTTAGGATGTTATAATTGCCCAACTCCTCCGGTCGTATCCTAGAAAATACTTCGTAAGAAATTCCGCGAAGTCCTTGTGACAATTTAACTGCCCATTTGGTCTCCTCCAGTCCGCACATCACACACATCCTCTCGAATCTTGATAAATAATTTTCGATGATGTCTGTTTGTTCATTGAAAGGTTCCAATGGAAAAGACATGGCGTTCACTTGAACTGAAGCTGCTTCCCCTGGTGGTTCAGCTGAAGATCTACTTTGATCTGTTGAGGGGTTCTGTTGGTTCATGATTTCCAGTCGTCGTAACTCGGTTTCATTGTCCAACTTCCTCATTTCCAGTTCATGTTTTTGTCTTCTTTCTTCTTGTTCTCTGTTTGCCTGTCTATCCTTCTCCTTATTTTCATTCTCCGCTTGTAGACGTCTTTCCTCCTTTTCCTTCTCAGCTTGCAGCCGCTTTTCTTCTTTTTCCTTCTCAGCCTGTAGACGTTCATGTTTCTCGAATTCCTCGCTAACATACTGAGCTAACTCCTTACCTGTTAGGTCGCACTGCTTACCAGTCTCCATGAAAAAATTTCTCAGTCTGGCGGTGTCTGCCATTCTTACCTTTTTGTTGTCTTCTCTGAAGGTGAATACGCCTGTATACCTGGAGAATAGACTTTAAGCAAAGCACGTACGTCTGATTAGAGTTATCTACCTACTTTATCAATATATAATGATATGATAACTCTGACTAGGTGAATGTTACTATCCTAACCTGCTATATTCTACTTTCTAATTAAAGAAATACCCGGACTTAGCCCCCAACTTGTCGGATATGGGTTTGATTGATGGCTCAACCCCACTGAGATAAATGATGAAACATCATTTTTCCCAATGTGATCCTGCCCGTTTAATTAATTTAGTTTACTGACTCAATTGTTGAGACCAGACATAGAGTTTTAGAGAACCAAGGAATACCTTTAGGAAATACTGAAAAAGTGGTACTCCCTTTTATACCCAATTTATTCCCTAAGTGGTTCCTTGCCTCTCCTCTACCAACTAATTAATTATATCTAGGGTAATTTAAAACAATTTGATTATGACAAGTAAAATACAATCAATACATGACATGACCTTATTTTTTTCATGATTTAATACACATAAATATGGATTTTGTAAAGTGCATTCAAAATTACAATTTCCTGTCATAGAAATAAGGACATATACATATACATTAAATATTACAGACTTGATGTGCCCATGATATGGTAGATATTAACAGTTTTCGATTTTTTCGCAGTGGCCAGTAAAGCTAATCTTTTACTGGTCTGGATGATCTGCAAAACAATAACTGTCTCCAATCAGGATTCTCCACTTCCAGCTTTGGGAATCACTCTGGCTATCATCAATTGTAGTATTTTGTTCCTGGGCGTAGTAGAACATACGTTGGCTCTTGTTTTCCTTTGTCTTGGCAGGTACTTATTTAAATAAAGATTACCTCTCCTATGAGACAAATGGAATGGTTGCAGGTAGATAAGGTTCGACGCTACTCTATCAAGGGCATCACTCAACCATGTGCTCACTCAACAGGTGCTGCATTCAAACTTCACCAAGTCAGGTCTGGATTTACATGAATAAGACCACTACCTTATTTATCAGAATGACCTCAACATGTCGACACGTTTCATGATCTGAATGAGATGCAATTTCTCACAGCGATTTCGTAGGCTGAGGATGTTCTTTTCTCATGAATTTTGAAACTCTCTCACTCCTTCCGCTGCTTCAGTTCTTATGTCTCATGCTGGCTGATGTACAAACAGGCCATGTTGCTCTGCACGCTGCTATTTATACGGTCCTTTCCGGGTTAATGTTTTTCATTCCAATGGGTATATTAAATCTTGGATCGTACCATTATGGAACAAATAAATCGGTTGCGGTGAACGCCGATTTTTGTCGTCCTGGAAATATGTAATCGTGATGTTAAGTTTGTGAAAATCTAATATATCACAACGAGTATTACAGCAGTTATTACGTATATGATATTTCAGGAAGAAGAAGCAGACATAGAACGTTCCTTGTCTAGCATAGTACACCGTTTACATGGCAGAGGTGCCCAGGAAGGTATATTACTATGTATATTACCCTGAATGTTACAGACACCTGTATTGCTATTTGTCCGTGCGTTACCGTTGCCCATGAGAGAATGAAAGCATAGTAACACTGTAGCCTACCATGCATATTTGCAAAAGTGAGTTGAGTTGAGTTGAGCTACGAACCGACATCACTGCACTCAGGACATCCCCATACGCGCTCCGTCCCCTCGTTCAATAATCAGAGAAGAGGTCATACTACTAATCGCTCCCATGGTTATCTGACTGAAAGTTCTTCGGGTCTTCCCTCTAAGTTTTGAGATTCTCCAGAACACCTGCCGATCCCCCGCAATCTCATTCTTTCCACATACAGGTTCACAATCTGTTTCACCGCCTTCTCCATCTACTTCCACAGGCGCACGACCACCTCTACCTTGTTCATAGGTAATCAACCACCAAGAGGTGCATTCTGCCATTCTATCAGCCTGTTCATTCCCCCGCACCCATGCATGGTCAGAATAAAATAGCCATACAATTCTCACAATCTGTGACCTCTGAAACATTCGACACTAAACATTCCTTTTTCCACCTTACTAAGCATACTCCTTTGAAGTCCCGGTTTTAAAAAATGAATACCCGCGGGTTTTTTTGAAAGTCAGTAACAGTTGTTATCTCTACACTTGTTCTTTGTTTCTAACATGTCTCTTGATCTCATCTTGTTTTCTCAGCTGCGTGTCTCAATCATCTCACCCTACATGATTAGATGTTACACCGACGTATTTCTAGAACTGCCCATGTCATTGAGAGCTATAATCTGAGAAAAAGTCAAATATGTTCAGCAAGCCTCGGTGGCGTAGAGGCCAGACGCTTGCACGCCGACTCGGTGATCGTGGGTGTGAATTCACATCTACGCGGCACTACTAAGAAAAGCCAGACGGACACATAACCAAATTGGAGCTGGTATTGTGGTTTTGCCGCTCTCCCTGGCCAAGAGGTTAACGACGTTGTTCGTAATCCCGTATATCCACGTGGGGAAAACAGTTGCGCGAGATTCGGTAGCGGATCGCTCCGCTCTGGTAACGTAACGGGGTATGTGAGCCGGTCATTCAGAAGCAATTGCAAACCACTGAACGTAAAATAAAACTTGCCTAGTACATCAACAGCAGCTAAAAATGCTGGTGTTGACTGCAACGTCCTGTAAGGGATTTGCAACATAAAAAAAAAAAACAATTTGTGGCTTTGCAGGTTGTGGAAGAAGAGGACGGGGCTGGCATGAGAATGTACCAAGTGATGTGATGTTGGTTCTTCATTCAACGCATCTCATGTAGCAGGTACTTAGCAGAACGTCGTTCCCATCGCGCCCCAAAGAGAAGACCGACACTTATACCCGCGTCCTTGCTTCATGCAGTATCATATGGAATTTTGATTGTTAACAATATATATGATCACAGCACCCAATGAATATTGATTTCTGGTAACGTATATGATAACAACACCCACTGAATGCTGATATTTGATCATAACATCCGTGGAATACTGATTGCTAACACCGTATATGATTTCAACACCCATGAAATGCTGACTGTTAATAAAGTAAATGATAACAACACCCATTGAATGCAGATTTTTTTTATCATAACATCCGTGTATTGCTGATTGGTAATACAGTATATTATCACAACACCCATGGGATGCTGACTGTTAATAAAGTATATGATAACAACACCAATAGAATGCCAATATTTGATTATAACATCCGTGGAATGCTTATTGCTAACACAACATATGATAACAACACCCATTTAATGCTGATATTTGATCATTTCATCCGTGGAATGCTGACTGTTAATAAAGTGTGTAATCACAACACCCATGGAATACTGATTGTTAACACATAATATACCCACAACACCCATGGGATGCTGATTGTTAACAAAGTATGAGATCTCAACACCCTTGTGTGTGCTTTCCATTTGCATCTTTCTATGTATTCCTCTGCTTCTCTTGTCCAAAATTTGCCTCACTTCCAGTAAAGATACTGTGTCTAATAAATCATTTAACTGTTGGTGTGCTGATGCCAAGGTAGCGGGTTCAACCCCTACCGGGTCAGTTGAACAACAATGTTGACTTCTCGTCGTTTACTTCGGGACGCAAATTATAAGTACCTCAGAAGTTGGAGTGGGTTCGCGTAATGGGACATTGGTAATTAGGACATCTAATCAACACACAAAAATCAGTCCAGCGAACAAGGAGAAGTAGCAATGTATGGATTACACTAGAGATCAAAGCGTACGAATGTAAGAGATATCCATCGTTTCTTTTGATAGTAACAGTAAACTACTCTGTTACACTACTTATGGCGCATTGGGCATGCAGTGCTGGAGCCAGAGTTCATGAATAAACTTACGAGTATTGATTGGCTTTCATAGAAGTAGAAGAAAGAAATAGAGACTAGACGACATAAGTAAACACATGTGTATTGTTTATTTATTCTTCCCAACCGGGATTCGAACCTGTCACCACTAAATGACGACAGCTCCTCGATGCTGGATCAGCTGTACTTCGACGCTAGTCCAAACGACGTGCCAGGGGAGATGTGGTAACAATCCAGCTAGCTGACTTCACTTCCCCAGGACATTTCTGTTACCCATCCATTGTTTGTGGCGGGGTCGACGTGGGAGCTCAGGGAGATGTTATGGAATCCACCTTGATGTAAATTCGAACCCATGACATCCGTTCCAACACGCGAAAGTCTGACCACTACCGCTTCTCCTTGTCTACCGCTTCTCCCTGTCTACAGCTTTTGCCTGTCTACCGCTTTCCCCTGTCTATCGCTTTTCCCTGTCTACAGCTTCTCCCTGTCTACAGCTTCTCCCTGTCTACCGCTTCTCCCTGTCTACCGCTTTTCCATGTCTACCGCTTTTCCCTGTCTACAGCTTCTCCCTGTCTACAGCTTCTCCCTGTCTACCGCTGAGAAGCTTCTACAGCGTCTCCTTGTTTACCGCTGTCTAGCGTCTACATCTTCTCCCTGTTTACCGCTGACTATCTCCTACAGCTTCTCCCTGTCTACTGCTGACTATCTCCTACAGCTTCTCCCTGTCTACTGCTGACTATCTCCTACAGCTTCTCCCTGTCTACTGCTGACTATCTCCTACAGCTTCTCCCTGTCTACTGATGACTATCTCCTACAGCTTCTCCCTGTCTACTGCTGACTATCTCCTACAGCTTCTCCCTGTCTACCTCTGACTAGCTTCTACAGCTTCTCCCTGTCTACCGCTTACTACCTTTTACAGCTTCTCCTTGTCTACCACTCTATAGCATTAACCGCTTCTCCCTGTCTACTGCTGTATAGCGTCTACCGCTTCTCCCGGTTTACCATTGCCTAGCATATATCACGTCTTCCTGTCTACCGCTATCTAGCGTTTACCGCATCTCTCTGCCTACCATTGCCTAGCGCTACCATATCTCTCTGCCTACCATTGCCTAGCGTCAACTGTTTCTCCGTGTCTACCTCTGTCTAGCGTCAACCGCTTCTCGAGACAAGAGCTGCGTATTTGTGCATAATATTGTCAAACACACGTCCTCAGTAAACTTCCATATGTGAAATCAGTTCAAGTTTCATATGTTTTTTTCAAAGAGTTTACGTAAATTTCAGCGACTGGGAAGTGAATACTTTCGGCGTTGTAGTTGGGGACCACCGCTTGTGGTTTCAAGACGCACGCGAACAAGTCCATAATGTGAGCGAGATCTTCATACATGACCAGTATCGCTGTAAGTTCCTTCTCTCAGTAGCGGTAATAATGCTCTAACAATTAAAGGAACCACGCTAGCGTAGTGGCTAGCCACTCGCCCAATTTTAAAACCGTCCAGGGCTCCCGGGTCTACCCAGCCTAAAATGAGTACGTGGAATGTCTGA
>JACEFZ010028457.1:62500-195000 GCA_014155875.1 Cepaea nemoralis
AACGCGGAATGCTGAATTGTTAGTGTTCAGATTGAAGACGCAGTGCATGCGTTGTACTTTTTGAGTGAATATATTTATTACAAAATTAATTTACACTCTTGTTTGGCTTTGCTGATCGTACTTATTGATTGAATATTTGTATCCCAACAATAATTTACATTCTTGATTGACACTGTTGATTGTACCTATTGAGTTAATAATATTTGTATTCCAATCATTATTTACATTCTTGATTGACTTTGTTGATCGCACTTATCGATGAAATATTTGTATTGTAACAATAATTTAATTTCGTTATTGGCCTTTTTGATCGATAGTAAACCAAAATGATTATGACATAGCACTGGTCAAGATTAAAGCCTCAAGTGACGGTCGGGGCATTCGCTTCAACGATAATGTTCAACCCATCTGCCTGGCAAACGAAACAGAAGCTCCTAATGTTAACACCCCAATGACATTCACCGGATGGGGGTGGACATCTGAAGGTACGAATTCTCTGTTCCTTAATTACATTAGTGTAATGGTTAGGACATTGCGCTGACGATGTAATGAGTATGGTCGGAGAAGAGTTCGATGCTAGCTCTTCTCGTTCTCTAAGTGAGGGTTACATTTTCATTTTCTCTTTATTGCTCACATCTTTTCATCTTTTTATTCTTCTGAAACCATTCTTATGCCTTAATGTAGTCACTGGAGGGTCTCACTGATTACATGTGTTTTGTGTATGTATTTATTAGCTGATGAAGGCGAGTTGCCGCTACGTCCTTGCATTGTTCGCAATTCTATTCTGTACAGCTGCATTACTTTGTGTTATTGTATATTGCTTATAATAAACAAATAAAAACCGTAAACTGATTAGATAAATTAGCCGTTAACAGTCATAAATATTTGGTCAGAAGAAATAAATTAGAGAACTTGGTGACAACTGGCAAGATTGAGGGGAAAAGTACAAGAGGAAGGCCACGTGGTATGGTATAGACAAGAACACAGAGCTGATCTGCGAATCTTGTGATCGTTTGAGATGGCGAAACATGACCCCACGCTTATCGTCATGTTGATGATGTTGAAAATGATCATTCCCCGGCTCGCTCAGTCCTCCGATGTAGCAGGGTCCCAAAGCTCACTGGTTCCATAAAGATGTGGTTGTGGCATCTCCTCTCTGTCCCAAGAAGATGACACAGATGTGCTTGACCAGGCTTCACTCTCAGTTCGCGTAATCGAGCAAGAGTCGGAGTCGCGTCAGTATCCGCCAATAGAGTCCGTACTGCATTTATTGTGTCAGCACTGGCCACTCTTCTTCCCGTGGGTATTGGTGGATTTCATCGCAGTAAACACCAGCATTTCTGCCGCTGTGATTTCCTGGCACTCATTTACGTTCAGTAGTTTGTCATTGCTTTCTGAACTACCGGCACCGATACCAACACAAAACCAACGCAACGCGGTATGCTGCCAAATCGTGCGCAGCTGTGTTTTTAACGTCGGTATTCATTCATTCATTCAGTAGCACGCTCCCATAACAAACTTCCGAAAACCTCTCGATCATAAGCAAGATGCCCCGCGTCCGATACACCCATCTGGAGATCATCCGTCACATCCTGCACCAATCTTCTCTTTCGCCTTCCTCTTCATCTCTTCCCAGTCATATACCCATCCATTATTGTTCTCTCCAAACTTTCGTGACGTTTTAAGTGACCAACATATTTCAATTTTCTTTTTTTTATATTCTTTAATAGCCAACCTTCTTCAATATTCAGCTCTTGAAGTATGGACGCATTTGTTCTTTTCTTTACCCAAGATATTCTTAGAACTCGTCTATAACATTTATATTCAAAGGCATGTATGCGCTGTTCAGCTTGTTTAGTAAGTGTCCAGGTCGTACATGCGTATGTTGCAATGGGAAAGATGCATGCTCTTAAAAATCTAATTTTTGTAGTTCTGTCTGTCCCATTCCATAATTTACTCAACTGTTTTAGTCTTTGAAGAGCAATTGATAGTCGTCGTTTAATTTCTTTCATTGTGTCACCGTTATTGGTAATCAATTCTTCTACTTCTTCTTCTTCTTCTTCTTCTTCGTTCAGTGTTCCGAGCCATTGAGGTTCTTTACTGCAGATACAATCCGTCTCCATTCGTCTCTCCGGTTGACCTTCGCTTGCCAGTCGTTGATTCCAAGTTAGTAATCAATGACCCAAGATATTCAAAATTTTCCACCACCTCCAATTTTTCCTCATTAACATATATTTCTTTCATGGGTGGGTATATGGGATTACAAACCGTGTTTGTAAGCCCTTCGCCACGGAGACGGCATTGGCGGATTAGTTGTAGTAAATTATAGTCCAAACAGGTAACTGTCCAGGCCAATTAGAAGGTAGAAAACCCACAAACACAAAACATGTGAGATAGGAATCGTGCGTAAATATACCATTACAGGCAAGGGTAATAAATGTAGCAAATATACCATTACAGGCTATGGTAATAAATGTAGCAAATGCAGAACTTACAGGGAGCCGCAGTGGCTCAGAGGCTAGCACGCTTGCTGGCATCCACTGTGGTCATATGTTCGAATCTGAACCTAGGCAGATATTTATCAACCAGGCCGATCAGACAAACATTGAAACCAAGAAATGTGCTAGAAAGGAAAGGCGGCCGGCGCGATCTATTAACCACACCAGCCACAAGTGCCGATGGGTCTACAATCATGGCGCTAGGACCATACAGTAAATCCTCGAAGGCGCGCAAAAGTGTCTTTTATATTTTTAGTGACAGAAGTTGAAATGAGCTGTAGAAACAAAGTGGCAAGTACGCTAGATTGTCGATATTATGGTCATATTTTCGAATTTAACTCTGGATGAATTATTTTTTAGTTGATTTCTCGGGATGTAAATGTGACGAAAATAATAATGACAACATCACACCTGAAGTACCGACTGGTCTCAAAGTATGCGGCGTCTAGCACCATATACCTCGGCATTCGATGGATAATGTAATTAATATCACGATACCTCGGCCATTCGATGGATAAAGTGATTAATATCACGATACCTCGGCATTCGATGGATAATGTGATTATTATCACGATAGTTCGGCAGTCGATGGATAATGTGATTAATATCACGATACCTCCGCATTCGATGGATAATGTGATTAATATCACGATACCTCGAGCATTCGATGGATAATGTGATTAATATCACGATACCTCGAGCATTCGATGGATAATGTGATTAATATCACGATACCTCGAGCATTCGATGGATAATGTGATTAATATCACGATACCTCGGCACTCGATGGATACTGTGATTATTATCACGATACCTCGGCACTCGATGGATACTGTGATTAATATCACGATACCTCCACACTCGATGGATAATGTGATTAATATCACGATACCTCGGCACTCGATGGATAATGTGATTAATATCACCCTGATCGCCTTTGCTGCTCGGACACACGAAGACCACACCCGCAAGCAAGATTACTATTCACGAGATTACCTCTGCTCCTGGTCCTTGACTTCTTTTTTCCTTCTTTTTTTGTTTGTTTTTTGTTTGCATATCCAATTTATAGGACATCGCTGTCAACACCAGCACTGCAGCTGTCGATGTCTTGGCAAGTTTAAGGTCAGTAGTTTACCATTACTTTCTGAAAGACCAGCTCCCATACCAACAATTTAAATCCCAGCGATACACGGTCTGCTGCTAAATCGATCGCTGATGTGTTTCGAACGCAGGTAAGCGGAATTACGAGCTACATCCGTAACGCCTTTGCCACTGAGACGGTAGTCTTTGGCTTACATACGGTAAAATACCGTCACAAATTTTTTACTTTTCAGGCAGTGGCAAATCAGAAATACTAAAGAAAGTTATTCTGCCAGTCATACCTTATGACAGATGCGAGCACCTGTTTTCCAAGGCGGCCTCCAAAAACGCTTTTTGTGCTGGGTTTATTAATGGAGATAATGATTTATGCCAAGGTGACAGTGGAGGACCCGCGGCTTACAGATCTAGAGGTAGGAGATCACTTCTTTGTCAACATGAAACTCCTCATTAGGATGAAGTCTGTTCTCACTTAAATACCTAACGTCAATGAATGAAAGGTTAATTTTTTTTAATTTAAAAAATTAAAAAAAAACTAATTGTATATCTTTTACAGCAGTGCTTCCCAAACTTTTCACTTTCGCTGACGAACATATAATGTTCCCTTTTGCACCAGGAACCGGTGCCTTAAAAAAAAAATGTCTCCTTGTAATCTGAAATTGTATATGACCTCAATATACATTTTAATATAAATCTATTGGTGTTATGGGTGTTGTCCCGGTGCGCTAACTACTGCTGCATAATATTATTGGATGCCTGATTTATTTAATGGTGGTCCCATTTAATGAGTAAACATTTTATTGTAGAGTTTTATGAATCAAATTTTTTTTTTCTAATGTCAAAACTACATTCAGGTCTTCTTGTAAAGGTGTATATACTCGTATACACCGACAGTAATGAACACCAATATAAAAAAAAACATAAAATATATCTCGGGAAAAGGTACCAAATCAGATTTTAAACAAGCTGAATAAATTACAGTATTTTGTAATAAAATTGATTTGTTATGTTGTTTGTCCATCAAGAATGATGATGACCATTCATTTCATCCAGTGGGGTTGAAAGTATGGAGCCGTGAGTTCTAAGATGGCTGATAAGGCCTAGTTTGGCTCGAAATATTCTTTGACAATGTGGACAAAGAATGCTTGACGTTTCTGGAGGAGGATTTTCTGCAGTGGATTTTCTGTTCTGTCTTTTCTTCACAGCTCTTGCAGTCCTGGTTGCCTCACAAGTGACTGCACCCTTGCGTAATGATGCACGCCACGAATTTCGGTCTCTGGCTGCAGTCTCCCAAGTGTCATGATGAATTCCAAAAGCATTCAGAGTGTCTTTAAAACGTTTCCTCTGGCCACCTTGGGAGCGTTTACCACAACGCAACTCGCCGTACAAAATTCGTTTAGGGAGCCTGTGATCTAGCTACGAGTCAAGTGACCAGCCCAGCGAATCTGATTCTTCTTTAGTACTGTGTTGATACTGGGCATGGACGCTCTTTCTAGGACTTCAGTGTCTGGGATCGTATCTTGCCATTTAATCTTCAGTAACTTTCTAAGGCAGACTGTGTGGAAGTGGTTTAATTTCCTAGCGTGTCGCTGATAAACAGTCCAGGTTTCAAAAGCATATAGCAGTGTGGATAATACAATTGCTTTGTAGACTTTCAGCTTTATTTGCAGGCTTATTCCATTTCTGTCCCATACATTCTTGTACAGTCTGCCAAAGGCCGCACTGGCCTTGGAGATTCTTGCATTCACTTCGTCATCAATTGTGGCAGCTTGTGACACAGTGCTGCCAAGATAGGTGAATTTGTCCACAACACTTAGTCTATGATCATTCACTTTGATATTAGGCACAGTGTGATTATTCCCTGGAGCTGGCTGGTACATAACTACAGTCTTCTCCAAATTGACATTGAGCCCAAAGTTGGCACAGGCATGTGAGAAAGCTGAAACATTATGTTGCATGTCCGCCTCTGAGTTGGCGTATAGAGCGCAATCATCAGCAAATAGGAGCTCTCTGACGGTGTCGTTGTCAATTTTGGTTTTAGCTTTCAGCCTTCTGAGATTGAATAACTTTCCATCCATACGGTAGTTGATGTCTATTCCAATGTCGTTGTTCTCGAAGACATTCATCAACATGGCTGAAAACATGAGGCTGAACAGTGTTGGTGCAAGGACATATCCTTGTTTCACTCCATTGGTGACAGGAAAGGGCTCAGACAGTTCACCATTTTCCTGTACTCTTGCCTGCATGCCATCATGAAATAGCCGCACTATTTGGACAAACTTTCGTGGACAGCCATATTTTACCATAATCTTCCACAGCCCTTCTCTGCTGACTGTATCAAAAGCCTAAGTAAGGTCAATGAAAGTGGAGAACATTTCACAGTTCTGTTCCTGACATTTCTCTTGCAGCTGCCTTGCAGCGAAAATCATGTCAACAGTTCAACGTTCTTTTCTGAAGCCACACTGGCTCTCGGGAAGAAGACCTTGACCTAGATGGGCCGTGAGGCGATTGAGAAGAATTCTGGCGAGTATCTTCCCTGCAATTGAAAGCAAGGAGATGCATCGGTGGTTGACACAGGATTGGCGGTTTCCTTTTCGTTTGTAAAGGTGGACTATTGACGCATCCTTGAAATCTTGTGGCATGGTCTCGTTCACCCATATGTTTGTAAAGACTTGGTGAAGCTGCTCTGTTAGGACCGGCCCACGTGCCTTGTAAATCTTTGCCGAGATGGAGTCCGGACCAGGTGCCTTACCGCTGGAGAGTTGCTGGATAGCTTTGTTTACTTCCACTATGATTGGCAGGTCATCAAGTGCATCATTGATGGGAACTTGAGGAAAGAAGTTGATGGTTTCATCATCGAAGAAGGGAGTTCCATTTAAGATGTTGCTGAAATGTTCTGCCCAGCGCTGAAGGATGTCTTTCTTATCGGTGACCAATGTTCCCCCATCTGCACTGAGGAGGGGAGCTGTACCTGGTGATGTAGGACCATAGACCGCTTTCAGTGAGTCGTAGAAGTTTTTCATATCATGCCTGTCAGCAAAGCCTTGAATTTCATCAGCTTTGCTGCTCAGCCAGGAGTCCCGCATGTGCCGAAGTTTCTGCACACTTGTAACTGCTACACATGACAGCGCGATTAATGCTCAATTACCCGCAAATCCTCCTTATCTGGCCCAACTCCTTTCTCTATATTGCTACATATGTGGGTGCATGATTCTGTATCTTGAAGTAGGTTTCTCCGAAGGTTAATTTATATATTTCTCTACTGATTGCAGAAAGCTACATTCTATTCGGCATAGCTGTTTTTAATTCTGGCTGTGCACCGCCTAACTATCCCAACGGATTTTCCAGCATCCCTGCGTATAGAGACTGGATTGATAGTACCATCAGTAACAACAGTGATGGCAGAGAGGGAGTCATGCCTATCCGCGGCAGTTCTGGAGTGATTGTTCCATCACCAGACATATAGTCAATCATGTAGGCGATTGCCTAGCTAAGATTCATTTCGCTAGAAGCTCATTATCACTGTACGTTAGTTCTGAATGTTAAATAAAGGCATCGTCTATAAATAAAGCGTGGTTAAACCACATTGCAAAGTGACTATCCTGTAGTGGTATGTGTGAGGTGTGTGTGAGGTGTGTGTGTGAGAGAGAGAATAAGTGGTGAGTAGTTACATGAGAAAGAACGTGTGTGTGAGAGAGGGAGAGAGAGAGAGAGAGAGAGAGAGAGAGAGAGAGAGAGAGAGGTGGAAAGAGAGAGAGAGAGAGAGAGAGAGAGAGAGAGAGAGAGATAAAGGGAAAGATGGTTGAGGGATTATTATGTTTGAGAGAGAAAGAATATATTTGAGTGAGAGAGAGAATAAGTGGTGAGTAGTTACATGAGAAAGAACGTGTGTGTGAGAGAGGGAGAGAGAGAGAGAGAGAGAGAGAGAGAGAGAGAGAGAGAGAGAGAGAGAGAGAGAGAGAAAGAGAGAGAGTTGAGAGATATTATATGAGAAAGAGAGACATAGAGAGGTGTGTTGTCTCAACCTGGTACAACACCAACAACAGACAACAGTGATGACAGCATCGATGACTTTTATAATGGTTTTACCTTCATGACATGCAAGAATTATAAAGTAAATATCATAATGGGTGACCTGAATGCCAAAGATTTAAATCAACATGACGGATGCACAGTATCCACGTATGGACAAGGGGAACAGAATGGAGGAGGCTGTAGGCCTGTACAATGGGCAAAATAGCATGATATAAGTATTGGAAACACCTGGTATCAACATCACACAGGAAGATTATGGACATGGAGTAGTCCTGACCGTTAGATCAGAAACGAGACTGATTACACTGTCATCAACGGAAGATTTCGAACTGCTTAACAGTCGCAAAACCTATACTACTACAGCAATCATAGATTTATCGTAAACAATATACATATAACAATACAGAAGGTCAAATATACACCAAGAAACAAAATATTTGATCTACGCGCACTGAGAAGTGAGGCGATAAAAGATACATTTAACATACAGGTAAATAACAGATGTGAAGCAATACTTTTTCTGGAAATTATATTTTAAATTGTCTGTGACCAATGGGGAATATTGAAGAAACCAGTCAGCGAAGCTGCACAAATAACTATCCCAAAAATTGAAAATGACAGGAAGTAAGAAATGGATGACAGCAGCAGACATATTAAATAAGAAAAAATAACTAAGATAACCATGACAAATATGAAGAGATTTACGGGAAAACTGAAAACTGCGCAAAGAGGCAAAAGAAGAAGATGTACGGAAAATTGCATGAAATATAAACTGATAATAGGCAATCAAAGACATGGCAATATATAAATTGTGGTGGTTGACCTACTAGTAGAGACACCACATAATAACATTGGTTGTTAATAGGCCATAGGGAGACACGGGCCATGCATAATGAATGAAAACGAAGAATTATTCAATAGGTTGTGTGCAGTGAATCAACTTGTGTTACGCGGAGGAGTTTTCCTCATAGAAAAATGCATAAAGTACCATGGCTACCATCAGACAACAAAACGGATAACCTACTCAACTATATATGTAGTGACAAGACATCTTTGCAAGAGACACACAGTTTTAGAGGTGTAGATGTACAGATGGGTCACTATTTGCTGATAAGTAAAATTAATTGGAAACTGAAGATATACATTTTTTTAAAAATGTTGCATATCCCTTACAGGACGTTGCAATCAACACCAGCATTTTTCAGCTGCTGTTGATGTACTAGGCAAGATTACGCTCAGTAGTTTGCCATTGCTTTCTGAGTGACCGGCTCACATTCCCCGTAATTTACCGAGGCAGCGAGAACCGCTACCAATTCTAGTGCACATCACGTCACTCACGAGAGTATACGGGATTACGGAGAAAGACGCTTGCATCCCATAAATAGAATTCAAAATAATGTGAGATATCTCAGAAGGCAAGGACCAATAAAAATAATAATAATAAAAAAACAAAAAATAAAACAGTTTATTGCCACACTCCGTTACATGTACCAGACCTTGCAACATTTAGTAGAAGAACGTAATATGGTGGGTTATCAAGGTGAAGAAGCCAACAATAACTATCACCATAAATTCTGTTCATTTTGACTGAAAAAGAAAAACAAAAATGTCAACTTCCCCGGCGACATTGAACTCGTGTAAAACACTCACATAATAATACGCAATGTAAACTAAACCTTTGTAATGTGAGGTCACAATAAACAGATGCAAAAGATAGGGAACAGAGACGAATGAAATGAAACCAAATAAATGACAACATAACCTCATATGGTGGAACGTCATTAAGTCACTTCAAGTGGCGTTGTTCGTAATCCCGATTAATTAATCGTTAATTTCGATTAAAGCAAAACAATTATAGTCATATAACTCACATTATAGTTGTATTTGTCAAAATCGAAATAACACTGGATTGTCTTGTTCATATGTCATCTAATAACCAACTATGCAAACAGACGAGTATGTTGACAGTATTTGCTTCAAGTGACGAGCACGTCTTATTAACAATATAACCAGCAGAGCTGAACAATCGTTCACATGGGACTGAGGTAGCCGGTATGCACAGAATGGTCTTGGCAAGGGATGCCAATTTAGGATATCGATGTTCATTAAGTTTCCACCATTGTAAAGGGTCAACCGATTCAGCAACTTTCTTATCCATTTCAGACTCAATTAGCTTAATACTCTCTTCATTTGGTTCACATATAGTTTCATTGTCAATGTCAGTATCATTCGTTGCAGCAGTCTCCATCTGCTCATCATGAACATTAACTGCTATTTGTTGTTCAATACGTGACCAAGTTCGTTCTTTTGCATCTTTTGACAAACACTTCAGGTATTTGTAGCGTGGATCAAGTGCTGTTGCAATCTGTAGTATTTAAATACTTGTCATATTAGCTACACGTTCACTGAAGTCATTAATACATGCTGCCTTAAATTTAGCTATGTAGCCCGGATCATCATCGTGTACAGTCATATGCTTTGTCAACGATGATAGCAGTGGCAATACACAGCTACATGAAACAAAATCTTGACCGCCAAGCAGGACCGTGGTCTGACAGAATAAGTCCAAAACTTTGACATATTTCGAAATCTTCTCCCAATCTGAACCTGACAGTTTTGGACCTTTGTATTGCTTCTTTTCATCTGACATGTAGACAGTTAATGCTTCTCTGACCTGTAGAAGACTCTGTAGCATAATAAACATACTGTTTCATCTTGTTGGTACATCTTGCTGCAGCTTACACAATGGTGACTCAGTACAATTTTGCAACTCGGTTGTGTTTGCAGCACTATGTTTAAAATGTCCGAAGATGTTTCGACATCCGGTTCATTTGTATAAGTGATGGGAGAAAAGTTTTCGATTAATCGTTACAAAAATTAATCGTAAAAACAAAATTAACGATTAATCGATTAATTAATCGTTAACTTCCGCAGGCCTAATATATATATATATATATATATATATATATATATATATATATATATATATATATATATATATATATATAGAGAGAGAGAGAGAGAGAGAGAGAGAGAGAGAGAGAGAGAGAGAGAGAGAGAGAGTGGTTAGAAGCATTATTTGTCGCCTTTGGGGGCGATTTCAAGAAACTGGCTCTATGGCAGACCGGCCGCGCAGTGGAAGACCCAGAATCACAACAGCTGCCAAATGCCCCTTCATATGGTTGCGTCTCCTCAGGAATCGAATTACATCGGCTTCCTCCACAGTCCAGTCAATGCCAGGAGCTCGTCGAATTTCGGATCAAACGGTCAGGAACTGACTTCACGACGCTGGTCTTTGGGCGAGAAGGTCCTACAGAGGTCCTATACTTACGGACCGGCTTCGCCAGAGCCGAAGTTTCTTCATACTAGGATTGAAACATTAATTACGTAAAATAAAATGTTACAAGTTTGCAATTGCAATTGTTATAACGTTGCGTTTCTGTATTTCTTTCTTTCTTTGTTTTTTTGTTGTTGTTGTTTCTTTTAAAGAAAAGGGATACATAATTAAAAAACAAAATAATACAACGGAGGGTGTTTATTTACTGTTGCAAGCATCAGCTGATGAGAGACACCGTAAAGTGTCAGATGTATGATTCTAGTAATGACGCCGTAGACATAAATTATTAACTCAAGAATGTTAAAGGAATATTTCATGTTGACGGAACGGTAGGGAAAAAAAAAAAAAAACTAAACTAAGTAAAACGTTAAAGTGTGTACACTTGCGGGACGATGTAGTGTTTTGATGCTATGCAGAGTCTAGGAATGATGTGTATCTAACTCATATAAGGGTTGGCTTACTAGTGTTAGGGAGACGCAGAGGTGTTTCCAAGGCACCAGGGCCAGGTTCTATACTGGCAAAGACCTACTAACACGTTCTAGCCGTGCGTCCTGGGCAACAGGTCCCTTCGGGATTCTGGCTAACGTAGTAGGATCGCTGATTCTTCCGAAGTCGGAGAGTATCTACCTGCACGGCGAGAAACCACCAGTCTGCACACACCAATAAGCCAGACATGGGACAACGGATACGCACGCAAACCTCAGTCCGGTATGACATCACATTGATTTTGGACAATAGGATGTCTTCATCCGACATACAGACTTCACGCTGGAGTTCACAGCCAGCGAACGCAAGCAAGCAAGCACTAGTGTTAGGCAATTATCAGAAGTTATTGATGGCACTGCCCATGACGTGCCGACTAGTCTATAAAATATGAGGTTAGCACCATAAAGTTATCACATTAAGATTGATAAAATCGAATCAAACAGATATCATGGGAATGTTTACCAGAACAGGTATTCAGTTAGTCTTTCCTCTTGAGCCTAAGGCTGCGCATAGGGCAGAAGTCCTGTCTCTCCATGCCTGGCGGTTCGCTGCTACCTGTTGTAGATCTTGGATATTTACTTGGCCATTGAATGAGCCTTCTCTAATGATGGTTCTACTTAGGGTCTCTCTTGGTCTTCCCCGTTTTCTTTTCCCTACTGGTGACCATATGAGGGCTTGGTAGGGGAGTCTTGACTTGTCCATTCTGAGTACATGGCCGATGTAGTTCCAACGGCGTCTTCTTATGAAATTGGATACTGTATCTTGCTTAGTCTCTTGTCTTATTTGCGAATTGGTTCTGAAGTCTGTCCAGTGGATGTTTAGAAGTCTTCTAAGACATTTGTTCTCAAAATTGTCTAATTTTTTATCTAAAGCTACCGTTGATTTCCAACTTTCACATCCATACGTTAACACTGGAATCACACAAGAGTTGAAGATTTTAAGTTTTGTGTGTTTGCTGAGTGTCTTTGACTTCCAGATGTTTGACAGTTTATTGAAGGCACTAGATGCCAGTGCGATTCTAGATGATATTTCTGGTGTTGAGTCCCCTGTAGATGTCATTTTGCTTCCTAGGTATGTGAAGCTGTTGACTTTTTCAAGAACGTAGCTGTTCAATTTGGTGTCATCTGAACTGTTGGTAAGATCAATAGTCTTTGTTTTTGTGGTGTTAATTTGGAGACCAATTTGCCCTGAAACATTTTGGAGGTGGTTTATTTTCTCTTGGGCATCCGGGTGTGTTGAACTCAAAAGCACTATGTCGTCAGCAAAGTCCAGGTCTTCTAGAATTTTGTCAACCCAATGGATACCCATATTTGTGTTGTTTGTGCATTTGCGCATGACCCAATCGATAGCTATTCCAAAAAGCATCGGTGATAAGACACAACCCTGTTTCACTCCTGTTTCGACTGAGAACCAGTCAGAGTTGCCTGTTTCTGTTCTTACGCAGCAACGTGTTTCTTTGTAGAAAGATTTTATGACGTTGGTATATTTGGTAGGAAAACCATAGATGTTAAGTAGATTCCAAAGTGAAGGACGGTGGATACTGTCGAAGGCTTTTTGAAAGTCGACAAAGTTGGTGATTAATTTCGACTGGAATTCTACGAGTCTTCAATGATTATTCTGAGGGTGAAAATGTGGTCTATGCATGACCGTTTTGGTCTGAAGCCTGCTTGTTCTTCTCTGAGCCTTTCATCTATCGCCTTTTTCAATCTCTCAAGTAACATGCTACAAAAAAGTTTTCCTGGTACTGACAATAGAGTGATACCACGCCAATTATTGCAATCAGACATATCGCCCTTTTTGGGCAGTTTGAAAATTGCACCATCTTTCCACTGTTGTGGTGGGGATTCGCTTTGCCAGATTTCATTGATCAGCTGTAAAGAACAGGTATAACATTGATTTATTACTTGAATAAAGCAGCTAATGAGCTATACATGTTTATTGCCTTTTCTTGACGTGTGAAGCAATATGCACATCTGCTTGTCTACATCAACACATGAGGGAGTCTAGGTAGTCCAATGGTTAGCAAGCTTGTCATCCGACCCCTTGGTCATATTTTCGAATCCCTAACTCGGGGATACTACAATAAAATGTATATGGTCGACCAAGTTGAAAACGGATACCAGGAAATGTCAGCCAGTGGGATAGTGACAGCATTGCCCATCACGTGCCGTTTGGTATATTCATTATGGGGCTAGCATCATATACCCACATTGTATAATACATGACAGCAATATCTGTTCAAGTATAAAGGTGTGCCTTATGGAGACTATACAAGACCCATCTTCTAGTATCATATGTATGTGAATAAAGCACATAATTCTCTCACATAGAACAGAAGTTTACTAGAATAGCTTTCAATCGTGGGTTTACGGGATAGGCAGTTGAGTAATCGTCAAATCTTGACAATACTTGTATTTCTCCCTATAGTAAGTGCTTGGCGGATGATCGAGTGTGTCCACAGCCTTCTGTCTCGTCCACTGTCAATAATTTCTGATACGGATGCTCCTCCATGCCTTGACATCAAACTGCCCAGCAACTTCTCTCTTAACCAGATTGTTAAATCCGAAAGAATAAATTGTTAAATCTTTGACCCGCTGTGTAGCGAAGGGGTTATAAATGAGTGAAGATCGTTCAGAAAGCAATGACAAACTACTGAACATAAACTTGCCAAGAAATCACAAACTAACTTTATATCAAATGAAAACCGTAAACTGATTAGAGAAATTAGACATAGACAGTCACAATGTTTTAGCCACGTTATGAAAAGAAATAAATTGAAGAACTTCTTGACAGTAATGAGAGAGTAATGACTTCTGTTTATATTTATTTACAGGCAGGCATTACTGGTATTGCTAAGATTGATCACCCTTCGAGTTGACATAATTTTTGTTTGGGTTTTTCGTGTATGTCTATTGTTACTGCATTCTCAGTTGTTGTCTAGTATTATTGCTGGGTTATATGGTGATTTTTAACAATTATAGTATTAGCTGCACTCCTCATAATTGATGCCATCTGAGTATGCTTTATATGATTTTCTTATCCTGTAATCTTTATTACTTTTTGCAGCGATGTCTGATTATTACTGTGCGGGTGCAAAGGAAGATTTGCTTGCTTGCTCGTTTGCTGGAGATATGTATATATAAATATATAACCGTAGAAGCTATTTATTCTGAGATTGTTTTCATTAAACGCATATGTAGGCAGTTAACGTATTCACGCAGCCTAGTTCATTTTAGTTAATGTAGGTGTTACTCATTCAATCTATTTGACATTAGTACTCAGTAAACATGTCCTTTGTATCTCTTCTAGAGGTGTAATTTTGCCGTTTGCTGGTGTAACTAGCCGTGCCTCATTGTTTCAGGTTATAAATAATAGTATTTAACTTTGCATTAAAGAATCTGTTGGTGTCTTTAAATTATCTCGTCATTTTCTCTATTATTTTGTATGCCCCTCAATTATTGAAATGTAGGGTCCATATCACTGTGTAGTTGTGAAGCATATACAGTGGGGAAAAAAGCTAAGTAGGACCGAATGCTAGTAGAAACATGTTATACATGACTTCCCATGAAAGACATCACTACGCAATATACCATACATACTTTATATGAAACCGGTTAAGACGAAGAACACAGTATACCTCTCCATAGCACAAAGCCCAGGCTGAATTTAGCATGCCCTATCTATCGGCCTGTCTAGTTTACTCCAGAGTAAACACCAGTACATATGGAACATGGTAAACTGCAGAAGCTCCTGGATCAGCAAAGCAATACTCTAACTGTCCGCTGTTGAAGCCTCGATCCTAGACCAGTTGCCGACCAATGGTTAAGGCCTGGTCTGCCATGACATGGCATTTAGCTTTTATGTTGAATTTTCTAGAACCAGATTAGAGCTTCTACTCTCCTCTGCCTGAAGCCGTTGGCAACATGTGGGGTGATAAGAAACGATAAGAAATGAAGGCGCTATTGTCATTTGGAGATGACAGGTTTGAATCCCGATCGGTAACCATTATGCGTCTTGTAATCCCTCCTACTTTCCTCTACTTCTATGAGTGCCAAACAATACATATGAGTTTATTTAATAATATGTTGACAATCTGTTGTGCGCTCTCAACGGCTATACTCCAGCTACATTACATAGTATTAGCTTCGACTGTGTGTGCTAAAAGTTCAACATTTCAGCCTAAAGTATTAGTATGTGTGGAGCCTCTGTCTTGGGGATTTAATCTTAATGTTTTCATCTGGAAAACTCGTATGCTGCCAGGTTATCTTTCTAGGACTTTCAGTCAATTCAGGAAAGCATGTACATGTGTTTACTTGTGATTCATTTTTTCCATTTTGACTATGCAAGGGCTAAATCATGAAATGATTTTACACACAGGCAAACGTACATCTAAAGACAACCAAATAAAAATATTGACAATGCCTGTTTAAATTTTAATTTCAGTCCTTTTTTTTGCAGTTCATACAATGTGGGCACTATTAGGAAACACTAATTTAACTTCTCCTGACCAGTACCACTGCTACATTATTATCATACAACTATACTTAAAAGGATAAAATATTTCACACACACACACACACATATCCACACACACACACATCCACACACACACACACACACAAACAAACACACACACACACACACTGTGTCAATTTTAAACTGCTATCATTTGAATTTTTGTGAACCAGACACTTGTGAGACAGTTATTACTTGATTTGTGGGGATCCAGACATTTGTGAGACAGTTATTACTCGATTTGTTGGGATCCAGATGAAAACTACGAGACAAATGTTATTTGACAATTTGTGAAGCAAGTGCATTTTTTTATTAGTTAGCTGACTTCTTGTTAACCAGGCACATGGTACATAATGATTTATTAATTTATTTCTGAACCAGACACATGGTACATAGTGATTCAATGATTTCTTTGTGAACCAGACACATGTATAGTGATTAATTAACTCATTTGTGACAAAGAAACATTTTAATAATAAATTGATTTATTCTTGAACCAAACCTATGTTAGATAGTGCTTAATTGATTTATTTAAGAACCTGACACATTTTAGACAGTGAGAAATTCATTTATTTATGAACCAGACAAATGTTTGACAGTGATAACTTAATTTATTTATGAACCAGAAACAGGTACTCACATCTACATCTTAGATCTGGTTCTATGTAGCATGTACAATTATTTATTCTCATCTCCAATGACAGGTGTTTAATGTATAATGTATTCTTCATTTTATAAATGCAGGTTCTGCTTGTCCTATTCTGTTCATAATGTAAGTAACACGTCATCTATCTTAATATATCCATTCAGGACCCACAGCCATGTGTATAAATAGTTCTATTGAATATGGAAGAATTATTCTTTCTAACCTTCAATGATATAGATTTAATTATACATCTTGTTTATTTTATAAATACACATTTTGCTTACTCTATTCTTTTTGTTTTAAATCTCTGTGATACATCTTCTAACTGATGTTACCAATGAGTCTAGATATCTGAATGTCCTGTACGAATGCCAAATTAATGCCAAAAGCAACACACATGCGATTAGTAAAATTCTTGCCGAACACGCCTCGCGATAGTGATATGTTCACTAGACACATGCTAGTGATTTTTGTTGTCAATCATAAACATAGCAGGTGCTGATCATGAGATGTTGTTGAGATCCAGACACATATGATGCTAAATGAACAACTACAAAGGTTAGAAACAAGTTGATGAAGGCGACGTAAACACTGGATTCTGCAAACTTCCAACTTGAGGGTCGTTATTCCTATAACTAAACTAGGAACGGTCCTAAGTGAAAGTGTAAGAGATTTCCTTCGCAGTTCTGGTGGGCATCCATTTCTCATAGGGGTTTTTACTGTTAATGCCGATTGTTCGGTCAATCCACTCACGATAGTCAGGGATGCTTGCAAATCCGACAGGGTATTCCGGCACACTACAGTCAGTTCCCAAAATAAAGATGCCGTATAAAATAAACATACCTGGACAAATAAAAAAAAAAAAAGGATGTAAACACATAACAATTGATTTCATGGCAAAAAACTGCAATAGAGGTAAGTAGACATACAATAGAAAATACACAGAGAGGCCATCAGGTTAGGAGGCAGACAAGCAGATATACAGAAAAACAGACATGTATTTAAATATGTGTCCTCCTTTATCATGTAGGTCAATTGCTGATGCAATGAATAATTCTTTCTTAAACCTTCAATATGCCGTAGATATACAATATAAAATATACAGACAGTGAGGCAGACAAAGAGGCTGGCAGGCAGACATACCTATAAAAAGACAAACAGGTAGGAAAAAAGACAGACATATTGACAGATAGATAGACAGACAGACATATATGTTGTTAACAATATTTACTAGGGGGACTCAAATGGAAACCTTAAAATTGCGATAGAAATTACTTTAACAATGCCATTGTCTTGTAACCTGACAGTATTACTAAGGATATGAAAAGTGTTAAGCACGTGAAATCACGGTGCAGACGAACACGATAACGTCATAAGGACAGTTTAAAGATTGCCGCCCCCTTTTGACATGCACCAAAAAGGTGCCGTTTTCTGTCCTTGTTTTTAAATCAGTGAGGGGGTGAAACCTATAGAAAATCATAGGCGAATGAAGGTCCAGTATGGTAATGCATGCTTGTCAGTCCAGCAAGAACATCAGTGAGACGTTTCAAAACGGCGTGACCTCTGTGACAGACAGTTCACGACTGGGTCGGACACACCGAGAGGTCGCCCGAGAACATTTCTGTCTGCAGGAATCCAAACTGGAGGACTTTTATTGATCGCTGTGGTTACTATATCGAAATATGATACATTTGTTCGTTTTTTTTTTGTCTACCAGAAAATATTCACACACACAATTACACACACACACAAACACACACACACACACACACACACACACATATATATATATATATATATATATATATATATATATATATATATATATATAATATCCCATCTCTCGTGACTACACATCTCTCAGTGGTGGAGGGCTGTCGTGTTCCAATAACTCCAAGAGGTATGCCGACGATAGCGCAGCTAATTTTAGGGTCTTCCTGGTCAGACAGGGCAAGAAATAGAAACTAGAGAAAGAAAGACACAATCATGCCGCCTTGTTGGTAGAATGGGGACAACCAAAGGATAGGAAAATCAAATCAATGCTTGTTGACGTCGAATGTACTTAACCACCAACTTGACGACACGGTGCAACGCAATTAATCTATATATATATATATATATATATATATATATATATATATATATATATATATATATATATATATATAAATATATATATTTATATATATAATAGAATGTATGTATGTATGTATGTATGTTATTTATGCGTTCGCGAACGGTCCATCCGATTGAGATGAAATTTTCTACACGTCTTCTTCTCATTCCGGTGCTGCCAACTGTCATAGTTAGTTAGTGTACAAACAGTTATTTACTTGATATTATTTAATATTTTAATTTACATTATAATTTATATATAGCGAGGGGACATAACTTTTAATAGCATTGCTATATATGTAAAATTGTTGCATATTTCTCAAATAGGTGGTCGTTTTCGCTACAGTTATCTACAGGCATATACGTTATAATCCTCCTCCTCCTCTTTCTCCTCCTCCTTCTCCTCCTCCTTTTTCTTCTGCTGCTGCTGCTGCCGCCGCTCCATTTACCCAAGTGAATTGTTGGGGGAAGATGTAAAGATCTTTCAAGTCCTCTTTCTAATGCCCCTACTCCTCCTCCTCCACTCCTCATCCTCCTCCCCCTAATCCTCCTCCCCTCCTCCTCCTTCCCTCCCCTCCTCCTCCCCCTCCTCCTCATCCCCTCCTCACCCCTCCTCCTCCTCCCTCCTCCCCCTCCTCCTCCTCCTTTCCTCCCCCTCCTCTTCCCCTCTTCCTCCTCCTCACCTCCTCCTCCTACTCCCCCTCTCCTCCCTCCTCCTCCGCCTCCTCCCCCTCCTCCTCCTCCTCCTCCACCCCCTCCTCCTTCTCCTCCTCCTCCTCCTTTTTCTTCTGCTGCTGCTGCCGCCGCTCCATTTACCCAAGTGAATTGTTGGGGGAAGATGTAAAGATCTTTCAAGTGCTCTTTCTAATGCTTTTTGTAAGTTGATCTTCGTTTATCTAATGTTGTTCTCGATAGCACCACATCATTTTTTACACGAAAATTATACTACAACATAAAAAAAATGAATAATCCTAGCATTAAGCGAAATTTTCTAACTGCAACCAATAAATTAGCTGCGAGGGCCCAGGTTGCAGTTTCTAATGCTTTTTGTAAGTTGGTCTTCGTTTATCCAAGGTTGTTCTCGATACCACCACATCATTTTTTACGATGAAAATTATACAACAACATTATTTTTTATATGAAAATTATACGACAACATAAAAAAAAATAATCCTAGCATTAAGCGAAATTTTCTAATTGCAACCAATAAATTATTAGACAGACAGACAGACAGACAGACAGATAGACAGACAGACAGACAGACAGACAGACAGACAGACAGGGAGGAAGGGAGGAAGGGAGGGAAGGAGGGAGGGAGAGAGAGACGGAGGGAGAGACTAATAGACAGGCAGACAGACAGACAGACAGACAGGGAGGAAGGGAGGAAGGGAGGGAAGGAGGGAGGGAGAGAGAGACGGAGGGAGAGACTAATAGACAGACAGACAGGCAGACAGACAGACAGAAAATGCAACCTAAAGACTAAATATCATGGAAGGGTAAATCAAGACCTAAGCCTTGGATGATAGCTGGTCTAGGATCGCAGCTCCGGGAAGCGAACATTTAGAGCAATACTTTACTGATCTGGCAGCTTCCGTAGGTGGTCTTTCAGGCATATTTGTGTTATCTTTTTTTTATAGTAAACTACGCAGGCCAAGAGAGAACGATCGTGCTGTATGAGTAACATAATATCTCTAGAATTAATACCAAGCTTTGTGTTATAGAGAGGCATTATACCATCAGACGCATGAATAAAAATGTTCAAAGACTGCTGGAGCATAGCACCAGAAATGACCTATATATTACAAACTTAAATTTAAAAACAAAAGAGCTGCATAGGGTCATTTGGACACATCCAAGATCCGGGCATTGGCATCAGCTGGACTTCATCATCACACGGAGACAACATCTGAACCATACATCATCAACTAGAAGTTACCACGGTGCTGACTGTGATGCGGATCATTCTTTGGTTGTTGCAGGGGTTAGACTGAGACCAAAGAGAATCTACATAGCTACATATAAATCAAGCCTCAGGATTAATATTACTAACACTCACGATCCTGAAAAGTGTTTTGAGTTTCAACAGCAACTTGAAGACGCTTTCACTGATACATCAGAAAGTTGTACAGTAAGTGAAAAGTGGAGTAAACTTTAGGAAACTCTTTATAAAACTGCGGTAGGGGTCTACGGCACTGTGGATCATAAGATGCAGGACTGGTTTGCAGCATACCGCCAGACATTGCAGCACTTGATTGATAAAAAGAAGATAGCTCTCTTAAGAAACAAGGAAAGAACAACGCGTAACACTCTCAATGAGCTGAAGCAAGCTAGGAAGAATGTGCAAAAGGCTGCCAAGCAGTGTGCAAATAACTATTGGATCAAGTTATGTGAGTCCATTCAAAATGCAAGTGATAAGGGAAACATCAGAAGCATTTATGAATGGATAAAGAAAGCCTGTGGTCTAATGATCAAAAGAAGTGCACCGCTGAAAACCTTGACTGGAGAAATCATTATTGATAAGAAACAGCAGATGGATAGATTGAAGAACACTATTTAGAGCTTTAATAAAGTGAGTCCAAACTAGCGGATGATGCCCTTAACGCCATAAAGGCCCTGCCAACTCTTGACCACCTGGACACACTTCCTACCATAATAGAAGTAAAGTGTGTATAAATTAACTTGCATCTGGCAAGGCTCCAGGTAAGGGTGGGATTCCAATTGCGGATATCAGAAGTGGGCAAGACACACTCACTCTACAAATCGACCAGCTAATAGAGCTATACTGGCGAGAAGGACAAGTCCCACAGGATTTCAAAGATTCAAGCATCATAACACTGTACAAGAACAAGGGCGATCGGAGCGACTGCAACAACTATAGGGGTATCTCACTTTTGTGTATTGTTGGGAAAGTATTTGCCAGAATTGTGCTGCGCAGACTTCAAGTCCTAAAAGATAAAGTCAACTCCGAATAACAGTGTTGCTTCCGTCAGAACCGGTCTACCATTTATATGATATTCTCATTGCGACAAATGCAAGAAATATGCTGGGAACAAAATCAACCACTGTTTATTGCCTTCATCGACCTCTCAAAGGCATTTGATTTGGTCAGTCGTGAGGGTCTGTTCAAGGCACTGAAGAAGATTGGCTGTCCACCAACTCTTCTGTCCATTGTGGAATCGTTCCACACAAGCATGAAGGGTATAATCACGTTTGATGGTGCAACTTCAGAAGAGATGATACACACACACACACCCATCCCCCCATGTTATCCCAATATGATGTCATAGATTATACTCAGGAGTTGTTTATTCACTTGTTACTTGGTGTTTAAGTATTGTGTATGTGTGTTCTCATTGATACTACTTGTCAAGGGATAACATCATTATGGAGCTGAGTGATTTCCTTTCGGAAGTTCGGTAATTTTCCAGTGCTCTATTGGCGTCTGTTAGGAAACATCACTTTATAGCAAGCCTCGACCCCTATTAAGTCTTATGGAGCTAGATCAAGTTCCTTAAACAATAGCTATTAGACTTTTAAGATTCTACTCCCTATTTATTTAATTATAGTTTTGTAGATACCACAACGACGTAACTTTGAGATGGGTATGTTAAAATGGAGAGATAATCTCGTAACTTTGAGATGGGTATGCTAAAATGGAGAGATAATCTATCACTTACCATGCGAAAAGTAGACAGCCGGTGCACCAGTATCTCCTGCACACAAGTCAGTGTTCCCACGATTATTCCCAGCACACACAACACCATACAAGTCTAGCGCAGTGTAGATTTTTTGGCAGTCTTCCTTACTGATGATAGGCAGTGCAGCTATTTTCAGTATCCGTGACCTCTCGACAGTAGCTGTAGTTACACATCAATGCAAATATGAATCAGTCATGTACGAAAATATAATACTGCTGGAAAATAGAAAATAGATCTTCCAACACAAACATGCACACACACACACACACACACACACACACACACACACACACACACACACACACACACACCCAAAACGTGTATATATATACATCATCATCATCACGTGCAGTGCGGACTGGCGTAGGCGTTCTTGACTCTCCACAGATCTCTGTCCTTGGTTTCCTGGATCAACTCTGTCGTTGATATTCCTCCATGCCACCATCGCAATCCATCCAGCATCATTCCTCGTGGTCTGCCTCTACCCCTTCGTCCCTGCACCGAACCGCCAGCCAGTTTACTGCCATCTGTGAATCTACAGCCAAACGTTCCCTGACTCTTCCCTGTCTATACACAATCACAGCATCGGCAAGTGTCAAGATTCTACCAATATATGGAGTCTCAATAGCTGCCACTTTGCTGGTGTATACATTAAAGTGCACTGGGGACATGACAAATCCCTGTGGCAGCTCAGGTGTAATTGAACAGGGGTCAAAAGTCCATGAACTCATGCACAATGAAGTTCCACGCTCATGAAAGACCGTCGCAATCCATTGGACAATCCGAGGGAAGACCTCCATGTCCAATAGAGTGCGTATCAACAAATCAAAGAGTCAGCTAATGAAACTAGAGAGCAAACAGAATGAAGGCAAGAGGGTTATTGTGGGATGTACAATGGACACCCAATTAGTGTGTATGCAATACATCCTGGTTATGCTGACCATTGCAGACAGACTCAAGGTTTTGCAGAAAGGTCATACCTCAAGGTAGCTACGGACGAAGGCCACCGTCTGCACGATTCCCTGGATGCAGTCAAGGGCCGTAGGCTGTTAGGAGGAAGATCATGGGTGGCTCAGGCAGAAGACACCATCAGCGAAGAGTGCACATTTGAGACGATTGGCGTAGTCAAGCAGTGTGTCAGAATGACGAATAGAAATTCAGACTCTTGTGGGGTTATAATCACAGTGAGCCTTGGGTGTAGGGAGTGGCCAGCATGCGGCACGGAGGTAAAAATATAGCAATTAATTCATGACTACTCTCGTCCTGGCGATGTGATTATCTGTACCGATGATTCTGTGTTAAGAACATAGGACACCACTACCTCAAGTCTGAGAATGGAGGCGGCGGTGGTTATTACATCTTTCCGCTGGTTGGAGAAGAAACTGTATACTCATGCTGTGATTGTAACTGATTCACAAAGCATGCTGATAAAAGTAAAGACTGGCATTCTTCATGCAGAATGGCATGCATCGATTCAGAGGTCGCGGGTTGTGAGCATTCTCTGGATCTTGTCTCCTGAAAACTCTGGCATGGTTGTAAATGAACAGGCAGACATACTGGCTGGTGCCGCATTATTAAAGAGTGATTTTATGCACGATAAAACAGATGTTGTGAAGGTCCTCTGAAAGCATGTGAAAAGGGCAGAAGAAAATACAGACTCTCATGGTCTAGAGAGAATGCAGAAGCAGAGGTTAGTCAGAGTATCTGGTTGACAGTCGTCACTCAGAGTTAAAGCAAGATGGACATATAATCAGACTGCACCATTAGTATTGGACCACTTCACTCATCTCATCTCATCTCATCATTTCCTCTTTTACCTTGCGGTGTCGAGGTGAAGTATAAACATTGTGAGAGTGCCCGATTATGGACTTCATATATCGATATTCCCATGGACTCCGTTAAACGTATACGTGGTCATCCTCTTCCTCTGTTTCCATCTAGTCTGTACATCATTGCTTGTTGTGGTATGCTGTTGACTGGTAACCTACCTGCATGGCCAAACCATTTGACTTGCTGCTTTCTAATACAATCTAGTGCTGCTTTAACCCGCACTTTAGTCCTGATTTCTTCATTTCTGATCTTATCTCTTCTTGATACGCTGAGTATACTTATCAGGAATCTCATTTCTGTTGTTGTGATTTTTCTTTTCTCTTTTTCTGTCATTGTCCAGGTTTGGCATTGGTAGCATAGAGTTGGTAGGAAGATTGTGTTGTAAAGTGCTCTCTTAATAGTTATTGAAACATGTTTGTTCTTTAGTATTGGTGCCATTTGTCCAATGAGTTGGTTTGCCTTACTGCACCTATTTTCGATCTCATCTTCTGATTTGCCATTTGATGATATTATACTTCCTAGGTACTTGAAACTCTTTACTTATTTCAAGGGATGTGTGTTTAGGTGAATTGTTGTCGTTCGTTCTTCTTTAGCTATAGTCATTACCTCTGTTTTGTTTGTGCTAATTTTCATGTTATGTTCCCTACACATTTCGTTTAGGCTTTTCATGTGGTCTTGTAATTCAGCTTCTGATTTTGCTACTAGTGCTTAGTCGTCTGCAAAAAGGAGTTCTCTAATGGTTAGATTTGCAGATGCTTCTTCTTCTGTGTTCTCGTCATGCGGTATTCTTGCTGTCTCTGTTTGGCTGGTTTCTTTACATATGTTGTCTATATATGTTATGAAAAAGAGAGGAGACAGGACACAACATTGTCGTACTCCAGATTTTATGATGAAGGGTTCTGAGTGTCCTCCAGTTGCTCTCACTATGCATTCACTGTTGTTGTAAAACTTCTACATAGGTTGGTTAGATGTGTACTCATTCCATATTGTTTAAGGATTTCCCACAGCTTGTTTCAATCAACTCTATGGAATGCCTTTTCTTGGTCGACAAAGACTAAGTAGAGTGTTTCATTGAATTCGATTGATTTTTCTATAAGTTGTCTAAAGCAAAAATGGCATCTGTGCATCCTTTGTTTCTCCTAAATCCAAGTTGTGTTTCGCTTAGCTGGGGTTCTAAAGTAGTTCGTAATCTTTTTTCAAGAATTTTGCAAAATATTTTCTCAGTATGACTCAACAGTGAAATGCCTCTGTATTGTGTGCAGTCTCTTTTGCTGCCTTTGTTTTTCCAAATTGGGATAATTATGGCGTTTCCCCAGTCTCGTGGTGTCTGTTGTTCCACCCAAACATGGTTGAATAGTCTATGTAGCCAAGCTGTTCCTACTTCTCTTGCTGCTTTAATTAGTTCATTTGGTATTTTATCCTGACCCGATGATTTGTTCAATTGGGCTAATCTGATGGCTTCTATAATTTCTCTTCTTTTAGTATGTCTGATTCTAGTTCTTCGGTGACATCTGTGTAGGTCTCTTGAATTCCTGTGACATCTGATGGGATGTTGAGAAGTTGTTCAAAATACTGCTTTCATCTTATTAGGATTTGGTTTTGTTCACTTATTTGTTCTCCATGTTCGCTATTAATTAATTCTCCTCTGGTTCGCACTGCAATTATCTTTTTGTAGACGTTTCTAGTTGCCTCCTTGTAGTTTTTATTTAGGGTTTCTCCATACTTTTCCCAGTCGTTTTGTTTTCCCTCTTTAATATTATATTCACATGTCTTTTCGCTATTCTACATGCTATGTAATCACATTCCTGTTTGCTCTTCAATCACTTTTTATATTTTTCTTTTTGTCTTTTACCGCTTTCTTTACTTCTGCGTTCCACCAACTTGTTATTTTCTTTACTGTGTTTTGTGTTCTTTCGTGTTTCCACATGTTATTTTTGCAGTATTTAAAATGCTTGATTTGAACATCTCCCTTTCTTCTTCCACTGTTTTTCTTTCTGTAGGTAATTTTACAAAGAGTTCAGTTAGTTCTTCCTCATAATTTTCCTTACAGCCTCGTCTTTAAGGTTTTTTTAAAGTTTACTGATTCGCTTGGCATGTATTTTCCTGCTCTTTGTTTTCTTCTTCTTGTGGTTCTTATTGTAGCAACGACTGCTTTATGATCTGTGTTTATACTGAAATTAGGCACTGCCCTTGCATCTAATATATTTCTCTTTCTGTTATTTCTTGTGAATATAAAATTAATTTGGCGTTTAGTATCTAGATTGTTCCATTTATACCAGGTGTATACTCGTGAATCTTTATGTTTATAGAATGTGTTTGTTATACAGAGGTCGTGTTGGCTGCAAATGTCTATCAGTCTACTTCCGTTATCATTCCTTTCATTATGCTGATCTCCAACTGTTCCCAGATGATTTTCTATGCCCACTCTATTATGTCCTAGTCTTGCATTGAAGTCTCCCATAACTATGATGTTGTCCTGCTTATCTATTTTATTTAGTAAATCATATATGTTTTCGTATAAGTCCTCGCATTCTTGCTCATTATTGTTTGCATTACATGGTCCGTATATTTGTACATATGTTGTAATTGTTTGTTCTTTTACTCTCACTGTTATGATTCTTTCTGATATATATTTTATTTCTAGTATTCCTCTTGCTAGCCGTGGTTCGATGGCTATTCCCACACCGTGTCTTGCCATTTCTTGCTGTTCTACTACAGAGTAAACAAACGTGTAACTGCGGTGGAGCTCCTTGCATCCTATCCCCTTTGTTCGGGTGTCCGCTATTCCCATCAGTCCAATTTTCCTCTCTTCCATTGTTTCTAAAAGCTCTTCTTCTTTACTATTGAAACCGCAGACGTTCTTTGTGTCTATTTTTTGAGTCGCTGATCTATCTAGTAATCAATTAACATTGCCGGATCGATATCCGTTTGGGTCAGTCCGTTTATACTTCTTAGTTTTTCTACGAGCAGTATGAAGATCCCCTGCCGGCTTGCTAGGCCAGACGCAGGTTTATATCAATAATCTGACCACAGGGAGTCCATCCCCTATGGCGAACCATAGCCCCGTTAACTGTTGAAAATGAGAACGTAGAGCTAATGGCAGTACACTGAGTGCAGTGATTTTGGTTCTTAATTCAACTCAACTCCTGTACTTACAGCTATTGCATTGATTTTATTATTTAATTCAGTAGTCTTTTCCAGTATGTACAAGCATATCCATCTATAAATCTGCTTCATCATTTTCTTCTAGCACGTGCCGTTATGTACATACACATTCACCTATAATACTTCTTCTTCTCTTCTTCTTCTTCGACCACAACATTCTGTCTCCTGGGCTGCCAATCATTTCTGATATCCATATTCCTCCATGAAATATTATCAAACTGTCCAGCAACTTCTTGTTTGGTCTATCCTTGCTTCTCCCACCCTTCAGCTCTCCCGTTGTTACATATACTCCAGCTTTCCCTTTCTCATGACATGTCCAATGAATGTGTCCTGTCTTATTTTGATGCTTAGTAGTTCTCTTTGTGAGTTAACATTTTTCAGATCTATAATACTAACAACTATAAGTGTTCTTACTAGGATTGGTCTCGCCCCATCCAGAAAATAGTAAAACAGTGCCGACATTGAGGAACTCTTCATAATTGGCTAAACAGACAGGTTGAACAAAGGTGTTGAATTTGATTCCACGATAAGATATTGGCTTAATCTTGATTAACGCAATATCAAAAGGAAGTAAACCATCTGTTATCCGTGAAATAGAATGAAAAAAAAAAATAAATTATTAGAGATGCATATATTTATAGTGAGAAGTACATCATTGTATCTCGTCAATTACATACTACATAAATACTTCAACATATGTTAAAGTAATAAATACTTTTAGATGAAATACTCACAATATACTGGCGTGTGTTTCACTGTCAACAGCCTAGTTTTAAAGAAACTGTTGTAACTTCATGTTTACGAAATAAGGGTGTGTCTATATTTAAAGCAGACGCCTCCGCTAATCTCGGGAACTTTTGGTTATTAGTTGCGAACAGCACACTGCATTTCTGTTTGTTTGGTACATGGCTAAATTCTCAAACATGGAGTCTCTTACTGGTATTGTAATGTCAATGCCAGCGTGTGTATGTTTTTTATCAGATAACATGATTAATGAAATTGCTTTAATGTATACTTTAATATATTTACCTGACGAGAGACATAGAAATATAAAAGGCAATAAAGTGTGTAATATATTGTGTGTAATATATTGTGTGTGTCTTTTCTCTTCAAATTCACAGCCAGAAAACATTATTTTGAATCGTACATTGACTGAAAAAAGCAAACAAAACAAAGATTCATCTAAAAAAATACACCACCAGAAACAAGTGAAGAGTTTCAAGCACTTAGGAAGCATAATATCATCAAATTGCAAATCGGAAGACGAGATAGACAATAGATCAATAGGACAAACCAATTCATTGGACAAATGACACAACTGCTACATAACAAAAACGTATTATTAGTTATTAAAAAAGCACAACGAGCAGTAAAATAAAATTGAATCAAATTCCATTAAAGACACCAAACATATGCATAGACAAATCAGTGAGCTCACGGGAAGAAAAATAAGAACAAATACAGGGTGTTTGAAACTAAAACCAGGAAAGTTATTATTGGAGGAAGGTGCTATTATGAAGAGGTGGAATTAGTATATAAGAGAATTATATGATAGAGAAAGGGAAGAATTAACAGAAGTAAATAACTTAGAAGGTCCGCCTATTCTAACAACATAAGTCGCTGGCGCTGTAAACACACGAAGAAAGGGAAAACAGCTGGGCCAGATGTAATCACAATAGAAGAATTAGAAGTAATGGGAGAATTTGGAGTAGATATATTAACCAAAATGGTGAATGATACTAACAGCAGTGGATATTCACCCAGTGATATGACGAAATCTGTATTTATAGCTATACCAAAAAGACCAGGATCAATTGAATGTGAAAATTTTAGTACAATTAACATCGTAAACCATATCACTAAGCTTCTACTCAAAATCATAATGAGAAGAACCAGAAAGAAAATAAACATGGAAAATAGTGAAGAACAGTATGGATTTGTTTAGGGAAAGGGCTCAAACAACGCAGTATATACATTACGGTCACTAATCGAAAGGACAACTGAGAAACAGAAAGACATATATTTGTACTTCACAGATTATACTAAGCAATTTGATAAGTAAAACATGATGAATTGATTAAAATGTAGGAACATATCACATTTGTTGGGAAAGATTTAAGAATAATAATGAATATTTACTGGAGCCAAGTAGCATAAATTAAAATGGGAAATAAAGTGGGTAGTTACGAAAAGACAAAGCTAGGAGTACGACAAGGGTATGTCTTGTCACCCGATCTCTTCTCCCTATATAGCGAAGTAATATTGAGAGATAATAAAGATAAGCCAGGAATACTAATTGGAGGTTATAATATACATAATATACGCTATGAAGATGCCACAGTATTGGTGGCAGATAATTCAACAGACCTACAACAATTGCTGGACATTTTAGCAACATAGAATGCAAGGAAAGGACTCTCCTTGAATATCAAGAAAACAGTAACAATGGTGATATTAAAAAAAAACGGTGACACCAAAATGTGAAATATAAATTGAGGCGGAAAATTCTTAACCAGGTGGATAAATTTAAATACCTAGAGGCATTCATAACTTCAGATAGAAGATGTACAACAGAGATTAGGAGCAGGATAGGGCAAGCAAAATCCCCTTGCAAAAATTCCTTGGACTACCAGAGGAACTAAACCGTCTGCCCGAGACAGGCTAATGAAAATAGAACATTATATTCAACAATAAGAAAGAGACAAACAGTTTTCTTCGGTCATGTGATAAGAAGAGAGGCATTGGAGAACTTCGTGACAACTGGAACGGTCAAGGGGAGGAGAGGCAGAGGCAGACCAAGAGAAATGATGTTGGATGGACTGAGACGGTGGCATGGAGGGATATCAGCAACAGAGTTGATCCAGAACACCAGATACCGAGATCTGTGGAGAGCCATGAACGCCAACGCCAGCTGGCAGGGCACTTGATGATGATGAAGAAAGCACTCTACAACACAACCTTTCTACCAACTCTATGCTACCAATGCCAAATCTGGACAATGACAGAAACAAAAAATGAAAATATAACATCAGAAAAAAGATTCCTGAGAATATTGCTCAATGTATAAAGAAGATAGAAAATAAGAAATTAAGAAATCAGGACTAAAGTTAGCGGTGGGCAGTAATTTTATTTTTATTTATTTGTTTTCTTTGGGGGGGGGGGGGGAGGAGGGGTTATAGAATAGCAACGCTAGGTTTTATCAGAAGGCAACAAGTTAAATGGTGTGAACATGTAAATAGACTACCAACTAACAGTATGACAATACGCAATGATGTGCAGACCAAATGGAAGCAGATGAAAAGACCAACAACGTATTGATGGACAGAAGGAATAGCAGAGTTCATGGAAAAATAGATACATGGAGGCCATCAGCAGGCACCCCTCCCCTGTCTATATTTCACTTCGACACCGTAAGGTAGAAGAGGAACAAGATGAGATGAGAAGAGGTGAGTTGACAGAATTAGTGGATGCGTTGAATGAATTAGAGGGTATGTTGATGTTATGGGCAAGGAATTGACTGAATTAGTGGACTCGTTGATGTAATGGGAAAGGGATTGCTTTAAGAATGGTTTGAGCACTGTCGAATGAGGGTTCGATGTCAGCCTTTGACATTGGTACTGGAAGAGAAAAGACTGACCACCTATTCCTCTATGCACTCTGAACTATGAAATGTGAATATCATAACACTTCACCTACCTATGTGTTTTATAGTTATTGATTTACCATAAAACGGCCCATTAAACAGCTACTGTGTTGCTTACGTAAGTAATTCGGCCTATTACATAGCCAATATGTTGTTGGTTGTTGGATTGATTATAAATCACCAGAAGAACTGAGTTGTAACTTAAGTCTGGCATACTGATGTTCATGACATCTGAGCTTGGACAAGGGCTTGTACCTGTTACATTGAAGTTGGTGTCGATATTTCTTTCGTCACACGGAACCACAGTGCCATTTCTACGGGGGCTGCTGTACTGAACACTTCAATTCCTCTCCAAGTTCATAAACAAGAGTGGTGAGCAAGACTGGTGATGGTACATTAATCTGGGGTGGGGCATTGTAAGATACAACACTGTATAGATTCAGCACAACATTTACTGACCAATTGAGATGGGGCCTGTGTTGGTAATGTTGCCTCAATAGGTTTTATATATGTCAGTATCAACAGATTCCAACTCATTGTCATGAGGCAAATAGTGAGTGTACACAATTTAAATACCTGGGAAAATGCAAATGAAAACTTAAATTTTTTTTTTTCGGCGTGAATATATTCTTAAATCGAAAAGACAGAAAAAGTATCATATTTCAATGTAGTCACCACTGTGTTCAGTGGAAGTCATCCGGCGCCGATAAAGTGCTTGTTTTACTGTAGAAAAAAAAACATCTCTTGATTGCGTGGGTAACCACTCATGCACCACTGCTGTACCGCTTCATCCGACCGAACAATCTATCAAAGAAATCACGCCATTTTGACACGTCTTACTCCGCTCATACATATGCTGGACAGACAGAAACACATCACCATAATGAACTTTCATTCGTTGATGAATTTCTATTTGTTTCACTCCTTCACTGATTAAAAAAAAAATGTTGGTTCATGTCAACAGTGGGGCTGCCATCTTTAAACTGTACGTATGACGTCATCGTATATGTCTGCACCATAACGCCACGTACTTAACACTCTTGACTTCCTTTACAACAACAATATTGACAGATTACAAAACAATGGAGTGGTCATTGTAATTTCTGTAATACTCTTATGGTTTTCATGTGAAGCCCCATCGTACATTTAAATATTTCATATCATAATTATTATCATCATTGCATCTTTTATCCTCTTATAATCTTCGGTTTCGAGGAGAACCATAAGCAGCGGAAGTATGCCCGTTTATTGGCTTCATGTATCGAGATTCCCATGGACTCTGCTTTACCCTGTATCCACCGTTTACGTGGTCGACCTCTTCTTCTTGTGCTATCTGGTCTGTATTATTGCTTGTTGTAGTATACTGTCAGTTGGTAGCTTAGTTATGTGGCTGAACCATTTCACTTGCAGGTTTCTAATGAAGACTAGTGCTGCTATTACCCCCACTTTTGTCGTGAATTCATCATTTCTTTATTTCCCCTCTCCTTGATACGTTAAGTATTCTTATCCGGAATCTGTTGTAATCTTTCATTTCTTGTTCTTGAAAAGTGCTTAGTAGTAAAGTAAAGTATCAGTTTCATGTGCGTATATATGACACGAGCCTGCCTGGCAATGTGGGAAAGCTGCGGTATCATTCACTAGTGAACATTAGTGGACCCCCTGTGGGTCGTCGCTGGAGCTACGGAGTTCTACGGAGTTCTTTGTGCCAATTTCGGCAACCCGTTCTAGCGAAAAATGACGAGACCATATTGGATAACACTCGGTGCAATGAAGTCTATCTGACCGATGTATCCTCGTTGAAGTCCGTTGCGTTGACGTCAAAGTTGCATAAGTGTTTACTTCTGTCTATGTGATTTTGCGTAGACATTTTCCTTCCGACATGATAACACATGTTAACACATTCCCTCTAAGGATCCTTTCTTGCGTAGGTCTTGTTTCCCTCTCCACATTCATGAAATCAGAGTGGCATGCACGGCTAGTACTGTAAGTTCCAGTCTGTTGAAGTAGATAGCGATACTGGGAATGTTGTTCATTCGGAGAACCCATCTTGAGAATAGACTCTATTACCAAGAGGTGCCCCAACGTTTGAAAATTCATCTTAGTTTTCCGACCTCAGCGGCAGATGTTTTTTTAGATAAAACTACGGTACAGAGTGAAAACCAATTTTAGCAAGATGGTACAGAGATAACATTCACCTGAGCATTCCGTTACGGAGATAAAACCTACATTAATAATCCGTTGCAGAGATAAAACCAACATTAACAGTCCGTTACATACATAAAACCGATATTAACAGTCCGTTACAGAGATAAAAACTTACATTAAAACTCCATTACAGAGATAACATCTACATTTACAGTCCGTCACAAAGATAAAATTGTCTGTTACAGAGATAAAACCTGCTTTAACTCTTAATTACAGAAATAAAATATATCTTACTTTGATAATTGTCGTGGAAGAACACGCTATCCACAAAGAAAGATTGTTCTGCTACATCGACACCTTGTAAATAATAATCACCAACTGTCACTTTGATTAAAATTGGAGGAATAAATCTGAAATATGTAGCAAATTTTGTGACAGGGAAATTGGTAGCCTGAAATGTTTTGATATTCGACGAATTATATCACTTATATAATGAATGAATCATGTAAAACACGAGAACAGGCTATAAGCTTTATAACACCACTATCGCAAGTAGAAAAAACAATGGGCGTTGCAGCCAAAGCACAGAAAAATAATAATAAACACACACCGATAAAACTTCATGACATACACTACATACAATTATAAATATACAAGTTACTCAACTGTTTTTTGTGTGTTGTTGTTGTTATTGTTTTTTTTTGTTTTTTTACAAGTGTATGATTCCAGCAAAGCGACTAGAACAGTATACCTATAATGCACTAATAACTGTACCAATCATATGTACCAAGCAACTGTACCAACAATTGCATACAATGATTGTTTAACATTTGTTTAAGGTTATTGACACAAACTGTTACATTGTCGTATAGTTTCTCGTTTTCTCCTGGCCATTTATTATAGATCGTTTCAGTTTAAACAAGACATTTAATATAGATTATTTATTTTCTAAAATAACATTCAAGAGAGGGCCCTAGTTTTATATTTTTAAGTAATATTAGGGTGAAGTTAAACGATAGAAGAAGAAATGAAAAAATAGATGCAGAATAACAGAAGAAGAAGAAGAAGAAGAAGAAGAAGAAGAAGGAAGAATGAAGAAGAAGAAGAAGAAGAAGAACGAAGAAGAAGAAGAAGAAGAGAAGAAGAAGAGAAGAAGAAGAAGAAGAAGAAGAAGAAGAAAAGAAGAAGAAAAGAAGAAGACAGAAGAAAGAAGAAGAAGAAGAAGAAGAAGAAGAAGAAGAAGAAGAAGAAGAAGAAGAAGAAGAAAGAAGATAGAAGAAGAAGATGAAGAAATAGCAGAGAAGAAGAAGAAGAAGAAGAGAAGAAGAAGAAGAAGAAGAGAAGAAGAAGAAGAAGAAGAAGAAGAAGAAGAAGAAGAAGAAGAAGAGAAGATAAGAAAGAAGCAGAAGAAGAAGAAGAAGAAGAAGAAGAAGAAGAAGAAGAAGAAGAAGAAGAAGAAGAAGAAGAAGAAGAAGAAGAAGAAGAAGAAGAAGAAGAAGAAGAAGAAGAAGAAGAAGAAGAAGAAGAAGAAGAACACCAACAACTAAAACAACAATAAAGTAGCAAAAATACGAAGAATCAGAAGCAGAAGTATTTCACCAATGAACATGTTATATTCACGTTTCATCCACATAATAATCACGATAGCACATTCAAAGAATTAAATTATTGTAATTATTTGTTGGTTTCTCTTATCTTTAAGAAAATCTGATTGTCACCAATTACTATATAACGTATGTGAATCATCATTGTAACATTATTGTCTCGCCACTCCTACATCTATATATATATATAAACGAGAAAATGTGTGTCTTTGTGTCTTTATGCGTGTGTCCTTTATTCGTTCGCGAACGGTGCATCCGATTGAGATGAAATGTTCTACGGATGTTCTTCTCATTCCCGCGCAGCCATCTGGCATAGTTCGTTAGTTTACAAACAGTTATTTACGTAATAAATTAACAAATAAAAATATTGCAAGGGGACGAAACTTAACAAAAGTTATATCAAGCGAGATTACTTTTAGTAGCCTTGCTATATTATGTAATTTAAATAATTGTAATTTTCTGAAGTTTTATAAAATGTTTATCTACAGTTATCTACAGGCATATGCGTTATAAAAAAGGTGATAATACTTTAAGGCAACTTCAATGTTTTCGTAATAATAATGGATCTATTTTAGATACGTGAAAATTGTCGAACCCATTTTCCCAAACGGGTACGGGAAAGGGCCGAACACAGACAGACATATAGATTAGACAGACAGACAGACAGACAGACAGACAGACAGACAGACAGACAGACAGACAGACAGACAGACAGGCAGGCAGTCAGACAGACAGACAGACAGACAGACAGACATACAGACAGACAGACAGACAGACAGAACGAACGAACGAACGAACAAACTTTATTTTCAAAGGGTTGAGAATTGGGCACGCAGGCCCGTCTAACATTCTGCCCTTCTATCTCTCTCTTTCATACATTATTTCATTCACACATCATTCAAGGCTAACAGAGAACAGCAACAATAAAAAAGATATGCATTATAAAGGCATGGGCAAAATGCGAACATCAAAACTACACGACACAGTAAAATTAGATAATGGTCTGACACTTGTTATTAGCCATGTGGAATATACTGGCCTACCAAAAGAGGACTGGCTGTTATACTAGGGTTTTGTTATTATTATTATTATCTCTATTATTAAGGGGGAAGATAATCCGTACTGAGATAGTGTTCGAGTAATTTGCGATTATATGAATAGGGATTGGTGATGTCTTTGATTTATGTGGAAGATTGTTCCACAGCTGAGCTGCAGAGTACGTTAAGCTTGTTTTGTATAAGTCAATCCTAGGCTTCGGAATGTGTAATATATTTAAACGTTTACTGTGTCTAGCATTATATTTAAACAATGGCCAAAGGTAATTTGGGGCATTCCGATGCAGGATTTTGTGAATTAGTTTAGCTTTATCTAGACCAGGATCAATTGAATGTGAAAATTTTAGTACAATTAACATCGTAAACCATATCACTAAGCTTCTACTCAGAATTATAATGAGAAGAACCAGAAAGAAAATAAACATGGAAAATAGTGAAGAACAGTATGGATTTGTTTAGGGAAAGGGCTCAAACAACGCAGTATATACATTACGGTCACTAATCGAAAGGAGAACTGAGAAACAGAAAGACATATATTTGTACTTCACAGATTATACTAAGCAATTTGATAAAGTACAACATGATGAATTGATTAAAATGTAGGAACATATCACATTTGTTGGGAAAGATTTAAGAATAATAATGAATATTTACTGGAGCCAAGTAGCATAAATTAAAATGGGAAATAAAGTGGGTAGTTACGAAAAGACAAAGCTAGGAGTACGACAAGGGTATGTCTTGTCACCCGATCTCTTCTCCCTATATAGCGAAGTAATAATGAGAGATAATAAAGATAAGCCAGGAATACTAATTGGAGGTTATAATATACATAATATACGCTATGAAGATGACACAGTATTGGTGGCAGATAATTCAACAGACCTACAACAATTGCTGGACATTTTAGCAACATAGAATGCAAGGAAAGGACTCTCCTTGAATATCAAGAAAACAGTAACAATGGTGATATTAAAAAAAACGGTGACACCAAAATGTGAAATATAAATTGAGGGGAAAATTCTTAACCAGGTGGATAAATTTAAATACCTAGAGGCATTCATAACTTCAGATAGAAGATGTACAACAGAGATTAGGAGCAGGATAGGGCAAGCAAAATCCCCTTGCAAAAATTCCTTGGACTACCAGAGGAACTAAAACGACTGCCCGAGACAGGCTAATGAAAATAGAACATTATATTCAACAATAAGCTACAGACAGGTAGGTAGGTAGGTGGGTTTGTGAGATAGATAGATAGATAGATAGATAGATAGATAGATATATAGATAGATAGATAGATAGAGATAGATAGATAGATAGATAGATAGATAGATAGATAGATAGATAGATAGATAGATAGACAGAGGGGAGATAGAGTAGGAGAGACGGACGGAGGAGAGAGACGGAGAGGCAGGACAGGCAGGCAGGCAGACAGATAGATAGATGGATCCCCGCCAGGTCTGTTGGGCAAAGCCGGGCCGGGTCCTCTAGTATTAAATGTAACAAAATGCACACTTGTGCTTTGGAGCTTGACAACGGCTAAAATTAGAAATGCTCATTATTATAGATAGATACTTTACAGATAGCTAGGGAGTGACGGACGGAGAGAGGGGGAGAGGACGGACGGAGGGAGAGACGGACGGGCAGGCAGGCAGGCAGGCAGACAGATAGATAGATGGATCCCCGCCAGGGTCTGTCTGGGCAAAGCCGGGCCGGGTCCTCTAGTATTTAAATGTAACAAAAATGCACACTTGTGCTTTTGGAGCTTGACAACGGCTAAAATTAGAAATCGCCTCTTTTTTTTTTTGCGTATCCTTTACAGGACTTAGCTGTCAACAGCAACATCTTTCAGCTGTATGTTGATCTCTTGGCAAGATTACGCTCAGTAGTTTGCCATTGCTTTCTGAGTGGCCGGCTCTGTTATCCCGCAAGTAACCAGCGGGGGTCGAACCGCTGCCAGCTCTCGCCCGCTTTCGAGACTCTGCGTGATAAACGGGATTACGGAGAAAGTGTTGTAACCCTTCGGCCAGAGAGACCGGCAGAAATCGCCTACATTGTTGTAAAACAGCACCTGCACGTCTGTTGTCAGGGATCTGATGAGAATATGGCCGGAAGCCAAGACAAGAGATTGTTGGTGAAAGTCTGTCACGTAGGAGACAGCAGCGGTCACCTGTAGTCTGATGATGACATTTCGCGCCAGGAAAACACCCAACCGGAGTAAATGATTGGTGTAGATAGATAGATAGATAGATAGATAGAGAGAGAGAGAGAGAGAGAGAGAGAGAGAGAGAGAGAGAGAAGAGAGAGAGAGAGAGAGAGAGAGAGAGAGAGAGAGAGAGAGAGAGAGAGAGAGAGAGAGAGATTAACAAAAGTGTATTTAAATTAGGAAAACTGGGATGAGCTTCTGCAAAGTGCACCCACATTGCTGATGCTTATGGGCCAGTCAAGAAAATGAATCTCTAGGAGAAAGTTGTGATTTCATTTTGGCAGTAAATACTGTCCTTTATTGGATGAGGTTAGTGTACATTTATAAACAACCTGTTTATATCAATGGACGATATTATAAGAAAGGTTTGAACCTTAGCTAGAGCTCTTTTTCTTTGCGCTAAGAGAAAAAGGAGTAGCTTCAGAGAAATACTAAGAAAATATAGGTGATTCTTTCTTGGACATAGACATTATCGAATGGATCTCTTACTCTTTCAATTCATGCACTTTATTAAGGATGAACTTCCTATTTACTATCCATTCAGTCTTCATGTGTAGCTTTTGATTAGGAAAAGAACTACCATGATACTTTTCTGAAATATATCTTATATTCTTTTATAGATAATACTTTTCTGACCTGTCATCATCATCATCATCATCATCATCATCATCATCATCATCATCATCATCATAATTATCTTCATCATCTTCCACTTCTGCCATCAAGTTTCGTGGGAAGGAATAATTTACGTTCCAGCGCCCAGTGGGTGGCACTGGATAGTGTCATTCCGTGTGCTTGTACAATGTCTTTCATGTCGTCAATCCATTTTCTTCTTGGGCATCCTCTTGGTCTCGTCGCAGATGATCTTTGATGTAAGGCCTGTAATGGTAGTTGCTGGTGTTACATTCTAACGACATGGCCAAACCACTGGGACTTCTGTCTTTCAATAAATGTGGCACAAGGTGTTGATCTCACAGTCTGTCTGATAGTAGCATTTCTTACTCGGTCTCGGATTGCTAAGTAGGCAGCTCTCCTCAGGCATCTCATGTCGCAGGTGTTGATCTTGCGAAGGTGTAATTTGGATAAAGTCCAGGTTTGAGATTGGTAGCATAGGATCGGTGTTAATATGCTGTTTATTATCTGTCGTTTTGCGGACATGGGCATATTTGGATCTTTCAGTAAGGGTGATAGTTGATATGTAAGTGCACTAGCTTTTTGACATCTGATTTCAATTTCTTTGTTCAATCTGCCATCTTCTGTGATAGTACTTCCAAGGTATTTGAATTCTTTAACTTGTTTCAGAGTTGTTCTATTTATCTGTATACTTAGTGGGCCCGGCGATCTGCTAATTCGCATTACTTCGGCTTTGGCTGTATTTATACTCATAGTTTATCTCCTATATGTTGAACTCAGATTAGTAATATGATTTTGCAGTCTGCCCTCGTCACTATAAAACAGACACTGATCGTCTGCAAATAGAAATTCATTTATTTCCCGTGGAACAGTTGTATCATCTGGAGTAAAGAGTTCTAAATTTTCTGAATCTGTTCTGTCGAGACTTGCTTCTTTGGAAATTCTGTCCATGTAGATATTACATAGCACGGGAGAGAGCACACATGCCTGCCTCACTCGTGTATTGACTATGAATATACCTGACATTCCGTCTTGCGTTCTTACTGCATTTCGGCTCGAGTGGTACATGGCTAGGATGTTTTCTAGCAGTTGCCCTTGTATCCCATAGTTTTCAAGGATGGTTCATAATTTGTATCTGTCTACTCTATCGAAAGCCTTTTCCTGATCTACAAACACAATATTCTGCTGGTCACTATATTCGATAGTTTTTTTTTTTTTACAAATTTGTCTAAGTGTAAATAATACATCAGTGCAAATTTTACTTTATATATGTAATGATGTATACAGTATGTATGAATGAGTGTTCTCTCTCTCTCTCTCTCTCTCTCTCTCTCTCTCTCTCTCTCTATATATATATATATATATATATATATATATATATATATATATATATATATATCCATCCATCCATCATGTGCCATGCCGGTAAGCGTGGGCGGTCATGTTCTGCCATCTCACTCGATCACCAGAGTCGTGGATCAGCTCCGTGTTTCTGTCTCGACCATGCCACAAGGCCAAGCCATCCAGGTACTTGCTTCTAGGTCTTCCCCTTGGTCTGTTCCCCTCGATCTTACCAGTTGTCACCAAATTCTCCAATCCATTTCTTCTCATAACATGCCCAAAAATTTTGACTGTCTACGTCTAATTTCTCTAATCAATTTACGATCTTCATTTGTTTCTTGAAGGACTTGTTCATTGGTCTTTCTGGCTGTCCATGGTATTCTTTGCATTTTCCTCAGAAACCACATCTCTACAGCCATCAGATGTTTTTCAGCCTGACTGCTCATTGTCCACGCTTCACATCCATATAAAAGTACAGGTTCAATGTAGCATCTCAACACTCTTTTTCTCGTTTCAATTGACATCTTTTTATTGGTCAATATGTTTTTCATCTTGCTAAAGGCTACTTTTGCCATGGCGATTCTTGTTCTAATCTCTTCAAGGCATCTCCCATCAGATGTTATTACTGTTCCGAGATAATTGTACCTGCTCACTTGTTGAAGAATATTCCCATTTACTTGTATATTACATTGTGGTATTTCGTCCTTCCTAGTGACGACCATAATCTGTGTCTTTTTACAATTTAATTCTAACCGCAGTTGTTCACTGTGTGTAACAATCGCATCAACTAAATTTTGCAGGTCCTGTTCATTGTCTGCAATCAAGACTGTATCATCTGCATATCTAATGTTATTGATGCATCGTCCCCCAATGTTGATTCCTTCCATATCTTCAATATTTCTGAAAATACTTTCACTGTACAGGGAAAACAGATCTGGAGACATTACACATCCCTGTCTCACACCCCTTTTAATAGGCTGATATTGGCTTACTTCATTATCAACTCTTATGGCAGCTTGTTGTTTCCAATATATGTTTTTTACAAGTCTAAGATCTTTTCCATCAATTTGTAGATCTTCAAGCATCCTTATCATGTTGACATGTCTCACTTTATCAAAAGCCTTTGTGTAGTCAATAAAGCAAAGGTATAGATCTTTGTTTACTTCTATAGAACGTTCGATTATGTTTCTCAGTATATACACAGCATTTACTGTACCCTTGCCTTCCACAAACCCACATTGTTCTTCTCCTATTTCAGGTTGTATTTTCCTCCTAACTCTTTGCATGATACTTCTTAGCAAAATCTTCGTGATGTGACTCATTATACTAATTGTTCGATGTTGATCATATTACAAGGCTCCTGATTTCTTTGGGATTGCAATAAATACAGAATTACATAACTTCTGAGGTATATTTCCAGTATCATATATTGTATTAAGCAGACTGGTAACTTGATCTATTCCATATTCTTCTAAAGCATTAATCATTTCTGTTGTGACACTGTCTGAACCGGGGGTCTTGCCAGATTTCATATGGTTAAGAGCATTCTGAACCTCCATCTTCAAAATTGCTGGTCCTTCATTATTATTTTGAACATCATACTGTTCGTCTCTGTTATCGTCATAAAGGTTTTTCACGTAATCTGACCATTCATGTAATATCTGATCTTTTTCTATTATGACTCTTCCATCTTTTGTCTTTAGGCAGCCTGCTGATGTACGTGTTCTTTGATTAGTAAGCTCCTGAATTCTTTTGTGCATTAGTTTCGCATTGTTACTGTTGTGTTGTGTTTCAATTTCTGTGCGATTTCACACAACATGATTTTCTTGGCATCTGTAAAGAAGGTAGTTTGCCATTGCTTTCCTTCCTAGCAGTGACCATACTGCTTCTCAGATCTCTTTCCCTCTTGTTCGAGATCAACTGTGTTGATAATATTCCCCATTCCACCATCTCAGTCCATCCAGCATCATTTATGTTGGTTTTAAGATGCCTCTTTTCCCACTGGTCGTTCCAGTCGTCACGATATTATCCAATGATAGTCTTCTCATCACATGACAAGCTAATGATGTTTTTTTTAAAATTATATTTTGATACTTGTATATAATTCTCTGGTGTAATTAGTCTCTTCTGGGTAGGTGAATGTAAGAATTACATTATCCAGATATAGAATGAAATACGTGTCAGAACATGTCGTTCAGACCTGCAAATCTTTACTCGTAGTCGAAATTAGCTGCATGTCATTTACAGGACGTGGGAATCACCCTCGACATCTCTCTCTCTCTCTCTCTCTCTCTCTCTCTCTCTCTCTCTCTCTCTCTCTCTCTCTCTCTCTCTATCTATCTATATATATATATATATATATATATATATATATGTATATATGTATATATATATATATGTGTGTGTGTGTGTGTGTGTGTGTGTGTGTGTGTGTTTGATTTGATCAGTCGTGAGGGTCTGTTCAAAGCACTAAAGAATATTGGCTGCCCACCAACTCTTCTGTCCATTGTGGAATCGTTCCACACAGGCATGAAGGGTATAATCAAGTTTGATGGTGCAACTTCAGAAGAGTTTAAAATCAAGAGAGACGTTAAGCAAGGTTGCGTACTAGCCCCTACCCTCTTTGGGATATACTTTTCACTTCTACTGAAATATGCATTTCGTAATCAGGATGCCGGTATATACATTCAATCACGCTCAGATTGCGGCCTCTATAATGCTCATAGATTGAAGGCCAAGACCAAAATTAGGAGGGTACTAATCAGAGAGTTGCTTTTTGCGGATGATGCTTCAATTACGACCCACTCTGAGGAAGAATTACAACCTCTACTATCTGCATTCTCCAATGCTAGTTCTGAATTTGTTTTAACAATTAACAAAAAGAAGACACAGATTATGTCAGCTTTTATATGCGGTGTCTGCGAAGAATACTTGGTATTAAGTGGCAAGAGAAAGTCACAAATACTGAAGTATTGGATAGATAAAGTTGTGTGACGGGTGTTCCATGCTCAGTCTTCGTAGACTTAGATGGATAGGACATGTTGGGAGGATGGATGATGGGAGAAAACCAAAGGACATCAACGTTTGGTGAATTACAGATGGGTAGGAGATCTCAGGGTCGACGTCTACTACGATACAAAGATGTGTGTAAACGGGACATGATTGATACAGGCATTGATAATGCGCAATGGGAGCAAGCCGCAGCTGAACGTGATGCATCGAGGGCAACTATCAGAAATGGAACACAGACAAACGAGAAAATGATTGCAGATAAAGCACACACAGAGCGTGAAAGACGTAAGATGGTGCATGATGGTGGAAATGACCATGTTTTCACATGCATCCACTGTGGACAAACATTTCAGCGCGAATTAGCCTTATCAGCTACACTTGTCACCGCCATAGGTCGTAGCTATTATGCCTTTTTGAAACACAATGTACCAACCTGTCGTCTGTCAAGACGGAAAGGTGCCAATGAATATATATATATATATATATATATATATATATATATATATATATATATATATATATATATATATATATATATATATATATATATATATATATATATATATATATGCCGCAATGCATGTAAAGTGTAAAAATGTCATTCACTTTAGCTTTATCAAAAAGCTCGAGTTTCATTTCATGTTCTTTCGAAATTACCTGAGATGACTTTGAGAGATTTTAGTTTAGTCGACGGATCAAAATCACGGCACACGGGTGTAACCCATATGTGCCCCGTTCTACTAAACTACCTAACTAAAGCCTGAGTCCGGAGAATTTCAGCTCAGTACACGAACTCCATAGCACTGGCGAGGATCCGGAAATACTTTGGGTAGATTTCTAACACGAAATGTTGCCAGGACAGCGCAGTTTTGCTACATTTTTTTTTCGATTTCCAACGGCCAAGGGATTTTTTACGTGCGCAACAATACACACGGGCGTCAAAGTTATATCACGTGACCGGCTCCTTCCAATACTCTTCTTAGTTGCAGACGCTGTAATTTCTATAATTAGCCGACATCTGTCCATCTCGAGTGTCAAGTTGGTGTTCGTTCTTCTTCGTGTGGTCAATTGTAAAACGTTCTCTGTTTTGGTGTGTAAATGTTGACGCACTGTATAATGATGGTTGGTGATTATGTCACACACGTATATGGTTCCATTCACGCAGATCCACATTATGTCTTCAGTCGAAGATGTTACTTTCACATCGTATTCTGCTTCTTCAGGACTTGAAGTTCACAACACATATCTAGCGGTCGTGGGCTTTTCTGTCGACACCCCTGTCTCCGTTTTAACTGAATGCGTTTATCATCGTCCTGCGTGGTGACACAAGTCTGCACAACTGAGATGCGTCGTCGTCAACATGGGGTCTCCTGAACAATCTCCACAAAGTCAGCGCCAGTAAGGTTACATCCAACAACAAGATAGAAACGGTTCAAGGAGTCCTGTGTCGAATCTGTCGAGGCCATACCTAACATTTCTCCCTCCTCCCTCCCTCCCTCCCTCCCTCTCTCTCTCTCTCTCTCTCTCTCTCTCTCTCTCTCTCTCTCTCTCTCTCTCTCTTCAGTTATCTATCCCAATCAACAGGCCGGGTCAGAGAGAGAGAGAGAGAGAGAGAGAGAAAGAGAAAGAGAGAGAGAGAGAGAGAGAGAGAGAGAGAGAGAGAGAGAGAGAGAGAGAGAGAGAGAGAGAGAGAAACGGGTCTCATATATATTTTCATGTATGTGTTAACGGGATTGTTAAAGGATATTATAAACACTATGCCATGATAAAGTCAAGTTACGGTTGCGAACGCCTTAGAGAACCTTTGGCATAAGGTGCTAGACCCATATTTGTATAAACCAATGACCCCCAGGTGGTGATGTACTGCCTAAGACATTCCCTGGTACCCATTTTAGACAGGTTTCAACTGGGAAACCCAGGTCGATTTTCTCAATTCGAATTCATCGCGATACGGATCGAATTCATGATCACCAGAAAGGCAGGCCAGCGTCTATCCGCTATGTTACCACGGCTTCATATTTCGAAGTTAACAATTGCTGTACTTACTTTACACAATGAGCTGCGGTGATGACCCAGAATTCACTGAGAATTGCTCCTCCACATGTTGGCGTAAATACTACAGGCTGCTTGAGCGAAGATGCAAGCAATATATTAACCTGCCATGGGATTTCTCCGTATTTGGCGAATAATCCACCCAAGATCTTGTCTGCAACTGGCTCGTCATCAACATGAATGTCCGTGTTGTTGCCATATTGCCATCTGTTTGCTACATTCTGTTTCCTGGGACTTGTAATTGCCATTCTTCGACCGCATAGAAAGACTTTTTCTGTATTAAACACAAGTGTACACAACTGTATATACTCCAGCATTGAACATAGGTGTATAAAAGGGTATATACTTCAGCACTAAACACAGGTGTATTAAACGGTATATACTCCAGCATTAAACACAGGTGTATATTACTGTATATACTTCAGCACTAAACACAGGTGTATTAAAAGGTATATACTCCAGCATTAAGCACAGGTGTATATTACTGTATATACTCCAGCATTAAACACAGGTGTATATTACTGTATATACTCCAGCATTAAACACAGGTGTATATTACTGTATATACTCCAGCATTAAGCACAGGTGTATATTACTGTATATACTCCAGCATTAAACACAGGTGTATATTACTGTATATACTCCAGCATTAAACACAGGTGTATATTACTGTATATATGTAACAGTAGTGGAGTACTGGGGTATTATTAGGATCTAGTGGGAAACAGCTACAGCACGATTGAGCATTGGGACTGAAAGCGAGGAGAGATGCTCAATCGTGACGTGCTGGGTTGTCTGGGGCAGTCAACATCCCGCCTGAGAACTGGGAAGAAGCCATGTTGTCATCGTGAAGAAAATAAACAGTCTTTGAATGAAAACCCAGTCTTTGTTGGTTCTGTACTCTGTTACAGGACTAATTTTGGAGCCTACGACCGAGGATTTGAGCCTGGTATAATCCGGTCTACAGAGAAACAACGCGAAGTCATGCCGTATACTATATATCATCGCGGAGGCCAAAAACTGAGAAGATGATCCTTGCTCCGTTTGTCTAAATCGCCAGAAACAATTTCGGCGCGTTTTTAAACCAGCATTGAACGTAACAAGGCGCAGTGGGAAAGATGGCCAATAAGTATAAGTTATCTGTGAATACAGCGACCAAAAGCCCGGCCAGGGGCGGTTGTCTGTAAGTCTTTTTCAAGACTTGAGATAACAAATAAATTGGCGTCAAGAGAAGAGTGAAAACCAACCCAACTTGCCATGCCGGGTGGCAGCGCCTGCAAACACCATTGTCACACGTTTTCTTGATGATAATATCAATGTTCTTGATGTTCTTTGCTTGTTATAGTCGTGTGATGGTCGTTGTCTAGGTAACGATGTTCATGGTGTGTCAATTGAGATATCTAACTGTCTCTTAAACCAACTCACCCCCGAAGTGCACTTTCACCAGTCATGACACAAGATTCCGTTGGCGCACATAATCATTTATTCCAGAAATAAGACGAACAGACGGAACATATATATATATATCCAGAAACAATGTACATCCATAGAATATAAATATCCTCCTCACAATTTAACCAGCACACATCAATGCCTTCTCACGGCCTGCTCTTATCTCAATCACAAGACAGGTAATCCAGCTACTATCCACGGCTGGATCTCCCCCAATACAACCCACACATTGGGTTGGAGCCACTGCTCAACTATAGAACCCACTCTGGTTCAGGCCTGTCTTCACAACTCAGAGAACAACACAACACGGAGCTCTCTCTTAAACGACATGACCCGCAGTCGGTCTCTTCTCTCACTGACTTTCCAGTCTCCTGACTTCACCCAACACACAACTCTCTTTCGACCCATCCCCCCTGGGGCCACACTCACCCTTCCCATTATTTCTCAGTACTGGCTGTTTTCTCATAGCCAGGTCAGTCGCTTTACTGTCTCCCACTCTCATCTCCATTCTTCCTCATGCCCGGTCACTCACCTCAATGTCAGTGACCCAGGCTTATGTCATCACCCCCCTCTTAAAAGAAAACTTCGTTTTCAAATATTGGGAGACTAAAACTTACTAAACATGTGACCCAGACATATAGCCTGGGTAGCCCTAAGTATGGCTGCACCTTACTCTAGCTACCACACTACATAATACATCAAATGCTCATATTACACTCCTATATTCATCACACATAAGTACAACCATCTATCTTGTGTATCAATGCATGAACTAATACATCACATAATAATAATAATACATCATAGAAAAGCATAATACTCATGTACCCACAGATCTCTTACTACTTCACGACCACACATTACTATTTGTGTACCGACCCTATATCAGGTGGTTCTGTTCTTGCATTAACCCACCTCTGATTCCTGTCGATGCTGTGTCTACCTTTCATGTACCCATGACTCATGGTACCTCTACAATTACAACATCTGTTTGCTATCCCTAGCCCTGGGTCAGTAATGTCGCGAAAACTCTTTTGACCTGACTCCACTTTCCTATCTGCATATTGCACCGTTACACTTGCGTCTCTGTTTAGTCTGAACTCTTTATTCAATCTTGGCCCATATACCTGGCACCTTGCTTTCTGTTGCATACGCCTTATGCCTATGTGCCCTGCACATGCACTATCCTGAGCTGTTCTAGTATATCGGTCTCTATGTGCTAAAGGTACTGCTCCTTGCCCACGTGCAGTTCTGCTATCTGAAAACCTGCGAGTGAGAACATTGTTCTTCCTCTCGAAACACCATCTACCTTTCTTTGACTGCCTATGTTCTACTCTCCTACACCCTTGGGAACATTTGTTCAGAGTAGTATCTTGTCTCTGGGAGCCACTAGCACTATATTTGGGATCCATTCTCATCTGCTCAGCTGTACTATCCTTGTCCTGAGTTCCTGTGTCTACTTCAAGTGCCTCTTCTACCTCTGCAAGCTCCATCCATTTGTTAAATGTGTTCTTTACTGTGTTAACAAAGTCTGTGAAATCTTGATTTGTCTCTGGCCCTAACTGTCTAAACTTTGTCCTATATCCATGCTCAGTGAGTTGGAACTTAGTCAGCAAACGTTGACGTAAGATAGTGTAGTTGTTCCTTTCTTCTACAGGTAAATTGAACATGGTGTCTAGTGCCTTGCCCGTAAGAAATTCGCCAAGTCGCATCCCATATTCTGATTCCGGGATCCCTAGAGTTTTCACAGATGATTCGAATCTCGAAAGATAGGCCTCAAGACAATCCCGGTCCGTAAAGTATGGCAGTTTCAATCTCTGTGACGACTGCGACGGTTTTCTACTTTCCTCACTTTGACCCTTCGATGCAAATTCTAACTTTTTAATAGCAATTTCCGCTTCCATCTTAATCTTCTCTTTCTCAATTTCCATTCTCATGTGTGTCTCTCTCTCTTCCTGTAGACGCTTGGCTTCCATTTCAGCCTGTCTTTGTTCTCTCTCAGCTAACTTTTCTTCCTGTAGACGCTTGGCTTCCATTTCAGCCTGTCTTTGTTCTCTCTCAGCTAACTTTTCTTCCTGTAGACGCTTGTTTTCCATTTCAGCTAACTTTACTTCCTGTAGGCGGTTGGCCTCGAGTTCTGCCTGTCTCTGTTCTCTTTCGGCTTTTCTCTGGTCTCTTTCAATCTGTTGTTGTTCTTTTGCTTCGGCATACTCTTGTAACTCTTTACCTTTCAGGCCTATTCTTTCACCTGCTTCAATATACTCCATTAAAGTAGGCATCTTGTACTTGTGGACACTTTGCTGTGAATCAGCCAACTATAAATGTCCAGACTCTGCTGTTAGTCTTTGTGTCACTTCCCTAAGTACACCCGCACTCCCTGTGTACGTAAATCCGTAGTGCTACAATATCACTCTGTACTCACCCAGTCACTCTATAAGCACTAGGTAGTGAGGGGGGAAGTATCACCTATACTCCCTTATCTCTATATATCTATGACCACAAGTTCATGAAGTCCCTGGAAATATTGTTAAACATACATATAAATACATATACAAACAAATAGATGATAACACTAAGTGATGACTATCCAACGCTAGACTTCACAAGCTGAGTACACGGAGACGATGATGACACAGAAATAAACCACAGTAACAAATACAAGCTTGTGTAGGGACATCCACAGTGCGCGTAAAATATAAACTGACTCAGATACCACTAGATAGTAGACACGACAAAAGTGCACGATAATAACATCTATCCGAACACAGCAAATATCATATGTAAATATAACGAAAAGAAGAAAGAGAAGAAAAAAAAAATTATAGCATAAAATTATACAGAAATCTGACAGTCAAACACAAACTGGCACGTTATATAATTCAGGACCGTCCCTGCAGAACCAAATAAACCGACCTTTCGATTTTCTTCCCAGACATTATATATGGTGCACCTCAGAAAGTAACTTTTCGCCCTGTCTCCCGGCCTTCGAGAAACAACACAAAAATCCCCTACTCTTGACAAACACTGGACCACATACAAATAATTGCGTAACACCCGACAACAATAAATATGACGATGGGAGCAAAACAATAAAAAATAATAATGTGTAACTGGTTGGCCGACAAATATGGGCCTATTAATCCGTCGCCAAAAGTTCTTTTTATTCAATCACCAAAGTTTTTGTTCGTTTTAATAGTTATTCGCAATCCGCTGGAAATGTCTACGACACTAGATGTCAAACCGACTTCTTGTTTTGTTGAGTGGTTATTGAATTCACGTGGTGATCAAAAGTTCCAACTGTCGACAAAAGTTGAAGATGATAGTGATATCCAAACTGTTCTGTCTCGACACAGTCCGTAACGTTATTGTACTTTCTCTGTACGTGGTGGAACCACAGTAATAATCCAAAGTGTTCTCTCGATATGTTGTTACTTTCGTTGCGGAGATGGCGCTTCGCTGTATCATTAATGTTATGGATTTTCGTTACCCGACAAGATTCACCAAAAGAAAAGGAGAATGGCAGGCAATGTTCAGCGCTTTAAATTTGGGTATATAAATCCTTATCGGCAAAGAAGTTCAACCATGGTTGCGATGACGATACGTTAAAACTGTTTGCTCATAACAGAATAATGATGACAACGGCTTAAACAAAGACGAAACATCAAATCTGGCTTTCTTTCAAAACAACCTTGTTTATCCCGATCTCCTGTGGAAATTCCCAGTAACTTTCCACTGTCCCTAACCTTGACCTTGCCGGACATCTCAAGTCAGTACCTCAGTCTTCTTTGTCATAATAATCCACACTGACTGTCTGTAAAATGACCGGACACTTTTCCGTCATACAAAAACACCTTCCACACAACTTCTCAGCCCCGAAACGGCTGCCGTAGGGGTACCGTTACTATCCCCTTCAGTCAACTGTCCGTCAAATCAGCGACTGCCAATTTTTCTCTGTTTTCCAAACATGTACTTCCCCAGTACCTGGACGCTGGTGTACCCACCCATCCTATTTACTGCGTCGAAAAATCTTGACCAGTCAACTTGCAACAACACAGTGCGCTTGCCTCCAGCACACACACACACCTGTCAATTATCTTTGGTTCCCAATCCTGTCATTATCACCGACAGCGGATGTTCTACACACACACACGCTGCCCTCGCCACTCTGGATTCAACACTGGTCTTTTAGTTTCAGCCCTCCTGCCTGGTATCAAATATACCTGTCACCGTAATGGACTCTCCCGGTTAGTCTGTATGGCGTGTCTTTATCACCGACTTTTGTGCTGCCGCTGCACCCCCACTCGCTTTAGCGATATGGTTGGTTCCAAATCACCTGTAGTGGACTTCACTTGAACTGTCTGCTAGCTTGTAATTTCCGCCGCGTACCCTCCCCGCGCGCTGACAGTTTTTCTTCGATGTGGCGTCTTACACACACAACAGAATTGCTGTTAATCTCTTGACGCAGTACTGTATAAATTGATGGAACGAAGTCACAGATAATAACTCCTCTCTTTCAGCGAAGAGCCCACAGATATCTCCGTATGACAACAATGTCAATAATGCTCTTGACCGTACGTGGCCTTTCAGATACTCCTTACAAAGCGACGAGCGCCCAGATGTTCTTGATCGGACGAGCTCACAGATTGTCACACGTTTTCTTGATGATAATATCAATGTTCTTGATGTTCTTTGCTTGTTATAGTCGTGTGATGGTCGTTGTCTAGGTAACGATGTTCATGGTGTGTCAATTGAGATATCTAACTGTCTCTTAAACCAACTCACCCCCGAAGTGCACTTTCACCAGTCATGACACAAGATTCCGTTGGCGCACATAATCATTTATTCCAGAAATAAGACGAACAGACGGAACATATATATATATCCAGAAACAATGTACATCCATAGAATATAAATATCCTCCTCACAATTTAACCAGCACACATCAATGCCTTCTCACGGCCTGCTCTTATCTCAATCACAAGACAGGTAATCCAGCTACTATCCACGGCTGGATCTCCCACAATACAACCCACACATTGGGTTGGAGCCACTGCTCAACTATAGAACCCACTCTGGTTCAGGCCTGTCTTCACAACTCAGAGAACAACACAACACGGAGCTCTCTCTTAAACGACCTGACCCGCAGTCGGTCTCTTCTCTCACTGACTTTCCAGTCTCCTGACTTCACCCAACACACAACTCTCTTTCGACCCATCCCCCCTGGGGCCACACTCACCCTTCCCATTATTTCTCAGTACTGGCTGTTTTCTCATAGCCAGGTCAGTCGCTTTACTGTCTCCCACTCTCATCTCCATTCTTCCTCATGCCCGGTCACTCACCTCAATGTCAGTGACCCAGGCTTATGTCAACCATCATAACGACTCCTCTTGGTCATTACTCTGCTGAATATGTCAAGGTCAAGTCAGTGAATCAATATCTCGAACGAGGAGTGTGCTGAAAGTCGGCTCAGTTTGATCAGGTCTTGAGCAAACAGAACTTTGGATAAAGGGCAATCCAGAAATCCAGTCGTCTGATCGTTGAGTCAGGTGAGAAAGAACATTTCAATAAGACAATCAAGTTCAGCCTCAATGTTAAATAGATTTCGTTCGGAACGCTAACAAATAGAAAAAAGAACGTTGGTAAAAGACAATCGAGACAGCAAATAAATAAGGGTTGCCCAATGTTTTGTTGACGAGTCAGACTATCTCGGGGCTCTACTGCAATCGAGAGCCGCTCGCTGTTGTCTGTCAGACTATCTCAAGACGTCGATGATGTACTCCATCTCAGAAGGGACCCAACCAGGGGTTGAAGCACGGTACTGAGCATCCCAAGAAGAGAGACTACCTGAGAAGAAACTCCCTAACTACCTGTTGATACCTGAAACGTGATTGATTGGAAGAACATTTCAACTGGTACAGACTCCCGGCGTTTGAATGTAACCGGACGGCGAACTTAGGAGATTACGTCGTGCTTGGATCGAGAAACAGAAGTAGGGAAATTTATAAACCTGGTAACTGATTGAACTGTTCTTAAGAAAAAAGTGATTTGTGTTTCTTAAGTTAGTAAATTACAAAAGTGAAATTGGTTGCTTGTATAAATATTTCAGCTTAGAAGACTCAGCACAGCACAGTGGAGAATCAGGCATATTTCAGCTGAACTCAGGACAAGTTTTTTTTTCTCCAGGTACCAAAGAAATATACAGAAGAAGAAGTGAAAATATTGTTTCAGGTGGATAGATATTTCAAAGGAAGTGAATATGAATTTCTTGTGTGGGGAATTACAACGTGTTAGTACATGGTTGGGGGAATTAAAGGTGTCAATTACGGAAGTAGAGAATTTTGTGGAAACATTGAAGAACAGAACGACTAGACAAGACCCTTATAGAATTATGGTAGACTGTAATGGAGTAGGAAAGAATAACAGGAGACAGCCATGGTTTAATAAAGACAAAAGACAATATGGTTATGACGAACCAAGGCCAAATGCTTATAGGGTAAAAGACGGTGAGAACAGACGTAATGGTGAAAGGTCGGACTGGTATAGCAGTTATAAATACAAAAATGGGCGTGAGAGAAACTTTTCAGGGAAATCATGGGACTGGCCCTCTCACAGTGCAACCGCTAGAAAAAGACGTAACGACTGGTTTGAAAAGAGACAAAGACAATATTTGAAGTCAGGATCGAAAGACAGAGTAGAACACAAAGATAAGAATTCAACGACTCCTAAAGTACTGGCCAATATTAGGATTGAACAGGAAAAGAAGACGACGGTATTAGTAAAGAAAAGAAACCGAGAGACACAGACGCAGGCAGGTAATACGATAGAAAATAGTACACAGACTCAGGTAGATACAGTAGAGAAAAAGGTCCAGGTACAACCAGCCGGCAAGATAACAAAGGGAAGTCAAACTGACTTAATAGAGACTCAGTCAAAACCAACTCATTTGACTAAGGGAGACAAGGTTGAAGTTAGGAAAGATAGACAGACGAGGACCAAGAACGAAAGAAAGCCAAAGAGGAAAAGTATTGAAGAAAGGAATAATAGTATGATAGTAAATAGAGGTACTGCCGTGTCAAGTTCCTCAGGAATAGACATGAAACTAATTCCCAAATGGTGTAGGAATATTAGCTGTCAGAGTTCAGATTACGGAGAAGATATTCCTACCGCCGAATATTATAGTGATGCTGAAACAGATGTTAATACTGATGGTTCGGAAGATGAGAGACTTGCAATAAGAGCAGATCCTGAATCGAAGCGTGATGTTCCTTCATACGGTATTGTTGCTGGTGGACAGACGGACAGAGTTTTGGTTAGTGACTCTTTGGAACAAGATACTGGTTTGTATGACAAGAAAGTAGGGAAGGCTAAGAGACGAATACCAAGAAAGAGAAAGAAAGTCAGACGTTCTAAAGGCGACTATGGAATGGAATTGACGTGGCTGCGGTGAACTACTATAATGAATCTGATGAGGGAACTAATTGTCAGTGTGTCATCTGAAGACGAAATGGGGAAGTACAAACGTTACGTAAGGTATATAGGAAACAGTGAGCAGACCGACGCAAATAAAGGAAATAGAAAGAAAACATGTAAGAAGAAGAATAGTGATAGACAGATAGCGGGAATTTACTCCTCGACAACAGAAGATAACATAAGAAAACTCAGAGAATTAAGACCTGAGTACTTTAACAGGTTGACAACAGATAGTGATGATGACATAATAAGATGAAAGACGGGTTAATGTATTGAAAGACAGTGAAGTATTTAACTTGGACACACTCTATAACGGTTAAAATTCCTTGGGTGAAGAAGGAAAATGAAATAGTTTTGGCTTATGAGAAGAACTGCGGTTTGAGCATATAGGTATATGAGCTGTCTAAAATAGGCAGATGAATTTTTTGGGGTAGCATGGTACAGGGTAGGCGATGGTGTTGTTGAGGATAGTGAAGTACGGCAAATGATATTCCACGTGGATTACGTAATACAGGATATCGTGTGTTTGGTTGTGATGTAGGGAGAGTAAACTAGGTAAAAATACTCCTTTGTCCGGAATGGATAGATATAGAGAGTTAATCACGTCGAGTGATGTATAACTGGTGTAAGTAAAATAGAGTAGATTCAGCACAGAATTAGTAGAGGATGAAGGTTCGTACTAGAAATGGTTCGACTCAGAGCTGTGACGTGATGTCTGAGATAGTTTTGCTTGTTGGTTTGAGAAGAAAGAATAGTATGGTTGACAGGTGAATCGAGAGTATCTGGTGAGGAGATATAGGTTGAGGAGGAATTGAGTATCCTGGGTGTAAAATAGCCAGTTGAACGCGAGAATATTAAGAGTAAAAGACTGATGCTTAAAGAATACGAGCTGATTAAGTCTGAGAAAGTTGTTGTGTGGAGAAGTATAGAATGATAGTTACAAGGTTAGTGGTTCACCAGAATGAGGTTTGTTTTGAAGAGATAGTAAATAGTGCTGTGAAAGCAATATAAGTTGCGAGAGGTAATGTATAGGGTCTGACTTTCGTATAGGAGTGAGCGGTTGAGTAAAGTATAGATATAAGAAAGCAGTGAATTGAGAAAGTCCTCTGGAATAATTCGTCTGGTTGTGCGTTGTTCATACGTGAAGGAAGTAGGAGAGAGGTGTGATGACGTCGCCTAAGTGAAGTACATAGATAAAATGTAAGAGTGGCGTTGATATGTCTTATGTCAATGTGTGTAGAGGAGATCAATACATGTAGATGTAGATTGTGGTGAATGATTGCTGGAATGTTGAGGTGGCGTCTGAAGCGTTTCTTGTTATAATAGTAGGGACACGTTAGGTTGTCGCGATGCGAGAGTAGTCGTGAGATGAGAGCGAGGTTGTGTATCATAGTCCGTATGAATATGAGAAGAGTGGTTGATAAGTGACGTTGAAAAAAATGTGGAACAGAGTATGCGAAAATCGAGAGATAGAAAGAAAATGATTGGAGAATTGTGATGTCTTTTCGTAGAATATCTGACGTTGGAAGGAAATTATGGAAGTTATATGACGAAAACGGAATTAACATTCTGAATGATGTTTCATAAGACATGTTTAGTATTCTTAACAGGAACGAGAAAAGAGAGGTCTGCTGTCAGTTATAAGTGGCGTGGGTTGCAGTTCTGAAAGAATTCCGATAAATAAGAGTGAAAGATACGGAGGTAAACAAGGTTAGTAAAATGAATGTTGGAGAACGTGTTCCGAGGAGGGTGACCGGTTTGATTATCGTCACGATACAAGAGTGCTAGGAAAGACTGGAGGATAGCTTAGAGTAGTCGTGGTAAGATGTTAGAAAGTAATGATACGTTAAGTAATTGCGTCGGGTGGACGAGAAAATTAGAAGTAGAATTAGTTGTTTTGGTGAGAGGTCTATAGTAAATAGACAAGTTCTTTTGATGGGAGTAGCATGGTGGAGATACTGTAGTTAACAGTAATGATTAGGAACGTTGTAGTGATGTTTGGTACAAAGCCAAGGGAAACAATTGGTGTGCCGAGCCACAGGTTAGTAATAAGTAGATGACTGGCTGGTACATTGAGATGACATTAGAATAATCGCCACATTAGTAATAGATAAAGTGAGTTGACCTGTAGTTTACAGAGCTTGTTTAAGATGATATTCTAGATATGGGGATGTGTTAAGAGTTAATTTTGTAAAATGTTGTGAGGGGAGATAATCAATGGTTGACTTCCAGAAAAAGGAACGGTCAGTTGTTGAGTAGTGATTTTGGTTGAGGGGAACAAGTATTGTTCCGCGTTATGATGGTCTGTAGTTAACAGATATACATACTTGGCGGTGAAGTGTTTTGTTTTCTCGGTCATAGAAATACTGGAATGACTTGTATAAATAGATATGTTCGTACGGGAGGCCAATGTTGGTGGGCCACTGTACGTAGTAATTTGAAGGGAGTTATATTTTTTTTTTGAAAACCTTCTCTTTAGCGAGAAGACAGTTGTTTTATTGAGTCTGAGTTTTAATGCCTCATATATAGTATGTTTTTTTTGCTTGATTTGGTCCTGTAAAATGATTGTTATTATTTTAGAATAGGGTTATTGTGTTCTTAGAATTGTGCATACAAACTACTGGTCCGTAAAAGAGACCAGTAGTATTAGGTAACAATAGAATAGGATGTATGTTGTATCATCATCACCATCATCATCACCATCATCATTACCATCATCATCATACCTTTAGTTGAGTTGAGGGGAAACATAAATGATGTTATAAAAATTGGGGGGGGGGGGGTAAGAAATCCTGTTGTGATTTTATTTCGCTGTTTTGTATGTTAAATAGTAATTAATTAAGTTATGTTTAATTTACAGGGTTTTGTCTAGAATAAAGAAAATACAGGGGGCTTTAATTAGGACCCTTCGTTCAGAAAAGAGTTAATAAAACTACTGAGAGCTAAGAGAGAGACACATTCTCTTTGTGAAGAATAAGTTCATGGGTATTAGATTGCTGTGATAGTCAGCATAATGAGGTTGATATGGATATGAAGTGTTGGAAACATACGACGGGGTTACTACACAAGTAAAATAGTTATGGGAAAGTTTAGAGATACACTAAAGTCAGCATTAATTAGAAAAATATGGGATTGGAGGCCATATGGGAGAAGAAAAGATTAATGAATACAGCAGTAGAGTAAATGAGGGGAAAGTTTTGAACATAGTTTCCGTGGGGTCAGAAGAGCCATGATATACACGAGATTGCTGGGTTATAGAAGAATAAGAAAATTACCCCAGACGAAGAGTAAACATGAATTGGATCCATGTTTGATTAGACACTGTAGATAACAGTACAATAGGAAAGGGGTGTAAGTGTGTTAGTGAGAAATGAACATAGGGGAGACATAATGACATGGGGTTTTTGAGAGTCCGTAATATATGGACTGAGATAAAGTCGATTGCAAGTAGTCACAGACAGGAGTTAGGAGTAGTTATATGTTGCTGTTGATGACGGCATAAGTGGAGGTTTTAGTAGATATGCCCATAAGAAATGGACATTAAGAGAGAATATTTGACTGAGGTATAGGAGAAGATTAGTTATGCGAGGTGATGAGGTTATGTGAGGTGATGTGTATAATGTTGGAGGAGGTCTTAAGGGATAATAGACCTTTTTAATTGTGTCCTCGAGATGTGTTTTGTGGTTAACATTACAATGTGAGGTTGAGGTAAGGTAGTGTCTGTAATATATAGACACTTGGAAGTGAAGAATATTTTTGATGATTGGTATTTGATGCTGTAGATAGCAGCGTAAACTGTTACCATAATGAGTGGTACTGTGGGAGATATAAGTGTTTTAGACTTTATTACATAAAGTCTCAAATGACATAGGGGGGTAAAGGGGTGTGTGATTTAGGTGAGTGTTGTTTTTTTGAAAGAGTTCTATTTCTTCTTTTAAATTCCGGTGGCCACCGATTCTTTGTCTTCCTATCGTGTGAAAGTGATTTCAGGTTAGTTGAAAGTGGAGAATTAGTGGGGTTGGTGATGATAAAAGGGAGTTGGTATCAGCGTTTGAAATGGTAAGCGGATTGCTTATGAAGTGGAAAAGAAGTATTTAAGAAGATGTGTTATGATGTATTGTATAAAGTTGAGATTTAAATGTTATTAAGGATATGTAAATATGTTATGTTTGTTTGAAGGGCCAGAAACGAAGAAGAAGTGGGTTGACTATATAGCAGGGGAAAGAGTTGAAGATTAGAGGAACTGTGAGAAGTAAGGAAAAAGAGGGAATAGAGTAAGGGGATTAGGAGTAAAGATTTTTCCTTTATAAGGAAAATTCTTTAGTAAACATAGGGAGGTGTAACAGTAGTGGAGTACTTAGGGTATTATTAGGATCTAGTGGGAAACAGCTACAGCACGATTGAGCATTGGGACTGAAATGCGAGGAGGAGATGCTCAATCGTGACGTAGTGGGTTGTCATGGGGGCAGTCAACATCCCGCCTGAGAACTGGGAAGAAGCCATGTTGTCATCGTGAAGAAAATAAACAGTCTTTGAATGAAAACCCAGTCTTTGTTGGTTCTGTACTCTGTTACATATACTCCAGTATTGAACACAGTTGTATAAAACAGTATATACTCCAGCATTAAACCAAGGTGTATACAAATGTATATTCATTCATTCATTCAGTAGCATGTCATTTGCAGAACCTCGCTCCCATAACAACCTTCCGGAAAACCTCTCGATCATAAGCAAGACGTCCCGCGTCCGATACACCCATCAGGAGATCATCCGCCACATCCTGCACCCATGTTCTCTTTGGCCTTCCTCTTCCTCTCTTCCCAGGCATATACCCCTCCATTATTGTTCTCTCCAAACTTTCATGACGTTTAGAGTGATCAAAATATTTCAATTTTCTTTGTTTTATCGTCTTTAATAGCCAACCTTTTTCAATTTTTACCACTTGAAGTATGGATGCATTTGTTCTTTTCTTTACCCAAGATATTCTTAGAACTCGTCTATAACATTTATATTTAAAGGCATTTATGCGCTGTTCAGCTTGTTTAGTAAGTGTCCAGGTCTCACAGTCGTATGTTGCAATGGGAAAGATGCATGCTCTTAAAAATCTAATTTTTGTAGTTCTGTCTGTCCCATTCCATAATTTATTCAGTTGTTTTAGTCTTTGAAGAGCAATTGATAGTCGTCGTTTAATTTCTTTCATTGTGTCACCGTTGTTGGTAATCAATGACCTAAGATATTCAACATTTTCCACCACCTCCAATTTTTCCTCATTAACATATATTTCTTTCTCCATAGTGGTTTTATCTGTGTGCATTATCTTTGTTTTTGCTATGTTAAGATATAAGTTGTGATTTTCACTATTCAATTGGGTTGAGGCTATTAGGTTTTCTATACCAGTCTGTGTTGTGGATAGCAATACTGTATCATCAGCATACCAAATCTCTGGTATGTCATGACCACCAATATTTAGGGCATCATATAGCTCCCTGTTTATATCATCTCTTACATTTCTCATTATATTTTCGGCGTACAGGTTAAACAAATAGGGGGACAGCACACATCCCTGACGGACTCCTTGCTTCATGTCAAACCAATCTGATGTCTCGCCATCTATTCTAACTGCTGCTTGTTGGTCTGGGTAGAGCATTCTTATGAGTTGTATTTCATGTGGTGGAAAGCCCATATTCCTCATGATTTCCCAAAGTTTCTGTTTTTGTACACAGTCAACTTCCTTTGAATAATCAACAAAACATGAGAATAGGTTTACATTAAATTCTCTGCACTTTTCTATTATTAAACGCATACTGAAAATGTGATCTCTTGCTCCTCTTCCTTGTCTAAATCCAGCTTGAACCACGTTAATTTCTTCTTCCATTTTCTTACGAAGTCTTCCCTTTATGATTTTTAGTAGAGTTTTACTTGCATGACTGATCAGGGCAACAGTTCAATAGTTGGTGCATAATTTCAGGTTGCCCTTTTTGGTATTGGAATGAAGATAGTTCTATTCCATTCTTTTGGCCATATACCATATTTACATATCTTTTTACATAATGCGTGATAGATTTGTATGCTTTCTTCTCCTCCCGCGTTAATTAGCTCAGCTGGTATCTCATCACATCCAGGTGATTTGCCATTCTTCAGGTTCTTTATTGCCCATGCAATTTCATCTAATGAGGGTTGAGGTTCTGTCTCTGCTGTCGTTGCCTCATGTATCTCATTCATATCCTCACTGTCACTCATATCATACATTCCACTGCAGTACTCCTGCCATCTTTCTAGAATTTGTCTAGATTCTGTTAAGGTATTTCCCATCTTGTCACAGATAACATTCAATTGAGGTTGAACATTTCTTGTCAATAACTTCATTTCTTTGAACATTTACAAATGTATATACTGCAGGAGAAATACATTAAAATTCCCCCCGTTCCACACAATCCACAAAATCCCTCGCTTTCCACATAATCCACGTATTCCTTCGCGTTCCACATAATCCACAAAATCTCTCGAGTTCCTTTCTAAGAGCAATAATACGAGGGGGCTTTAGATAAAAACCTTAAATGTTTATTTGTGGTAAATATATTCTGAAAAGGTATAGACCAAATGTGTCATATTTCGATATAGTCACCACTGCGTTAATTGCAAGTCCTCCAGCGCCGATAAAGTGTTTGGACTCCTGTAACAACATGCTCTTGGTTACGTGTGTAACCACTCATGCACCAACTGCTGTACCTCTACCTCGGACAGAAAGGTCTTTCCTCCCAATGACTCTTTGAATTGTCCAAACAGGTGAAAGTCAGGCCTGGAGAGTACGGGAGGATGTGTAAACATTGAAAGTGGAGGTCTTCGGTTATTTCAACAGTTGCATACTCAATATGAAGCCTTGTATTGCCATGCTGCAAAAGGACACATGTACTTAGATTGCGGGTCGAGGTTAATTCCTGAGAAGACCTGTATATTCATCTCTGGCGACAGTTTCCCCCCTTGGCATGTAGTGCTCTAAAATGACACTTAGAGAATCACCATAACATGTCCTGCAGTGTGCTGCGTGCGAAACTTCTTTAGTTTCTGGGTGGAGGGATATCATCATCAATACTTTCTTGTTTCAGTTCTGAGTAAGCTGCCGTGGGACCCACCTTGCAGATATTTTGCGGTACTGTAGCACAAGATGGATGATGTGGTGTTCTGAACCTTGACTGGTGTCAAGATGTGCGGCAATGTGACTCACAGTCAATGAATGATTGTCTTGTACGAGGCCTTCGAAAGCTGCAATGTTCTCCGGGGTCACTAGTCGGTGTGTCTGACCTGATTGTGAACAGCCTGTCACAGAAGTCACTTATACTTCACTTATACACCTACTGGGCTGACAGGCATCACCACAATGGGCTTTCATTCGCCTATGAAATGCTACAGGATTTACTCCTTCACTGATCAAAAGCAGATAACAGATCACTGCTACTCTTTAGTGCATGTAACAAGTGGTGAGGCCCTGTTTAAAGTGTCCGTGTGAAGTCACCGTATTCGTGTTCACGATGGTGTCACATGCTTAAAAATATTGACAGGCTATAAGATAAAAGAATGCCTATTGTTTTGTTTATCTATCACACTTTAAAGGTTTTCATTTGAAGCATCCCCTTAATATGGATACGATTCATAGACTGAACACTTGCAATGAACGCAGAGCCAGCAGATTTATCAGCTTTTTCACTTCCCTCAACTCCCGCACGTCCTGGGACGAAGGTATAGGCTTCAGAAGTCTTGTGAAAGCAAGAGATTACTATGTCCTAACTTGCACGTCAGTGAGCCAGACAAAGTAAAACAGTATCTTTGCAGTGTGGGGTGTATTTTTAATGACTGTAGACCTTTTGAAAATATTGCCATTCCAAGTTTTGAATTTACCGTATATGGATTCATGCAACATATACTGCTATAATGTGTCTTATTGTAAATAACGTTTTCACATTACAGCTGGATTCACAAATGGTGTTGGAAATATCCACCACGGCTTAGTTGTCTACTATTGATACGTTTTTTCATGTCGTCAAAGACTTTGTACAGTCCGGGCAATGATTTGTTATTAATGTTGATGACGACTGCAACCTGAAGTTCTATTATTGTGTGGGAATTGTTTTCGTACTCTTTTCCTTTAAGTGCCGCCAGGAGGGAATAATCCAATAATCCCCGGGGGGGGGGGGGGGGGGGGGGGGGGGGGGTAAGATCTGGAGAGCGTACAGGCCAAATTCCGAGAGAGATCATGCGATTTGCCAAAATGCCACCGATGAGAAACACATTTACACCAAAAATACCCTTTCTTCAATAGTTAACACCATTGTCATTCATTCATCATGTGCCATGCCGGTAAGCGTGGGCGGTCATGTTCTGCCATCTCACTCGATCACCCGAGTCGTGGATCAGCTCCGTGTTTCTGTCTCGACCATGCCACAAGGCCAAGCCATCCAGGTACTTGCTTCTAGGTCTTCCCCTTGGTCTGTTCCCCTCGATCTTACCAGTTGTCACCAAATTCTCCAATCCATTTCTTCTCATAACATGCCCAAAAATTTTGACTGTCTACGTCTAATTTCTCTAATCAATTTACGATCTTCATTTGTTTCTTGAAGGACTTGTTCATTGGTCTTTCTGGCTGTCCATGGTATTCTTTGCATTTTGCTCAGAAACCACATCTCTATAGCCATCAGATGTTTTTCAGCCTGACTGCTCATTGTCCACGCTTCACATCCATACAAAAGTACAGGTTCAATGTAGCATCTAAACACTCTTTTTCTCGTTTCAATTGACGTCTTTTTATTGATCAATATGTTTTTCATCTTGCTAAAGGCTACTTTTGCCATGGCGATTCTTGTTCTAATCTCTTCAAGGCATCTCCCATCAGATGTTATTACTGTTCCGAGATAATTGTACCTGCTCACTTGTTGAAGAATATTCCCATTTACTTGTATATTACATTGTGGTATTTCGTCCTTCCTAGTGACGACCATAATCTGTGTCTTTTTACAATATAATTCTAACCCTAGTTGTTCACTGTGTGTAACAATCGCATCTACTAAATTTTGCAGGTCCTGTTCATTGTCTGCAATCAAGACTGTATCATCTGCATATCTAATGTTATTGATGCATCGTCCCCCAATGTTGATTCCTTCCATATCTTCAATATTTCTGAAAATACTTTCACTGTACAGGGAAAACAGATCTGGAGACATTACACATCCCTGTCTCACACCCCTTTTAATAGGCTGATATTGGCTTACTTCATTATCAACTCTTATGGCAGCTTGTTGTTTCCAATATATGTTTTTTACAAGTCTAAGATCTTTTCCATCAATTTGTAGATCTTCAAGCATCCTTATCATGTTGACATGTCTCACTTTATCAAAAGCCTTTGTGTAGTCAATAAAGCAAAGGTGTAGATCTTTGTTTACTTCTATAGAACGTTCGATTATGTTTCTCAGTATATACACAGCATTTACTGTACCCTTGCCTTCCACAAACCCACATTGTTCTTCTCCTATTTCAGGTTGTATTTTCCTCCTAACTCTTTGCATGATAATTCTTAGCAAAATCTTCGTGATGTGACTCATTATACTAATTGTTCGATGTTGATCACATTCCAAGGCTCCTGATTTCTTTGGGATTGCAATAAATACAGAATTACATAACTCCTGAGGTATATTTCCAGTATCATATATTGTATTAAGCAGACTGGTAACTTGATCTATTCCATATTCTTCTAAAGCATTAATCATTTCTGTTGTGACGCTGTCTGAACCGGGGGTCTTGCCAGATTTCATATGGTTAAGAGCATTCTGAACCTCCATCTTCAAAATTGCTGGTCCTTCATTATTATTTTGAACATCATACTGTTCGTCTCTGTTATCGTCATACAGGTTTTTCACGTAATCTGACCATTCATGTAATATCTGATCTTTTTCTATTATGACTCTTCCATCTTTTGTCTTTAGGCAGCCTGCTGATGTACGTGTTCTTTGATTAGTAAGCTCCTGAATTCTTTTGTGCATTAGTTTCGCATTGTTACTGTTGTGTTGTTTTTCAATTTCTCTGCAATTTTTCTCAAGCCATGTTTCTTTTGCCTCCTTACATAAGGTTCTCACTTTTCTGTGAATTTCTTCATATTTGGCAGGATTATTTTTGTTCTGTCTTCTTGTTTCCATTAGTTGTAAAATTTCTTCAGTCATCCATGTCTTACGGCCCACTTTCTTTACTTTTGGAATAGTTTTTTCTGCTGCGCAACTGATTGAATTCTTCATCGTTTCCCATTGATCATCTACATCTTGAAACAGGATCTCTAGATCAGACAATATATCAAATTTGTTCTTTACTTCTATGTTAAAATTATCTTGTATTTCTTTGTCAGTTTTCAATTTGCACAAGTCATATTTAGGGTTTCCTGCTGTATACTTGACTTTCTTTAACTTTACCCTCAATGTGCCTGTAATTAATCTGTGATCACTGTAACAGTCTGCATTTGGAACTGTTTTTACGACTGTTAACGCATTTCGAAACCTTTTGCTAATCAGGATGTAATCTATCTGGTTTTTAATCCTGCTGTCTGGACTCCTCCATGTGGCCTCCATTGTGGCCGATATAAATTACTAAAGCATCTGCATGAAGCAGTGATATTCTAAACTAACGTTTAAATGACGCTTGAACTATGACGTATTACACGGTAAATACAAAACTCGGAACGGCAATATTTCAAAACAGTCCACAGTAATTAAAATACACCCTGTAGAAACTAAAGGAAGTGAGTCAGCAATTATAGAACTCACGCCAGCTAGTTCTTCACCTTGAATAGAAGCGCCCAATGCCGTCATGGGCATTGCCTTGTCAATTCTAGATATGTCAAGTTTACAACATATCTAAGTTAGTTAGGTGCATATGCTTTACAGTACGTCGCAGTCAACCCCATCATTTTTTGGCTGTTTGTGATCGCTTGGCAATTTTTTACGCTCAGTAGTTTGCCATTGCTTTCTGTACAACCGGCAGCAATACAATTTTATAAAACACAGAACGCAAGTCGGTCTGCTGCCAAATGGAACTGAGGTAGCCGGTATGCACAGATGGTCTTGGCAAAGAATGCCAATTTTGGATATCGATGTTCATTACGTTTCCACCATTGTAAAGGGTCAACCGATTCAGCAACTTTTCTTATCCATTTCAGACTCAATTAGCTTAATACTCTCTTCATTTGGTTCACATATAGTTTCATTGTCAATGTCAGTATCATTCGTTGCAGCAGTCTCCATCTGCTCATCATGAACATTAACTGCTATTTGTTGTTCAATACGTGACCAAGTTCGCTCTTTTGCATCTTTTGACAAACACTTCAGGTATTTGTAACGTAGATCAAGTGCTGTTGCAATCTGTAGTATTTAAATACTTGTCATATTAGCTATACGTTCACTGAAGTCATTAATACATGCTGCCTTAAATTTAGCTATGTAGCCCGGATCATCATCTGTAGTCATATGCTTTGTCAACGATGATAGCAGTGGCAATACACAGATACATGAAACAAAATCTTGACCGCCAAGCAGGACCGTGGTCTGACATAATAAGTCCAAAACTTTGACATATTTCGACATCTTCTCCCAATCTGAACCAGACAGTTTTGGACCTTTGTATTGCTTCTTTTCATCTGACATGTAGACAGTTAATGCTTCTCTGACCTGTAGAAGGCTTTGTAGCATAAACACACTGTTTCATCTTGTTGGTACATCTTGCTGCAGCTTACACAATGGTGATTCAGTACAATTTTGCAACTCGGTTGTGTTTGCAGCACTATGTTTAAAATGTCCGACAATTTTTCGACATCCGGTTCTTTTTTATAAGTGATGGGAGAAAAGTTTTCGATTAATCGTTAAAACAAATTAACGATTAATTGATTAATTAATCGTTAACTTCCGCAGTCCTTATATATATATATATATATATATATATATATATATATATATATATATATATATATATATATATATATATATATATATATATATATATAAACAAACATGAGTAACTAATGCTATTAGCCTCACATGAAATCACTTATTAACTTACTTCTGTCTCTTTTGCTCATGTAGTCACCACTGTCTGTTACGAATGGTTCTGTCTCTGCATCATCTTCCTGACATGTGAATGACAATTACATAAATCATAAATTCACAACTTTAGAAGGTGCTTATTCTAGGGGATCAAAGATTGATCATCATTCGGGCTCACTCTCAGAGATAACTGTGTCTTCTCTATGTCATATCAGCCACACACACAAAAAAAAGACCCTCCATGCGTTCCAAGCCTAAGTATGAGTGTTATATGTCCAATATGCACCCGTGTGTTGCCGGGGCCCATATGGAGAGCAAAGAATAGTAACACTGTTGCCTACCATGCACGTCGTTAGAGACTACTAAGGAGGCTATGGTTCCGTCGCCCTGCTACTAAGTGAGTGCGTGGCGCGACACTGTGAGGTGTGAATTTCGTGTGGGGTACTTTTGCATCTGTCCGCAGTTGTTTTTAGCGTGAACTGCATGTTCGGAACGATGACGGCCGGCTGTTGCTGAACTGACTGGTTTGCCTTTTCGGTTCATGTGTGCTTTTTTTCAGGAGACTTCTGGGAGTCGTCGCTGTAGCTATGGAGTTCGTGATTTGTGCGGCGCTTTCGGTGGGTCGCCCTGTGGAAATAGACTAAGCCATATGGGATAAAACCCGGGTCAATGAAGTCTTCCTGGTGACTGCCGTTTCCATCGACGATGAACTGTATTTTTCGTGGAGGACTTTTGTGTTGGCATTCTGGCGGCTGAATTATGCACAGTGTACCTGTGCGGGCTGTTGGCTTGCGACACTCCTGTCTATTCCATTGTTCACATATGGCAGTGAGGAGCATTTTGTGTGATATTCAATGGCACAGGAACGGAGCAATTTGGAGACGACCCGTTGCCGTGAAGTTGGAACCGCGACTAACTAACTATGTCCAGTATATATTTTGTCCAAAACAATGTTTTCCCGTAGTGAATTTGAATAACGAAGACACAAACAATAGATTGCACGATTTATTGCCTGGCATATTTCGCTGCATCTCGTCAGGTACATACTGCAGAAATCACACAACTTACGTGAAATTAACTAGATAAATCCTTCAAGTTGAAATATACACAATTTCGCACAGTAATGTCACTTATCTACCACGGTAATTTTAAGCTGACTAACATGTCTTTCTGTTTACACAATTCTGGCTTGCGTTGATAGATCATAATTGCTTCTGCAAATTTTAACAAGCGAGTATTTTGTGTTCTAAACAACACGCGAAATGCAGTGTCTCTGGACACAACATGGCCACTGGCGACAATGTGCCTGCCGATTGAAGACGCCGGGAGCTTCCGGTGTGTCGGCTCCTCGCGGCTAGCATCTCCTGTGTGTTGTATCTTGTTGACCCATTGAGGTATGTGTTCTGACACCCGTTTGTTAAGCTGTCTCTCCGTTCGACCAATGTAAACGGCCTGGCATCTACATGTGAATTGGTAAATACAATTGTTTGTGGCGTACAGAGGAACAGGCTCTTTGACTGTTGGTGTAGGAATGGGTACGGTTTTACATCTAATGACTGGAGTTGCCGCACAGAATGTTCGACCTACTGCTGTAGTAAGCCGGTCTTGTAGACGTTGCATTACGTCATCCCCTCGAAAGGTTAGCTGGATGAATACCTTGAGTTTAGGGACTGTAGTTACGTCTGCTTTGGGTTTGGGCTGTTGGCAATGGCGCTTTATAAATCCTGTGGAGTACCCATTCAGGTTTAAGACATTCTTCAGAGTTTCAAATTCCTCTGTCAGTGTGTCCTGGGTGCATATCTTTCTAGCACGGTCAAACAAGGTCCGTACTAAGCCCCGTTTGTACTGGACAGGTGTGAAGCTCTGAAAATGTAGGTATTGGCCAGTCCATGTTTCTTTGCGATACACCGATCTTTGAATTGTGCCGTCTGCTCTACGTCTCATTAGAATAGAATCTATCAACGCAAGCCAGAATTGTGTAAACAGAATTGTGTAATCATGAATTGTGTAAACAGAAAGACATGTTAGTCAGCTTAAAATTACCGTGGTAGATAAGTCACATTACTGTGCGAATTTGTGTATATTTCAACTTGAAGGATTTATCTAGTTAATTTCACGTAAGTTTATGTGATTTCTGCAGTATGTACCTGACGAGATGCAGCGAAATATGCCAGGCAATAAATCGTGCAATCTATTGTTTGTGTCTTCGTTATTCAAATATATTTTGTCGTCCCTAGCCCATATATGAGTGTTATATGTCCAGTATATGTTTTGTCGTTGGATGATTATTTCTACGATATTAATGTCGTATAATTCTTGGCATGTATCAAATACGTATCTGATGTCATCTCACCAGATTGAGAGATTCTGTTATTTTGATAAATTTAGTCGTTGCAAACAAGTATACTGGTATTGTTTTTGCTTCTATATTTTTCCAGAGATACATTTACATTGTATGTTAACTTCAAGTGTTTTTGTTTTGTTGTGTTTTTAAAAAATTCTACAACCGTGTTTCAAAAATCGTTTATGTTATCTTCTAAATCTGTGAGTGTGTGATCTTCCTTCGTTAAATGGATAATTGTTTATCCATCAATAAAGATGATAGCCATTCATTTCATCCATGTCACAAAATGAAACCGTGTGTTTATCCGGTTGATTATTACAGAGGATTTTCGGATTAAGCGGACGATCGACCAGCGACATCTATTTGTACTAACAGAGTAAACACAGTTGTACAGGTTACATCGTGTCAGCCCATAAACACATTTGGTGGTGAGGGAGAAGGATATGGAATGGTTCCGTTTGTCATCTATACTGCCGGACATCAGACGGAAATGGCTGCTGGGATTGTCACCACGGAACAGAAGAGTGACAAGTTTGTCAACATTTGAATGCAGATGGAAGCCGTGAGATCACAGGGGCAGATGTAAACGGAAGTACCTAGTACGGAAAACAGTGCATCTGTCAATTCTTGGTTTCCGGAACATCAAGATGATTGGCAGCTTGGTATCGAAACTCTTTGTTGGGAGTTTACAGAAACTAGCTGACTTGTTTTGAGAATCTAGGCAAGTACTGACAACTTTGACACGATTTAAGCCAGGAAAATAGTTCTTGACAGGGGATGATTTGCCACTGTGCCACCTGTGTGGGGGAGTAAAGGATAACGTCACGTGGACAACTTTGGTAGTTTGCCATATAAACTCGAGTTGAGATCAACTAGGGTGGACTTGAAAATGCTCTAGTCGGAGTGCAAAGGCACTGCAGCGCCTAGTGGAAATAATATCTACCGTGTGTTAATTAGTGACTTAATTTTGCACGTGCCTATAATGGCAGATGTAGATATGATTGATAGGACTGCAGTAGTGCCATTTAAGGTATAACCTATTATAATATATTCGTTATAATTACTTTAGGCAGTAGCCTTGTTAAACTATAGTGTGATGATTAGCACTGTTAGTGGAAACTAGTTAGAGTAGAATAGTGATATTAACTCTGCTAGTTAAGAATAGATTTAGTGAAGTGTTGATAAGCTTTACTAGTTGAGAATTGAGTAATGAGGGATAATTGGGATCCTCCCGTAGGTGTCCCTGGTGGGCGGGGTTCCGCATTCTGGTTGCTGATTTTTCCTTTGTCATAGCCTGATTCGGCTCTAGGTGGGTAGCTAATCTGCTCTGTGACTAAGTCCTAGTTAGCTAAAGATCATTAAGCAAGGTGATAGGCTTACACTCAGCCGAAGGGATCAGTGACTAGTACTATCACCAGATTGTGTTGTTTCTATCCTAGGTTCCCTACCAGATCCAAGGAAACTCTACAAGTTTTGGGAAAGAAATTAAAAAACCCATTCTGAAGAACACCAGTTCAAGAGTCAGATAAAGTTGCATACAGAAACGTAACTTACGCTAGAAGGAAATTGATTCATCAAAGAGAGTGATGCATACTGATGCACCACACAGCATCAGACAGTAGTAACGAACCGAGAACCGGCTAAGAGTACCTAGTGTTAGTACAGTAACAATTAACATTAGTAATTAGCACTTATGGACTGAATGGTTCGATGTGCAACGAGGATGATCTGTTAACTAACTAACTAACTAACTGCGTACACACTGCAAAAGACTTGTGCAGTTTGTTTAGGACATTAGGAACGGACATTGTGTAGAGTGCAACCGGTCCATGATTAACTGTTAATACCACCGGTGTCTATTTCGGATGTTCATGAAATTGGATTACCAGAGGTCTACAGAGGCAAAGCATTAATCCGGCAAGATGGTTCCGGCAACGGGTGAGACGTACTTGTTCTGACGTAACGTGCTGTGGTCTATCTTTGCTGTGATCAGCTGACTGAGTTGATGTCTGAGAGACAGAGTCTACACACTTTATAGAACACGTCACACATTTTCTTCGCATACACGTCTCATACACGTTACACTTTTATTTTAATAAATTAATCTCTATTAATTTCTAGAAGCAAGAGTTGTTGAGTATGTTGCGTTGGGGAAGTATGAGAAGGGGGCATAGTACGACAGTGTGAGAGTGATAGGAAAAGGTGTCCATAGGCTGAGGGAGTGTGTTGGACGGAAGCTGGTGGATTCTCCAGAATATTGAGGGGGGAAAAAATAATATTATAATGTGGGTGTCGGATCTCCTCACTCCAGGGACGACACTTTAAAGGAGGACACGACATTATTGGGAGCTCGTAAACGTGATATTTGGACAGTGGGATCTCTCGTAAACGGGATCTTTGGACAGCGGGATCTATCGTAAACGTGATATTTGGACAGTGGGATCTCTCGTAAACGGGATCTTTGGACAGCGGGATCTCCCGTAAACGGAATCCTTGGACAGCGAGATCTCCTGCAAGCAGGAACCTTTGACAGTGGGATCTTCTGACAACGGGGTCTTTTGACACGGGATCCTTAGTTATAAGAGGGAGATATCATTTTGGAGAATCCAGCTAGAGTGAATGTGGATAGGGGTTAGGACTAATATCTTACCTGTTCACACTTCACACGTCTGCATAGGTCTGTGGTCCTGATTCTACTCTTGTCACTGAGTGAATGTACTGTGTGTGGTAATATCTAGATTTATAGTACTTGTTCATATATCGGTATAGTAATTTGCAGTTATATTGTACTAGACCTGCTAGCTTACCTCTCTGTATAATGGCCACCCCTAAACTTAGCACGTTAGAATTAAAGGCAAGGGGGGAAGAAATGGGATTGGCTGGGTCTGCTCTAACGGATTACATACAGGAAGTGGAGAGAGAGTATCGTCAAGCAGAAAGGGAAGATCGAAAGGCCGAGTTGGAATTGAGAAGGATGGAATTGGAAGCTGAGCAAGCAGCTAGGAAATTGGAAGCTGAGCAAGCAGCTAGGAAATTTGAAGCTGAGCAAGCAGCTAGGAAATTAGAAGCTGAACAGGAAGCACAGAAAAGGGAGCACGAGTACCGGATGAGGGAACTCGAGCTGAAGAGTCAATCTAATGGAGAAACTGAGGGAGCAGTTGGAGGTTTCTCCATCCCAGGATCAACACCAGTAGGTGGACATGGGTACCATGCTATGAAGTTTCCTTTAGCGTCTACGAGGAGGACAAAGAGAAGATTGACCAATACCTTCAACGCTTCGAGGCTATGTCAGTTGCTATGGGTCTGGAGCGTAACAAATGGAATCTTAAGCTATCCCAGGGATTACGCGGGACGGGATACGAGGTTTATACTCGCCTGCCACCAGGACATGAGAACAATTATGATGAGTTAAAGACGGCTCTGCTGAAACGATTCGAGGTTTACGTCACATACCTACCGGGGAAAAAATTTCCCAGCAGCGAAACGAGAAAAACCCGGGGGGTTGTTTGCCGCCTACAGTTTGCGTCTTAAATCTTATCTCCATAATTGGGTGGATTTGGCTGGGTTCGCACATGACTATGAAGCCCGGAAAAGCTCATGGTTCGACCAGCTGAAGAAGCAAATTCTAAACCTCTCAGGACGTTCCTGGGGGGAACAAGGAGCGGGAAAGTATTGACCTCGTGAATAAATTAGCAGAACGGGTTTGTCGAGGTACATGGGGAGCAGGGGAAAAACCCTTTCCCCCAACCCAAAAGTCAAATGACAAAATGACAAGAAAAGCCAAAAACTCAGGAACCCCAAAAGGGGGAACCTTATTGCAAAAAACAGAGGATAAATTTAGAGAAGAAGAAGGGGGGAAACAAAAGCACTTCAAGCTCTACACCTAAAAAGACCGTGGTCAGAAGTGGTTTTCAATTTGTAAAATCACCCTCTTTACAATACGGGGACGCAAATCGAAGGGTAAAAAACCCCCCACTTTGGGAGCATGTCAAGTGACTTCCAAGGGGGGTTGTCCCCAGAAAATTTCCAAGGTCAACAAGGAAGCTCGCCACCAGGAAGCTCATTCAAAATCCCCACAATAGAAAATCTAGGACAGGGAAAAGGTGCAACCCATGTCAGTCCCAAAAACGCACATGCTATTGACTGCAGGGGGAAAATTTAGGGGACACTCAAACGTCGGGTGCTCGGGAAAACCCAAGGTGGAGCCCACCGGGAAAAGGTCGGGCCGAGGAAGAGACTCCCCGACCAGGAAAAACCACCTTTTTTTTTAGTGGAATTGGGTTAATCGGTTGTGTTTGCAGCACTATGTTTAAAATGTCCGACAATTTTTCGACATCCGGTTCTTTTTTTATAAGTGATGGGGAGAAAAGTTTTCGATTAATCGTTAAAACAAATAACGATTAATTGATTAATTAATCGTTAACTTCCGCAGTCCTTATAATATATATTATATATATATATATATATATATATATATATATATATATATATAAACTAATGCTATTAGCCTCACATAAAAATCACTATTAACTTACTTCTGTCTCTTTTGCTCATGTAGTCACCACTGTCTGTTACGAATGGTTCTGTCTATGATATCTCTGCATCTTCCTGACATGTGAATGACAATTACATAAATCATAAATTCACAACTTTGGAAGGTGCTTATTCTAGGGGATCAAAGATTGATCATCATTCGGGGCTCACTCTCAGAGATAACTGTGTCTTCTCTATGTCATATCAGCCACACACACAAAAAAAGACCCTCCATGCGTTCCAAGCCTAAGTATGAGTGTTATATGTCCAATATGCACCCGTGTGTTGCCGGGGCCCATATGGAGAGCAAAGAATAGTAACAGTTGCCTACCATGCACGTCGTTAGAGACTACTAAGGAGGCTATGGTTCCGTTGCCCTGCTACTAAGTGAGTGCGTGGCGCGACACTGTGAGGTAGTGAATTTCGTGTGGGGTACTTTTGCATCTGTCCGCAGTTGTTTTTAGCGTGAACTGCATGTTCGGAACGATGACGGCCGGCTGTTGCTGAACTGACTGGTTTGCTTTTCGGTTCATGTGTGCTTTTTTTCAGGAGACTTCTGGGAGTCGTCGCTGTAGCTATGAGTTCGTGATTTGTGCGGCGCTTTCGGTGGGTCGCCCTGTGGAAATAGACTAAGCCATATGGGATAAAACCAGGGGTCAATGAAGTCTTCCTGGTGACTGACGTTTCCATCGGACGATGAACTGTATTTTTCGTGGAGGGACTTTTGTGTTGGCATTCTGGCGGCTGAATTATACACAGTGTACCTGTGCGGGCTGTTGGCTTGGGACACCATTGTTCACTATGGCAGTGAGGAGCATTTTGTGTGATATTCAATGGCACAGGAACGGAGCAATTGGAGACGACCCGTTGCCGTGAAGTTGGAACCGGCGACTAACTAACTATGTCCAGTATATATTTTGTCCAAAACAATGTTTTCCCGTAGTGAATTTGAATAACGAAGACACAAACAATAGATTGCACGATTTATTGCCTGGCATATTTCGCTACATCTCGTCAGGTACATACTGCAGAAATCACAAAACTTACGTGAAATTAACTAGATAAATCCTTCAAGTTGAAATATACACAATTTCGCCACAGTAATGTCACTTATCTACCACGGTAATTTTAAGCTGACTAACATGTCTTTCTGTTTACACAATTCTGGCTTGCGTTGATAGATCATAATTGCTTCTGCAAATTTTAACAAGCGAGTATTTTGTGTTCTAAACAACACGCGAAATGCAGTGTCTCTGGACACAACATGGCCACTGGCGACAATGTGCCTGCCGATTGAAGACGCCGGGAGCTTCCGGTGTGTCGGCTCCTCGCGGCTAGCATCTCCTGTGTGTTGTATCTTGTTGACCCATTGAGGTATGTGTTCTGACACCCGTTTGTTAAGCTGTATCTCCGTTCGACCAATGTAAACGGCCTGGCATCTACATGTGAATTGTAAATACAATTGTTTGTGGCGTACAGAGGAACAGGCTCTTTGACTGTTGGTGTAGGAATGGGTACGGTTTTACATCTAATGACTGGAGTTGCCGCACAGAATGTTCGACCTACTGCTGTAGTAAGCCGGTCTTGTAGACGTTGCATTACGTCATCCCCTCGAAAGGTTTAGCTGGATGAATACCTTGAGTTTAGGGACTGTAGTTACGTCTGCTTTGGGTTTGGGCTGTTGGCAATGGCGCTTTATAAATCCTGTGGAGTACCCATTCAGGTTTAAGACATCTTCAGAGTTTCAAATTCCTCTGTCAGTGTGTCCTGGGTGGCATATCTTCTAGCACGGTCAAACAAGGTCCGTACTAAGGCCCCGTTTGTACTGAACAGGTGTGAAGCTCTGAAAAGTAGGTATTGGCCAGTCCATGTTTCTTTGCGATACACCGATCTTTGAATTGTGCCGTCTGCTCTACGTCTCATTAGAATAGAATCTATCAACGTGTGATAGCGCCTGACCAACGAATTTTGGTTTGGTCTATCTCGAGTTAAAAACCTGGCCACGCCGGAAACGCGACTTGAAACAAAGACCGAGGCCATTTTTCCTTGTAGCAGCCAGCCACGTCGGTTTGTGCTGGTGAGAGATGCGGGCAGCATGGCCTTCAGTTCAGTGCTGTTCTGTTGTTGTCAGGTGGGAACAATTCCCTGAGTTGATCTGTGTCAACTAATGTTGTGACAAAACTGTAAGTTTTAACTGATTAAGTTTAAAATGTTTAATTTAATAAATATTTGTTAAATCGCAGCACACGCCAGTTTACCAATTTGAAAGTGTTTGCATGGGTGACCAAAGCTGTTAGGCAGAGTTGTAGGAACAAAGAAATATAAATAGATAATATGAATAAGTGCTATTGAAATGAGCTGTTCTACAGATGGATTTAGTATCCCTAAAGCTTTATTAAAATAACATGTAACACATAGAGATGTCAGCAATCAGACAATGGTGATGTGAAATATGTAGAATAGGTCATTGATGGTGGTAAGTATCATAGAGACTGATGTCATGTCATGCCAGCCATGCTGGCACAAGATTATTTTGTTGAGAATGTATTTTACATGATTATCCTAGGACATTGTGTTACTGGCCAAATAGGTAGTGATTGATTTTGTGCTGTCCCTCTGTAAATGTTCCAAGCTAGCAAAAAAGTGGGAGATTCACCAAGATATATGTATGAGGTGTAAATCGAGATGTATGAGGTCATAAAATATTAGTTGATGAAGAGACCATGCCTAAAATTGAATGCTTATGAGTAGGGGAAAATAACCATAATATAAGTGTAATATTTATAACATGTGTAAAGCAGAGAATACTTACATGTTATATGTGGCAATGATGGGTTAATGTTTAAGCTATGTAGTTAGGACATGTAGGTAATAAATAGAAGTGAAGGAAATAATGTGATGAATTGTAGGGACGCCATGCAGATTGATAGCCACTAGGCGTAGGAAATAATGCATCTTAATATGCGGGGTGCGTATCAGCAATCATTGTGTAATCGTAACTGCGAATGAAGTGTGGCTATACTGAGGGAGAACAGGCAGGTGCATCTGGAACTGATATTGGTAAAGGGTTTTCTCATTAGCATTGAAGTCTGGTGTCCCATCTGCTACCAGAATGCAGTAGTGTTTGGTGCTAGTATATCAAACTGGGAGTTTTATGTGTAGTAAAACAGGGTGTTTGTTGTACCAGGGAAGGGTGTGATTTATTGCTACGTACCACCTTTCGCAAAGATATATGCACTTGCTATGCGACACGAAGCGTAAGAGAAGAAAATTTATAACCGGTGTATCGTAGGAAGAATGGTGGGAAATAGAGGGCATAACTGCACATTTTCTGTCCACTCAAGATAAAAGTACACTGGTGTAGTTGGCATTAGTGTGTAATAATAATGACATAATATATATAGTACACTGGTTGTTATATTAGTGCTGATATTCTGCTTCTGCTCATGAACATGGTTATGCTTTGATCCTGTCTCATATGGATGATGCACTCTTACTTGATACTAATGGTGTGTTTATTTTATGAACTGTCTTAAGGGTATCATAGAGTTCCTAAATGAGTTCCTGTGTAATAAATGTTTATCTTTATCTTTAACTTTCTGTGAATGTTGTGATTCTTCTATGTGTAAGGTTACATTGTCACATTCTACAATATGGTGTTTACACATTGTATGTATGTCTGTTGCTTTTCATAGTTAGACATGTTTGCTTGCTGGTTGTTAGTTTGTAATGCTAATCAGATGCTGTAACTTGCTCAGTATCATATTAGTGCTGGTACTCTTCATGCAAACTGGGACAATTGTTGGGTAGTTGTCCAGTGAAGTCCCTATGTTAAGTAACTTAGTGTCCTGATGGTGGCAGAGTCATAATGTTGTGTATTGTTGCATAGGAGTAAAGTGTACTATCAGATGTGGAGCACAGGAGTTCAACCTGTCAATATATGTTTTATATTAGGGAAAAGAGTACGGTGTGTTAGCAAAACAGTTGCCGGTTGTGCGTAACAATAGAGAGAGAATTGTAGAGCATTAGACTGAGAATATAGTAGGTAGTGTTTAGTTGTGACAATATCTTGGGTTGAACATTGATAGTGTTCCATGAACTTGTGGTTATAGGGAATATTGTGTTGTCTGGTGTTACCGGTGACTTGGTACAAATTAATGTATAAAATATTCTGGAAGGTGTAGACAGGGAACTGATTATGGGTTCCTTGGCAAAATGTAGCCACTTTGGTAGGTAGGAATGACAGCCTAATTTACCAGAACAAAGATGTCATTCTTATGCCTGTTAACTGAATCAATGCTGATATGTCGTTAGCTCCAGAAGTCTGTAAATACCAATATGTAGAACGTCAAGATTACAGTTCAGAGGGGTGGCCTAATGCCAGTGGTCAGTGTCAAGGGGTCCAGCATGATGATGTGGTGGTGGAGGAACTTCGAGCTAAGATAGGTCGGATGAGAGCCTTAGCTGATTCGTTGCTGCAGCCCAAGGTACAACGCAAGAGGTGCAATGTTTGTCGAAGCCGCACACACCTCCAAAATAGGTGTCCGAAGAGAGGGGTTGGTGTTATTCAGAACCCCTCTGGAGTCAATTGTAGCAAAGCATTTGCCAACGTAAGCCACCGAGACCAGCAGGGCCTTAAGCGACAACAGAGTCCGCCCCAGGTTGATCCTTCTAAAGGATCAGCCCCAAGCAGTTCAGGTGGGTGCAGTGTCAACTTCTGGTAGCCGGATGGTATGTTGGCAACCAGAGAAATTTCTTTCGCAGGAAGAGGCGGAGGAGGAGGGGACAATGGAAGTCCTCCTTGTGTCAGTGTGGCTGAAACAGTTAGAGGGTGACTTGAGGGTTAGACTTGTGACAGATGGTCAAAGTGATGTGACAGATGGTCAGTGTTTTGTGACTGGTGTGAGCCAAAATTTTCTGTATACGATATGTCATCTCGTGACTTTGTGCAAAAGGGGATTGTGAAAGACCACCAGCAAGAACTTTTGCCCGTTAGACATGATTGTGAAAGATAGAGACTGTTTTCATCCGTTTAGAAATTCCAGTCTTTGGATTGACAGCCTTAGTGTAGTTAGTTAATTAGCAGTTATGTTTTGCTGTTGTTATATATTATGATTGCAGGTAGATGGTGTCATGTGATGACATGTCTTTCTTTTAGAGTGCAAGAACGCCAGGCAGACCAGGTGAAAGGGGTGGTTCTGTTGTTCATGTGGTGTTGTCATTACCATCATGTCCAGTAAGAGAGTTAACTTCCAGAGTGAATTCATGAGGTGGGATATTATTGAAATAACAATGTTTTGTTGGCCCGGTATATTTTCCTTTATGTTTTATATTCAGGTTACAGGTGACACATGATGAAATGTTCTTTTAGTGTAGAGATACAGGTTGATAGAAAAACAAGTCATTTAGGTACCACAGTAGCTGCAGGAAGCTTATATTTGAAGAGACAAAGTATTATTTTTAAATACATTTTGTGTTGAATTTCCAGAGTTAAGGAAGTAGTAACCAATATAAAGGTTACTGGTTTAATGTTTATGTTTAATTATTTTTATGTAAGAAGTGAGGGTTGTATTCATTTTTGTTACAATTGGTGCTCTTATAGCAGAAGAGCTATTTTTCCTCACTGATGTTATTTTAGTCATTAGTACCAACAACTGAGCTAGTATGGTTTATACTTTTGTGTTGAGATTATTGGTATTTGGAAAAGACTGATGCTTGGTGATGTAATCTACACTGGTTCACATTGTAAGTGATGATTGAATAGAGAAAGACTATTTTGTTAAGTGGTACTCTTCAGGGATATAACCAGCAGTTTAGGTTTGGGGGGCAAGGTCTCCAAAGGTGACAAAAGTTTTTTGTTTGTTGAACGTTGTGCTCTATGACCAGGGAATTGTTAGGGCATAGAAGTCTGATGTCATTTCGATGGCTCTTTACGTATAACTGTCATTGGTGTCTTGACTGATTGATGATTATGTTTTTGGATGTGGTAACATGTGACATAGATTTGTTATGCCTTTGTCATTTTGATGGCGGTTTGTGTGTAAATTTAAATGAATCCTTGTTTCATTGATGATTATTTTTGGATGAGGTCACAGGTGGCTTTATTTTTTTTTTTGGGCGTTGGTAATTTTGATGATGGTTTATGTGTAGATGTTAACTTGTAAAGAGATAGTTGGGGTAAGGGAATACGATAGTCCATTCCTTTTGTCGGGACGACAAAAAAAGTAAGGGGTTGGATATGTGATAGCGCCTGACCAACGAATTTTGGTTTGGTCTATCTCGAGTTAAAAACCTGGCCACGCCGGAAACGCGACTTGAAACAAAGACCCGAGGCCATTTTTCCTTGTAGCAGCCAGCCACGTCGGTTTGTGCTGGTGAGAGATGCGGGCAGCATGGCCTTCAGTTCAGTGCTGTTCTGTTGTTGTCAGGTGGGAACAATTCCCTGAGTTGATCTGTGTCAACTAATGTTGTGACAAAACTGTAAGTTTTAACTGATTAAGTTTAAAATGTTTAATTTAATAAATATTTGTTAAATCGCAGCACACGCCAGTTTACCAATTTGAAAGTGTTTGCATGGGTGAACAAAGCTGTTAGGCAGAGTTGTAGGAACAAAGAAATATAAATAGATAATATGAATAAGTGCTATCGAAATGAGCTGTTCTACAGAAGGATTTAGTATCCCTAAAGCTTTATTAAAATAACATGTAACACATAGAGATGTCAGCAATCAGACAATGGTGATGTGAAATATGTAGAATAGGTCATTGATGGTGGTTAAGTATCATAGAGACTGATGTCATGTCATGCCAGCCATGCTGGCACAAGATTATTTTGTTGAGAATGTATTTTACATGATTATCCTAGGACATTGTGTTACTGGCCAAATAGGTAGTGATTGATTTTGTGCTGTCCCTCTGTAAATGTTCCAAGCTAGCAAAAAAGTGGGAGATTCACCAAGATATATGTATGAGGTGTAAATCGAGATGTATGAGGTCATAAAATATTAGTTGATGAAGAGACCATGCCTAAAATTGAATGCTTATGAGTAGGGGAAAATAACCATAATATAAGTGTAATATTTATAACATGTGTAAAGCAGAGAATACTTACATGTTATATGTGGCAATGATGGGTTAATGTTTAAGCTATGTAGTTAGGACATGTAGGTAATAAATAGAAGTGAAGGAAATAATGTGATGAATTGTAGGGACGCCATGCAGATTGATAGCCACTAGGCGTAGGAAATAATGCATCTTAATATGCGGGGTGCGTATCAGCAATCATTGTGTAATCGTAACTGCGAATGAAGTGTGGCTTTACTGAGGGAGAACAGGCAGGTGCATCTGGAACTGATATTGGTAAAGGGGTTTCTCATCTAGCATTGAAGTCTGGTGTCCCATCTGCTACCAGAATGCAGTAGTGTTTGTGCTAGTGTATCAAACTGGGAGTTTTATGTGTAGTAAAACAGGGTGTTTGTTGTACCAGGGGAAGGGTGTGATTTATTGCTACGTACCACCTTTCGCAAAGATATATGCACTTGCTATACGACACGAAGCGTAAGAGAAGAAAATTTATAACCGGTGTATCGTAGGAAGAATGGTGGGAAATAGAGGGCATAACTGCACATTTGCTGTCCACTCAAGATAAAAGTACACTGGTGTAGTTGGAATTAGTGTGTAATAATAATGACATAATATATATAGTACACTGGTTGTTATATTAGTGCTGATATTCTGCTTCTGCTCATGAACATGGTTATGCTTTGATCCTGTCTCATATGGATGATGCACTCTTACTTGATACTAATGGTGTGTTTATTTTATGAACTGTCTTAAGGGTATCATAGAGTTCCTAATGAGTTCCTGTGTAATAAATGTTTATCTTTATCTTTAACTTTCTGTGAATGTTGTGATTCTTCTATGTGTAAGGTTACATTGTCACATTCTACAAATATGGTGTTTACACATTGTATGTATGTCTGTTGCTTTTCATAGTTAGACATGTTTTGCTTGCTGGTTGTTAGTTTGTAATGCTAATCAGATGCTGTAACTTGCTCAGTATCATATTAGTGCTGGTACTCTTCATGCAAACTGGGACATTGTTGGGGTAGTTGTCCAGTGAAGTCCCTATGTTAAGGTAACTTAGTGTCTGATGGTGGCAGAGTTCATAATGTTGTGTATTGTTGCATAGGAGTAAAGTGTACTATCAGATGTGGAGCACAGGAGTTCAACCTGTCAATATATGTTTTATATTAGGGAAAAGAGTACGGTGTGTTAGCAAAACAGTTGCCGGTGTGCGTAACAATAGAGAGAGAATTGTAGAGCATTAGACTGAGAATATAGTAGGTAGTGTTTAGTTGTGACAATATCTTGGGTTGAACATTGATAGTGTTCCATGAACTTGTGGTTTATAGGGAATATTGTGTTGTCTGGTGTTACCGATGACTTGGTACAAATTAATGTATAAAATATTCTGGAAGGTGTAGACAGGGAACTGATTATAGGTTCCTTGGCAAATGTAGCCACTTTGGTAGGTAGGAATGACAGCCTAATTTACCAGAACAAAGATGTCATTCTTATGCCTGTTAACTGAATCAATGCTGATATGTTGTTTGTGTGCAATGTCTGTTATGTTAACCAAATGTGTTGAGATGTTGTGGCTGTTTGCAACGGCTGATGTATGTACTCTGTTGTTTGTAGCTATGTGTTTACAGCTGGACAAATGAGATCAATCTTCCACTGATTGTGTGTGTAGGAGCTGTGTGGTGTAGTTACATTGAATTGAGAAGGTGGAGCAGATTGACATTGTTGCATTAGGTGGTCCATTCTAGCAATATCAAGTGTGATCTCATGATAGCAGTGGCACAACTGGAGAAGATAATAAAGTGGGTGATCTGATGATGCAACATTGATTGTTGTATTTAACAATTAGATATGTAGTCACCTTTAAGAATAATGAGGCAACACAAGAATGATTATGCCAGTCACCAAGGGTTACCTCAGAATAGCAGTAGTACAACTAGAGGGGCAAGGTGGATAATTTGATGGAAGACATTTATGACCTATGGGTTAATTCATGTGTTATATTGTATGTGCTCATTGCTTCATGTGTTTAATATGTCTTCTTTATAATGATAATCATAGATTGTGTTTTCCATTGTTACAGGAGCAGCTGACTAGTTAGTGTCAGCAAGCCTGGGTTCTTGGTGGGATAGTAAATTGTGTCACAACTCTTGTTTATGTCGCGTCTTGGGGTTTATGTTGTGTAACCTATGTTTTTGTAGTGCCTTATTGTCTGTGCAGTGTTGCTTGTGTCAAAGTTCTTTATAGTGTCAGTATAACCAGCCATTGTTTGGAACACCTGTGTTGTGGTACTTGGTGTACCCTGTTGTCTTAAGCGCTGCTGATTGGTTAGGGGTTACCCACTGTGGTGATTTGGTATATACAGTTGTCTATTGTATCTGTTATTGACATGCAATGTGCTGTTAGAAGAAATAAAGAGCTTGTTTATTTGTCCTTGGTTTGTTTGTTTAGTCTCTTTTAGTTTTTACTTTTTACAGTCACTATTTCTACCACAATCTAACACCTTAATCCAATGCCTGGGTCTCAAATATGACAATCAGTCCAGAGTTGAGGCCCCTGCCTGAGATCTCGTATATCTTCTTATCTAATCACTATCATCTTTTTTTGTTGGTTGAGGCGGTGTGAGGTTCTCTCTCTTTTCACTATTTTTCTTCTTTGGCCGTAACGAAGTCAGAACTACTCTTTACCTCTTAGCACCGTAGTGAAGGAAGCATCAGTCTTTATGATTGTCTCCCTTTCTCTTTTACCATCGACTACAAACGCAAGCCAGAATTGTGTAAACAGAATTGTGTAATCATGAATTGTGTAAACAGAAAGACATGTTAGTCAGCTTAAAATTACCGTGGTAGATAAGTGACATTACTGTGCGAATTTGTGTATATTTCAACTTGAAGGATTTATCTAGTTAATTTCACGTAAGTTGTGTGATTTCTGCAGTATGTACCTGACGAGATGCAGCGAAATATGCCAGGCAATAAATCGTGCAATCTATTGTTTGTGTCTTCGTTATTCAAATATATTTTGTCGTCCCTAGCCTATATATGAGTGTTATATGTCCAGTATATGTTTTGTCGTTGGATCATTATTTCTACGATATTAATGTCGTATAATTCTTGGCATGTATCAAATACGTATCTGATGTCATCTCACCAGATTGAGAGATTATTGATTATTTTGATAAATTTAGTCGTTGCAAACAAGTATACTGGTAATGTTTTTGCTTCTATATTTTTGCAGAGATACATTTACATTGTATGTTAACTTCAAGTGTTTTTGTTTTGTTTTGTTTTTTTAAAATTCTACAACCGTGTTTCAAAAATCGTTTATGTTGTCTTCTAAATCTGTGAGTGTGTGATCTTCCTTCGTTAAATGGATAATTGTTTATCCAACAATAAAGATGATAGCCATTCATTTCATCCAGTGGGATTGAAAGTATGGAGTCGTGAGTTCTAATATGCCTGATAAATCCTATTTTGGCTCGAAATGTTCTTTGACAATGTGGGAATAGAATGCTTCACATTCCAGTAGGAGAAACTTCTGCAGTGGTTTTTCTGTCCAGCCTTTTCTTCACAGCTCTTGCAGTCCTGGTTGCTTCACAGGTGACTGCAGCCGTGTGTAATGATGTACGCCACGAATTTCGGTCTTTGGCAGCCGTTCCCCAAGTGTCATGATGAATTCCAACAGCTTTCAGTGAGATTTTCATAGTGTCCTTAACGCGTTTCCTCTGGCTACTTGGAAGCGTTTACCACAACACAGCTCGCAGTAGAAAATGTGTTTAGGGAGCCTGTGATCTCGCATGCGAGTCAAGTGACCAGCCAAGTGAATCTGATTCTTCATTAGTAGTGTGTGGATACTGGGCATGGACGCTCTTTCTAGGACTTCAGTGTCTGAGATCTTGTCTTGCCATATAATCTTCAATAGCTTCCCAAGGCAGACTGTGTGGAAGTGGTTTAATTTCCTAGCTTGTCGCTGGTAAACAGTCCGGGTTTCACAAGCATATAGCAGTGTGGATAATACAACTGCTTTGTATACTTTCAGCTTTGTTTGCAGGCTTAATCCATGTCTGTCCCATACATTCTTGTACAGTCTGCCAAAGGCCACGCTGGCCGTGGAGATTATTACATTCGCTTCGTCATCAAATGTGGCAGCTTGGGACACGGTGCTGCCAAGATAGGTGAATTTGTCCACAACACTTAGTCTATGACGATTCACTTTGATCAATGTGTTATTAATCTCTGGAGATGGCTGGTATATAGCTACAGTCTTCTCCAAGTTGATATTGAGCCCAAAGTTGGCATAGGCATATTAGAAAACTGAAACATTGTGTTGCATGTCCGCCTCTGATTTGGCGTATAGAGCGCAATCATCAGCAATCAGGAGCTTTCTAACAGTGTCGCCGATAGTTTTGGTTTTACCTTTCAGCCTTCTGAGATTAACAACTTTCTATCCATGCGGTAGTTGATGTCTATTCCGGTGTCGTTATTTTCGAAGGCACTCGTCAGCATAGCTGAAAACATGAGGCTAAACAGTGTTGACCACAGCCTTGCTTCACTCTATTGGTGACAGGAATGGGCTCAGAGAGCTCACAATTTTCCTGCACTCTTGCCTGCATACCATCATGAAATAACCTCACTATTTGGACAACATTTTGTGGACAGCCATATTTCAGCATTATCTTCCACATTCCTTCTCTGCTGACTGTATCAAAAGACTTGATAAGATCAATGAAAGTGGAGAACATTTCACAGTTCTGTTCCTGACATTTCTCTTGCAGCTGCCTTGTAGCGAAAATCATGTCAACAGTTCCTCGTTCTTTCTGAAGCCACACTGACTCTCAGAAAGAAGACCGTGGTCCAGATGGGCTGTGAGGCTAATGAGATGAATTCTGGCGAGTATCTTCCCTGTAATTGGGAGGAAGGAGATGCCTCTGTGGTTGTCACAGGATTGGCGGTTTCCCTTACCTTTGTAAATGTCGTCTATTGACGCTTCCTTGAAATCGTGTGGCATGGTCCCGTTCACACATATGTTTATGAAGACTTGGTGAAACTGCTCTGTTAGAACCGGGTCACCTGCGTTGTATGTCTCTGCCGGAATGGATTCAGGGACCAGGCGCCTTACCACTGGAAATTTGCTAGATGGCATTGTTTACTTCCATTATGGTTAGCAGGTCAGCAAGTCAACAAGAAGAGAAAGCCGTCATCCAGCTTCACCAAGGCATATTATTGGAAGCCACCGGCCGGCACCGCGCAAGCAAACGATGGGTCATTAAACGAGTCAAGACCGTTCACCAACGAACCAGATCAGCGATACTGACGGAGGGAAACAGACACACAAGGGGGTTTTTACACCAGGAAACTTATAGGGATGTGCAAGTGAACCCTGATCTGACCTCCCAGGAGAGGGAAAGGATAACCCAGGTTCTCAAGTCTCATAAGGAGATACTGACTGATAAACCAGGACGAACGAGGTTGGTTGAGTTCGAGATGACTTTGACCACACAGGAGCCTGTTCGCCAAAAGGTTTACCCAGTGCCATTCTCTAAAGAAAAGGCCCTGGAGGAGGAAATACAAAAACTGCTGGAGGATGATGTGATTGCCCCATCCACATCCCCATACAATGCGGGGTAGTTTTGTTACGCAAACCAAGTGGAGAACACAGGTTTGTGTATAGATTACCGAACTGCTGAACAGTCATACACAGTTTCAGGTGGAACCTTTGCCGAATCCAACTCAGTTATTCGCTAGGCTCCATAAGGCTCGGTACTTTTCAAAGGTGGATCTGAGTCGGAGGTACTATCAGATACCAGTCAAACCGGAGATTCGACCACTGTTAGCTTTCAGTACACCCAGTGGACACTACGAATTCAAGGTCATGCCCTTTGGACTCAGCAATGCACCTAGTGTGTTTACACGCATGATGAGGACTTTACTAGATCCGTTACAGGATCCGTCCATCATCTCATTCATGGATGATATTCTGATTTCCAGTGACAGCTTGGATGACCACTTACAATCCTTGGAGAGAGTGTTTAATAGGCTCAAGGAAGCAGGGCTTACTGCTCGTCCAACCAAGTGCATGATTGGTTACCAGACTCTGGAATTTCTAGGTCACACCATCACTCCAGGACACATTGTCCCAGAAGAGAAGAACCTGGAGAAAATCAGAAATGCACCAAGGCCAAAAACGAAGAAGGATGTGCGATCTTTTCTCTCGTTGTGTGGGTTCTACCACAAATTTATCCCACATTTCACTGAACTGGGAGCTCCGTTGACGGAAACCTTGAAAAAGGGATTCCCGGACCAAATCATTTGGACACCAGAATGTGAGAATGCCTATAGTCAGTTAAAGGAGGCCTTGGTCAGCAAACCTGTATTACAGCTCCCTGACCTTTCCAAACCATTTGTGTTGAGAACGGATGCAAGTGCGATTGGAATTGGAGCCGCTTTGTTACAGGAAGGAAAAGACGATGCTTCGGTTTTGAAACCTGTGGCATACGCAAGTAAGAAACTTCTACAGGCGGAGAGGAATTATTCAACCGTCGAGAGAGAATGCTTGTCCCTCGTATGGGCAGTGCAAAAATTTCAGCCATATTTGTATGGAGTTAAGTTTCGGGTCCAGTCAGATCATCAGCCCCTGATGTTCCTGGCTACTTCTCAGAAGCTCAACGCACGTTTGATGCGGTGGTCGTTGTTACTTCAACCGTATAATTTCACAGTAGAGTACATTCCTGGGAAGGAAAATGTTGGAGCGGATTTCTTGTCAAGACACCTAGCTCCTGAAGAAGAAGAATGAATCATCTGGATTAAACTCACGGTGGAGAAGAGTGAGATGGACTACTCTCTTAGGAGGGGGCCTATGTCACAAAATGAAACCGTGTGTTTTATCCGGTTGATTATTACAGAGGATTTTCGGATTAAGCGGACGATCGACCAGCGACATCTATTTGTACTAACAGAGTAAACACAGTTGTACAGGTTACATCGTGTCAGCCCATAAACACATTTGGTGGTGAGGGAGAAGGATATGGAATGGTTCCGTTTGTCATCTATACTGCCGGACATCAGACGGAAATGGCTACTGGGATTGTCACCACGGAACAGAAGAGTGACAAGTTTGTCAACATTTGAATGCAGATGGAAGCCGTGAGATCACAGGGGCAGATGTAAAACGGAAGTACCTAGTACGGAAAACAGTGCATCTGTCAATTCTTGGTTTCCGGAACATCAAGATGATTGGCAGCTTGGTATCGAAACTCTTTGTTGGGAGTTTACAGAAACTAGCTGGCTTGTTTTGAGAATCTAGGCAAGTACTGACAACTTTGACACGATTTAAGCCAGGAAAATAGTTCTTGACAGGGGATGATTTGCCACTGTGCCACCTGTGTGGGGGAGTAAAGGATAACGTCACGTGGACAACTTTGGTAGTTTGCCATATAAACTCGAGTTGAGATCAACTAGGGTGGACTTGAAAATGCTCTAGTCGGAGTGCAAGGCACTGCAGCGCCTAGTGGAAATAATATCTACCGTGTGTTAATTAGTGACTTAATTTTGCACGTGCCTATAATGGCAGATGTAGATATGATTGATAGGACTGCAGTAGTGCCATTTAAGGTATAACCTATTATATATATTCGTTAAAATTACTTTAGGCAGTAGCCTTGTTAAACTATAGTGTGATGATTAGCACTGTTAGTGGAAACTAGTTAGAGTAGAATAGTGATATTAACTTTGCTAGTTAAGAATAGATTAGTGAAGTGTTGATAAGCTTTACTAGTTGAGAATTGAGTAATGAGGGATAATTGGGATCCTCCCGTAGGTGTCCCTGGTGGGCGGGGTTCCGCATTCTGGTTGCTGATTTTTCCTTTGTCATAGCCTGATTCGGCTCTAGGTGGGTAGCTAATCTGCTCTGTGACTAAGTCTAGTTAGCTAAAGATCATTAAGCAAGGTGATAGGCTTACACTCAGCCGAAGGGATCAGTGACTAGTACTATCACCAGATGTGTTGTTTCTATCCTAGGTTCCCTACCAGATCCAAGGAAACTCTACAAGTTTTGGGAAAGAATTAAAAAACCCATTCTGAAGAACACCAGTTCAAGAGTCAATAAAGTTGCATACAGAAACGTAACTTACGCTAGAAGGAAATTGATTCATCAAAGAGAGTGATGCATACTGATGCACCACACAGCATCAGACAGTAGTAACGAACCGAGAACCGGCTAAGAGTACCTAGTGTTAGTACAGTAACAATTAACATTAGTAATTAGCACTTATGGACTGAATGGTTCGATGTGCAACGAGGATGATCTGTTAACTAACTAACTAACTAACTGCGTACACACTGCAAAAGACTTGTGCAGTTTGTTTAGGAACATTAGGAACGGACATTGTGTAGAGTGCAACCGGTCCATGATTAACTGTTAATACCACCGGTGTCTATTTCGGATGTTCATGAAATTGGATTACCAGAGGTCTACAGAGGCAAAGCATTATCCGGCAAGATGGTTCCGGCAACGGGTGAGACGTACTTGTTCTGACGTAACGTGCTGTGGTCTATCTTTGCTGTGATCAGCTGACTGAGTTGATGTCTGAGAGACAGAGTCTACACACTTTATAGAACACGTCACACATTTTCTTCGCATACACGTCTCATACACGTTACACTTTTATTTTAATAAATTAATCTCTATTAATTTCTAGAAGCAAGAGTTGTTGAGTATGTTGCGTTGGGGAAGTATGAGAAGGGGGCATAGTACGACAGTGTGAGAGTGATAGGAAAAGGTGTCCATAGGCTGAGGGAGTGTGTTGGACGGAAGCTGGTGGATTCTCCAGAATATTGAGGGGGAAAAAAAATAATATTATAATGTGGGTGTCGGATCTCCTCACTCCAGGGACGACACTTTAAAGGAGGACACGACAATCCAGTGGGATTGAAAGTATGGAGTCGTGAGTTCTAATATGCCTGATAAATCCTATTTTGGCTCGAAATGTTCTTTGACAATGTGGGAATAGAATGCTTCACATTCCAGTAGGAGAAACTTCTGCAGTGGTTTTTCTGTCCAGCCTTTTCTTCACAGCTCTTGCAGTCCTGGTTGCTTCACAGGTGACTGCAGCCGTGTGTAATGATGTACGCCACGAATTTCGGTCTTTGGCAGCAGTCTTCCAAGTGTCATGATGAATTCCAAAAGCTTTCAGTGAGATGTTCATAGTGTCCTTAAAGCGTTTCCTCTGGCTACTTTGGAAGCGTTTACCAAAACACAGCTCGCAGTAGAAAATGTGTTTAGGGAGCCTGTGATCTCGCATGCGAGTCAAGTGACCAGCCAAGTGAATCTGATTCTTCATTAGTAGTGTGTGGATACTGGGCATGGACGCTCTTTCTAGGACTTCAGTGTCTGAGATCTTGTCTTGCCATATAATCTTCAATAGCTTCCGAAGGCAGACTGTGTGGAAGCGGTTTAATTTCCTAGCTTGTCGCTGGTAAACAGTCCGGGTTTCACAAGCATATAGCAGTGTGGATAATACAACTGCTTTGTATACTTTCAGCTTTGTTTGCAGGCTTAATCCATGTCTGTCCCATACATTCTTGTACAGTCTGCTAAAGGCCACGCTGGCCGTTGAGATTCTTACATTCACTTCGTCATCAATTGTGGCAGCTTGGGACACGGTGCTGCCAAGATAGGTGAATTTTTCCACAACACTTAGTCTATGACGATTCACTTTGATATCCCGCACGGTGTGATTAATCCCTGGAGCTGGCTGGTACATAACTACAGTCTTCTCCAAGTTGATATTGAGCCCAAAGTTGTCACAGGCATATCAGCAAACTGAAACATTGTGTTGCATGTCCGCCTCTGATTTAGCGTATAGAGCGCAATCATCAGCAATCAGGATCTTTCTAACAATGTCGCCGATAGTTTTGGTTTTACCTTTCAGCATTCTGAGATTGAATAACTTTCCATCCATACGGTAGTTGATGTCTATTCCGGTGTTGTTAGTTTCGAAGGCACTCGTCAGCATAGCTGAAAACATGAGGCTAAACAGTGTTGACCACAGCCTTGCTTCACTCCATTGGTGACTGGAAAGGGCTCAGAGAGCTCACAATTTTCCTGCACTCTTGCCTGCATACCATCATGAAATAACCGCACTATTTGGACAAAATTTTGTGGACAGCCATATTTCAGCATTATCTTCCACATTCCTTCTCTGCTGACTGTATCAAAAGACTTGATAAGATCAATGAAAGTGGAGAACATTTCACAGTTCTGTTCCTGACATTTCTCTTGCAGCTGCCTTGTAGCGAAAATCATGTCAACAGTTCCTCGTTCTTTTCTGAAGCCACACTGACTCTCAGAAAGAAGTCCGTGGTCCAGATGGGCTGTGAGGCTAATGAGATGAATTCTGGCGAGTATCTTCCCTGCAATTGGGAGGAAGGAGATGCCTCTGTGGTTGTCACAGGATTGGCGGTTTCCCTTACCTTTGTAAATGTCGTCTATTGACGCTTCCTTGAAATCGTGTGGCATGGTCCCGTTCACACATATGTTTATGAAGACTTGGTGAAACTGCTCTGTTAGAACCGGTCCACCAGCGTTGTATGTCTCTGCCGGAATGGATTCAGGACCAGGGGCCTTACCACTGGAAATTTGCTAGATGGCATTGTTTACTTCCATTATGGTTAGCAGGTCAGCAAGTCAACAAGAAGAGAAAGCCGTCATCCAGCTTCACCAAGGCATATTATTGGAAGCCACCGGCGGCACCGCGCAAGCAAACGATGGGTCATTAAACGAGTCAAGACCCGTCTCACCAACGACCAGATCAGGGAGATACTGACGAGGGAGAACAAGAAACTCAAGATAACCAGTGCTGATAGGATCATCGGCAAGAATAACATCCCCTCTACAGTCGTCATCGTAACATCGGATAATCGAATGATGCCTCAAGTCATTAGGTGGGACAAGAAAGACCAAGTTCCAGAGCGCTATATACCGAGAGCACTGCAGTGTTCTAAGTGCCAACAGTTCTGGCGCACCCATCCCACATGCAAAAAATGAGGTGGAGGTATAGATACTGCTCTGGCCCCATCCATACAGTCGGTGCCAGCAAGCAAAGATCGACACGGACATCAAGAGGCCTAACATTAACAGAAAGTGAGCCAACTGCCTCGGCAATTATGGCGCCAGGCACCTCGGCCGTCCCTGCCACCAAGACAGCAAAGAAGCAATGAAGATTGCCATCAAAACTAACCTGTCCTATAAAGAGCCTAGGAGGCAGTACGAGACGACCAATCGACTTACAAAAAGTGACAAAGCTCAACTTGAAGTCCAACTGAAGTACCTGCGATCAAAGTTCCACAGCATGGAGGAAGAAACAGACAAAACATAAGAAATACAGACAACAGCCGTTCAGCGCATCCTGGACAAACTGAAGCAAGTTCAGCAGAAGATTGAGCAGGATGTCGCTCGAATGGCTGCAATAAAGATTGAAACAGATGCAACTTTATCAAGCATTCAAGAAGATAGAGCAAAGACAGAAGAAACTACTAAACAGATACAAGAAAAAGAGAACAAATAGAACAGCTCAAATCAAAGATCAAAACACCAGAAGCAAAAGATGCAAAGTTCCAGACAGAAGAAGAGGCAGCAGAAGAAGAAATAATAGAGGAGGAAGAAAACCAGAACGACAGCGACTAAGACCAAGAGTGGACGGGGGTCAGGAGAAAAAAAACTACTACTCACCTCTAATACCGAGTCAGCAACCCATCCACGATACAAGGTATCAGAGAAGACCCACACGATACGAAGATAGACCAAGACGGGGAAATAGATGGAACAGCAGGAGAGATGACAACTGGTAAAGCTCCCTGAAGAAAACAGCACTATATGACGGGGTGGGCACACAATTACTCCAGGCCTTAACAAGCGCGTGACTCTGTCCAGACATGACAAATCTCATCAAGAAAATAACGAACACAATCAACCCATCAGAAACCGGGAAGTTGACAACAAGCAGCCCAATCTACGAAAGACAAAATACAAACCACTCTATAAAGGCCCCAATTATAGCCAAGTCGATACATCGATGGCTGAAAGTGGGGGTTCGTATTAAAATTGGGTTGGATTCACTCAGGAATCATGCCATCTGAGCCAATCCATATATTTCTATTAATTATCAAACTCCAGTTATTCTGTTAAACTCATAAGCAAACATAGATAGACATAAAAAAAAAACACTTACTTCTAGTATGTCATTGTTATGATAGCTGAAAGCAGGTCTTGTCATAATCACAGTCACTAACAACGGCATTAGCATCGTCATCGAAATGCCACATACCATGATAGTTGACGTTGCATGCACCATGCCAGTAGTGACTACACTGTATTCGTGCTCCTGCTTTATTCCAATAAGCGAAACCCTCTGTGGGATGGGCGAAATGAAAGTACGTATTATTGTGTACAATATCGATTATCAATGAATGTCAGTATGCAGTTTCAATAAATTCAGTCACCAACGGCGCAAAAAGATTTTATTGAAGTATATTACTGATGTTTATGTTATTGATTTACCACAGTACTACAACAGGGCTGTTAATGGTCCACGTGGGTTGGTTAATGACTTGTTAAATTTGTATGTGCCGTGTCAAGGCCCTGGCTAATATGTGTGTCTCTCGGGCAATGTGTATGTGCCACGATATGGCCCTAGCTAATATAAATATCTCTCGGGCTGTTTGTATGTACCGTGACACGGCACTGCTAATATGCTTGTCTCTAGAGCATTTTGTATGTGCCGTGATATGGCCATCGCTAAATATGCTTGTCTCTGGGGCTCTTTGTACGTGCCGAGACATGGCACTGGCTAATATGCTTGTTTCTCGGGCTGTTTTTATGTGACGTGACATGGCACTCGCTAAATATGCTTGTCTCTAGGGCTGTTTGTATCGCCGTGACATGGCAATGGCTAAATATGTTTGTTTAAATATTGAGCACAACCCACTACTGGCAACGCCGATCGCATTCTGGTATGAACCTAAGGCCTATCCACGTCAATATGGAAGCACTATACTCGAGTTTCGCCCTCGTTTGAAATATGTTTGTCTCGCGGGTTGTTTGTATGTGCCGTGACATTCACAGGCTATTATGTTTATCTCTGGGGCTGTCTGTATGTATCGTGACAAGGCAATGGCTAATATGCATGTCTCTCGGGAGGTGTTTATGTGTTCGAATTCCGATCGTGACAGAGTTATTGACAAGCCAAAAATGGGTACCAGGAAATGCTATGTAAGGTACAATCGGTCGGTTATGATATAGACCATATGATTGATTGAGTGTCGAGTTGTCCTAAAACATGTTGTTAAGACCATATAACAAATACGACTCTTGGCGGGGAAAAGGAGTCGTTTACTTTCATCATTAGCATGTGCCATGCCGGTCATGTTTCGCCATCCTACACGAACACCAAAGTCGTGGATCAGCTCGGTGTTCTTTTCCCTACCATATTTTGTAGCTTGATAGAAATATCGTTTATTTTAATTTTACATAGCTATAAAACAGTCTTGAAAGCAATGTATATCTGTTTCCTGAAACGAATGTTAGGAATACCTTGAACTGACAGAGTAATTAATAACCCTTGTCTGAGAGATTCAACACAATGTAATACCTGAACCAATTTACACACGTAAGCCATAAACAATATGTTGCACGATTTATTTCCCAGCAGATTTCGCTCCATCCCATTAGATGCATACTGCAACATATCTGTGCCTATGTGTTTTATTGCAGCTCAAATAGTATTAACTTATTCACTTCATCTGATATATAACTCTAAAGAATGCATCTGACGAGATGCAGCGAAATATCCAGGCCATTAATTGTGAAACATGTTGTTTGTGGCTTCTGTCTGACAGATGTTAATAAATGTGAAACCTTATAAATAACTATAAGAGAGCCACAATCATCGCTCTTCGGCCATATAATGATAAGAGAGGTATATGCAAATCGTGTGATGGCTAGAACAATCAGTGCAAGAAGAGGCAGGCGGGGAGAAAAGATGCTGGACAGTTTGAGGCAGTGGCATGGAGGAACATTACAAACATAGCTGATCTGGATCACCAGGGACCATTATCGGCGAAGAGACAATGAACTCGTACGCCAGCTGGCAGGTCACGTGATGACGATGATATCAGCAGACTAATAAAACACAATATATATTGCACAGGCAGACGTCGTGTGGTGTACAAGGTGAGATTGTTTGACATTCCCAAGGTTTACCGACGTTACCGCGAAGTGAGAGGAGGACATAGTGACTCGTCGCCCACCGGTTCAGTATAAGTATTGACTTTCACTAAGTGATTTATGATTGTGTTTACTGAACTTTAAGTGACCTGCTCAGTCTATAGACTAAAGTTGTACATCAAATATATTATTCTATTATATACTTGTCTAGAGATGCACTGGGACTCGTTTCATATGTTGGGAAAGAGTTAAGACATGATTACATATCGCATTTAGAGATTGTAAGGAAGGCATATAACTGTAAACTGCTGTGACTTCAGAATAACATGCATCAATCACATCATCTGATGATCCCGTTGATGTTAATACTGCCCAGGTCATATGACTGCCGCTCTGACACCACCGCAGTTAGTTTCTTGTTTTCTGGATGATTGTTATTGTAATATTTCGGGGTTGTAATAGTCTGTTGATGTTTAGTACTATAATAGACTTTTGGGTTACAGTTGCGACAAGGTCGCCCCATGATTTCTGTCATATGGGAGCCTGACTGTCCTAAATGCGATTCATAGAGTCTTTCCCGTACTCATGAATTCATACATTCCTGCTGAGGCCTTCAGATTTTGGGCTCACGATGATGGTTGCTGGCAAACCATGTCTTGGCGATGTTAAAACGAAACATGGTACATGTATATTTCTCCCCGTGGTTCGCGGTATTCTAAGACGTGACTTTTTGTAGCAATTAATTTTTTTTAAAGGTTACTGCTAAGAAGGAAAGAAATGGCAAGCTACCTTCTTCACAGATGCCAGGAACTGATATTTTGTAGTGTAAAAGAAAATGAGAGAAACAGCGTAAATGGTTGCTCCATAGGAGCAGCTTCGCCCAGTAGGGTCATGTACACCACGGAACTCCAGACCGCCAGTAAATAAATGGATTGGTTGAACACATAGCATGATCTGGGCAAGAACATAGAACTGATCCGCGACTTTGCTGATCTGCTAAGATGGCGATATATGACCATCCTCGCTGACAGGCATGGTACATGATGATGATGAAGTGTCCCCCGGTGTCACTAATGACAAGAGCTGCCATATGTAGTTTTAATCGGTATACTGTCTGTCAGCGGTGGAGCACTTCTTTGGTTTGCATGACCACATCTACACTTTGACCTTGCGAACATGCCGAACATTTAAGTTTCAAGGTCCAGCTTTTCCAGCTTAGTGATTGCGAAATCACCCATGATATGTGTGTAGCCATTGGTGAGATGTATGTTCTCACAATGTTAACATTCATTTTTTGAACTGGTGTTGTGTCATCGGCTCTTATTATAATAATAGCAGAACGAGAATAAGAAAGGGAATTGTCTGCACTCATTCACACCCCCCCCCCCCCCCACAAATACACACACATACATATACAAACTCGTATGTAGATTATGTGGGTGTTTATTTGATAATAATCATAACTTTCTTTCTGAATACGTTGTTGTGTAAGTGATCTGATGTTGCTGGGTAATTGTTGGACTAATTCCACCTCGCTTACTTTAATAGCTTGGGTATTTACAAACTTAGTGAAGCAATTAAATCACATTTCCATATAATTTTTCTGATTGTTTCATCCCTTATCTTCTCCAGAAACACATGGGATATAACTGGTGATAATAAGTGTAACTGTCTCTCGTTTTTACTATTTATAAATGGATTTGTTATGATTCAGAATTAGATTCATAATTTGTTTCTCTATTTCAAGTTGCTGCAACACTTGGAAATGTGTGTCTCGAGGCACTCTGTTTAAAGTATTGTCATAGTTCAAACGGCATGAACAGAGATGTCCACTTTGCTCAGCCATTCTCTATTGGAGACAGTTCTGTGCTGCGATTAAATCACTGGTGCTTTTATCTACGGCGGAACCAAACTGATGTCCATGTGTCCTAAAATGTGCCAAGGCTGGAATTCTTCTAATGATTATTTAAGTAGCATTTTGAATCGTACGATTTGAGGCTTATCCTGCGATGCTGACTACAAGCATAGATGCGTGGGTAATATTACGAATAAGTATGTGATAGTAGTAAGTAAAGTGGTCCCCCCCCCCTTCCCCATTCGTCTGTGATGAGCCAAAAGAGAAGCTCCGCTGAATATTTTCTTATATAGCTCTATGTAACGTCACGCGGCTCCACCCAAAGCCAGCTCCCTATTAAGAATGGGAGCCAATTTTTCAAGAGGTATAACTCATGAATAAGCAATCGAATTACGTTTGCAATATTACATCCAAAATAAAAAAAAAATAAAAAATTGAATTTATTATTATGGGGGATATTATTGTTTGAATTGGACGTTTTGTAGTGGGTGGTGCTTAAACATTATCATTACACACGGGTTACAGACCTTTAAATGAAAACCGTAATAAAGTCAAGATGGTAATTATTAGGAATTGTAGTGTTCGGGATGTATGAATTGGGGTGGTCGAATGGTAAAATGGGAAATAGGTTCAGCCATCGGTATTTGGTGGTCACAGGTTCGAATCCTAGGGTCGGGTGGAGGTGTGAATAAGAGATGTTGGGGACTAGGCTTGGGTGAGGTGGTCGAGTGTTTGGGGGACTGTGGTCGAGAGGTAATGTATCAACAGTGTATAATGGTGATGGCGTGGGTAAAATTGGTGCCCTGTGTCTAGCTGGTCATGCCTCGAAGTACACTTGTTCGTACAGCGATGTGTCATTAGGAGATGACATGGTCGAATCCCAAGATGAGGTTGGAGGATTGATGTTTCTAAAAGCAGACAATACGCAACCGAGCTATTTTCAATTAATGTTTCTACAATTTAATGATGGTTGGAAAAGCGGCCGGTCGGTAAAGTTAAAAGATTAAAATTTTAAAAAACGTTAAAATTCAAACATTCAGAAAAGATAAACTAGTTTTTAATCATCAGAAAGTTAAAGGTAAAGAAGTAGAAAGATTGAAAAGTTTAAAAAGTTTAGATTTTGAAAAGTTTAAACATTTTTTAAATATAATAAAATTTCATAAATTGAATTTAAAAAGTTAGAAAGTTACAGTTAAATAAGCAACAAGTTAAAAAAAAAATTGCTATATTTTAAAAAGTTTAAAGAATGTAACAATTAAATTTTTTTCACTTTTAAAAAGTCAGAAAGTAAAAGTTAAAGAAGTATCAGGTTTAAAACGTTTAACAAATTTAAGATTGTAAAAGTTTAAATACTTTTTAAATTTAATAAATTTGTAAACAGTTTAAAAATTCAGAAAGTTAAAGTTAAAGAATCAACATGATTAAAAAATTAATTAAACATTTCAAAAATTTACAAAAGTTGAAATTTAAAAAAGAAACATTTTAAGTTTAAAAATGGGACGCAGAGGTGTTTCCAGGGCACCAGGGCCGGGTTATATACTGGCCAAGACCTATTGACGCGTCCTCGTCGAGCGTCCTGGGCAACAGGTACCTTCGGGGTCCTGGCTAAAGTCAGTAGGATCGCCGATTCCTTCGAAGTCGGAGAGTGTCTGCCTGTACGGCGAGGAACCACCAGTCTGCACACCAATAAGCCAGACATGGGACAACGGATACTCACGCAAAACTCAGGTCCTGTATGACATCACACTGATGTTGGACAACAGGATGCCTTCATCCGACATACAGGACTTCGCGTTGGAGCTCAAGCCAACGAACACAAGCAAGCAAGCAAGTTTAAATATACAAAAATTCACATAAATTTGCGCGTGGAAAAGTCATTAGTATCATGGAGGCTAATAGACTACAATGGCTGGGACATATAGAAAGAATGGAAGACAATAGGGAAACAAAACTCGCTTACACTCAAGAAATAAATGACCGCAGACCCCGAGGTAGACCAAGAAGACGGTGGAGAGATAATATATGTACAGACCTGCAAGCACTTGGAATCAACGACTGGCAACTACTGAAGTATTTGAAAAGATCAGATTGTATGACGGTTTATTCCGTGCTCAGTCTTCGTAGACTTAGATGGATAGGACATCTTAGGAGGATGGATGATGGTAGAATACCAAAAAGACGTCTTTTTCGGTGAATTACAGATGGGTAAGAGATCTCAATGTCGGCCTCTACTACGATACAAAGATGTGTGTAAGCGGGACATGATTGATAAGGAATTGATAATGCACATTGGGAGCATGTCGACGCTGAGCGTGTTGCATGGAGAGCAAACATCGGAAATGGAATAAAGACAAAGTAGAAAATTATTGCAGATAAGTCACACACCGAGCGTGTGAGACGTGGGATAGTGCGCGATGGTGGAAATGACCACGTGTTCACATGCACCCACGGTGAACGAACATTTACAGCTCGAATTGGCCTTAAAAGTCACATCGCTACCGCCATAGGTAAATTTATTATGCCTTTTTAAAGCACACACTATCGTCTATCAAGACGGCAAGGTTATACGTATATAACCTTAGAAGCTATACATTCTGTGATTGTTTTCATTAGACGCATATGTAGGCAGTTAACATATTCACGCAGACTAGTACATTTTAGTTAATGTAGGTGTTACTCATTCAGTCTATTTGACATGAGTACTCAGTAAACATGTCCATTATAGCTCTTCTAGAGATTTAATTTTGCCGCTTGCTGTTGTAACTAGCCGTGCGTTATTGTTTTAGTTTATAAAGAATAGTAGTTAACGTAATAGGGGACTTCAATGCAAAAGTAGGAAATCAAGGGGATAGATACACAGTAGGAAACTATGGTTTAGGAGAGAGAAATGAAAGAGGATACAGACTAGTAGAGTGGGCAAAAGAACAGGAAATGATTGTAGGAAACACCTGGTTCAAGCAACATCCTAGAAGATTATGGACCTGGAGGAGTCCTGATAGCAGGATTAGAAACCAGATTGACTACATTCTCATTAGCAGAAGATTTAGAAACGCGCTAACAGTAGCAAAAACAGTTCCCAGTGCTGATTGTTATAGTGACCACAGATTACTCACAGGAACATTGAGGATAAAGTTGAAGAAAGTCAAGTATATAACAGGAAACACTAAATATGACTTGTGTACATTGAGTAATGACAAGGAAATACAAAACAAATTCAACATAGAAGTACAGAACAGATTTGAAATATTGTCTGATCTAGAGATCCTATTCCAGGATGTGGATGATCAATGGAAAATGTTAAAGAATTCAATCAATGTGGCTGCAGAAACAACTATTCCAAAATTAAAGAAGGTGGGTCGTAAGAAATGGATGACTGAGGACATTTTACACTTAATGGAAACAAGAAGACTCAACAAAAATAATCCTGCCAAATATGAAGAAATTAACAGACAAGTCAGAGTATTATGTAGGAAGGCAAAAGAATCATGGCTTGAGGAAAAGTGCTTAGAAATTGAAAAACAACACGACAGTCAAAATACCAAATTAGTGCACAAAAGAATTCAGGAACTTACTAATAAAAGAACAAGTACATCAACAGGCTGTCTAATAACTAAAGATGGCAAAATCATAATAGAAAAAGATCAGATTCTACATGTATGGACATATTATGTGAAAGACCTGTATAATGATAACAGAGAGGAACAGTATGCTATTAGATTTAATAATGAAGGGCCAGAAATTTTAAAGATGGAGGTTCAAAATGTTCTTAAGCATATGAAAGCTGGCAAGGCCCCCGGTGCAGATAACATCACAACAGAAATGATTAAAGCTTTAGAAGAATTCGGATTAGAGCAAGTCACTAGACTGCTGAACACATTATATGATACTGGAGATATACCTTCCGAATTATGTAATTCTGTATTTATTGCAATCCCAAAGAAATCAGGAACCTTAGAATGTGATCAACATAGAACAATTAGTATAATGAGTCACATCACAAAGATTTTGTTACGAATTATCATGCAAAGAGTGAGGAAGAAAATACAACCTGAAATAGGGGAAGAACAATGTGGGTTTGTAGAAGGAAAGGGTACAGTAAATGCTGTGTATATGCTGCGAACAGTTATTGAACGTGCTTTAGAAGTAAACAAGGATATACATCTTTGCTTTATTGACTACACAAAGGCTTTTGATAGAGTTAGACATGTCAACATTGTGGATATGCTTGCAGATCTACAAATTGATGGGAAAGACATTAGACTTATAAAAAACATATATTGGAAACAACAAGCTGCCATAAGGATTGATAATGAAGTAGGACAATATCAACCTATTAAGAGAGGTGTTAGGCAGGGATGTGTAATGTCTCCAGATCTTTTTTCCCTATACAGTGAAAATATTTTCAGAAATGTAGAAGGCCTAAATGGAATCAGCATTGGAGGACGAAACATAAATAATATTAGATATGCAGATGATACAGTATTGGTTGCAGACAATGCACAGGATCTGCAACAATTAGTAGACGCTGTTGTTGTACACAGTGAGCAGCTGGGGTTGGAATTAAATTGTAGAAAGACACAGGTTATGGTCGTCACTAGGAAGAACGAAGCACCACAATGTAATATACAAGTAAATGGGAATATTCTTCAACAAGTGAATCGGTTCAATTATCTCGGAACAGTCATAACATCTGATGGCAGATGCCTTGAAGAGATTAGAACAAGAATCGCCATTGCGAAAGTAGCCTTTAGCAAGATGAAAAACATTCTGACTAATAAAATGATGTCAATTGAAACGAGAAAAAGAGTGTTGAGGGGATACATAGAGCCTGTTCTTTTGTATGGATGTGAAACTTGGACAATGAGCAGTCAAGCTGAAAAACATCTAATGGCTGCAGAAATGTGGTTTCTGAGGAAAATGCAAAGAATACCATGGACAGACAGAAAAACCAATGACCAAGTACTACAAGAGACAAATGAAAATCGTAGATTGATTAGAGAAATTAGACGTAGACAGTCAAAATTTTTTGGACATGTTATGAGAAGAAATGGACTGGAGAACTTAGTGACAACTGGCAAGATCGAAGGGAACAGACCAAGAGGAAGACCGAGAGGAAAATACCTGGATGGCTTGGCCACATGGCATGGACGAGACAGGAACACTGAGCTGATCCACGACTCTGGTGATCGAGTGAAATGGCGAATCATGACCGCCCACGCTTTCCGGCATGGCACATGATTGATTGATTGAGTTAACGTTGCATTACAGAATCTGCGTTCTTTATCTTCTTCATTTTCCTTCTACCTGTTGAATTCTGTATCTTTGTCACAGTCTCACATGAGGGCGGTATTAATAGAAAGATAATAGAGAGTGGAGAAGGGATAGAACTCCAGCAAAAGGGAAAGAACCGAGTCACTCGAAGGCTTGAATAACCCAGAGCCATCTCGAAGGACCGGTCAGCGTGTCCACAGCCCCGTGGACACCGATGGAGCCCGCCGATTGCGGGGCCCACGAGAAACTCGGAGAGAGTTACCACCCGTGTCGGATTACGACACGTGTGGAAAGGCAGACACGGACTGGACATCGAAGAAGCAATAGGGCTTACCTTAAGGGGGACTTGATAGATTGAAACCCAAGTGTCTTTAGGGGTTTTACGCATACGTTAGATAGCTGATAGAGTTGTAGCGATCATGTATTATTGCTTTATTGTAAACTCCTGTGATACGCTTAATGTAACATAATATAAATAAATGATGTCAGATTGTATCTGAACGGAGTTTGTTGCCTGTATGAGCCCGAGTTTCATTCCCCTAGGTATCTAGGACAGTGACAGGCTATATGGAACAACACACGGACAACAGGAGGACAACACACACATCGTCATTGGAGTTAATTAATTTACTATTAGTTAATATGTATTACACTTGTATTTGATTATATATATAAAATATGTCAACACGTAACTTGTATAGTTTCTACCATAATATATTACGAACATTTTCACTCATGGTTAAAACATTCTTCCAATACAATTTTTCTATTTAACTTATAACCCATTTTTTGATTACAAGTACTAAAAGTACTTGCTACCTCAAAGGGAACATATCGCCTAATCTGTTTTTCTAAGGGCAATAAGAATTACCTCAATTTTATTTGTATATTTTAACAAAATACTATTTTGAATGAAAGATGTACGAATGAGAGAACGAATGAATTAAATGAGAGAGCGATATACTTAGCGGACAAATTGTACGCAAAACGTATTTATTTTAATTTGTCTGCGTTTTTCATGTAAAAATGTACCACTTGTCCAAATTGGTGATACATGTTTAGTATTAAATACAATAAGTCTAAGAATCACTGTTTGAATGCCCTGAACATGCGTTACACAGATTGGGTAATTCATGACACAGGATATTCCAACTCGTGACGCTTAGAAGTAAACCCCACATCACATACACACATTGAGCACACACTTTATACATGAGCTAAGACATACTCAAAACTGAACACTAACAATTAAAACACAGTCAGTTTATTATAGAAAGCAACATACCAGTCAATACACTAACAAGCAAACAAGAACATATGTAGTCAGATGTGATAAACCAAGAGCATAAATATATATTCAGCATTATACAACATACGGAAGTAAAAATGTATCGAAATACACATGCAGGACAAGATTTGCAAGTGTGCTTAAATAAGCCAAGACAATTTGTCTTGTTAAAACTCTCTTACACAGAGGTTTATATCTTGGTATCATATGGATACTTGAGAAGGGCGCGGTTGCAAAAACAACTGGAAGCGTCAATGAACTTCGGTCGGATAAGCATGTTTAAGGACATAGAGGAGAGAGGAGACCTCTTCAGCAAACATCTTGAAGTGCTGTATGGTATAATACATGAGTTGTTGATGCAGATATATAGGCTGCCAAGTTACTATCCACCAAACTACAAACACCTACTTCATGTGATCCTGTGACAGAATTAGTACAAAACTAATTACCATATAATAACCCATCAAAGCAGGGGGGAGGGGAACTCCTGTCACAGTCTCACATGAGGGCGGTATTAATAGAAAGATAATAGAGAGTGGAGAAGGGATAGAACTCCAGCAAAAGGGAAAGAACCGAGTCACTCGAAGGCTCGAATAACCCAGAGCCTTCTCGAAGGACCGGTCAGCGTGTCCACAGCCCCGTGGACACCGATGGAGCCCGCCGATTGCGGGGTCCACGAGAAACTCGGAGAGAGTTACCACCCGTGTCGGATTACGACACGTGTGGAAAGGCAGACACGGACTGGACATCGAAGAAGCAACAGGGCTTACCTTAAGGGGGACTTGATAGATTGAAACCCAAGTGTCTTTAGGGGTTTTACGCATACGTTAGATAGCTGATAGAGTTGTTGTAGCGATCATGTATTATTGCTTTATTGTAAACTCCTGTGATACGCTTAATGTAACATAATATAAATAAATGATGTCAGATTGTATCTGAACGGAGTTTGTTGCCTGTATGAGCCCGAGTTTCATTCCCCTAGGTATCTAGGACGGTGACAATCTTATCTCGTCATATTCTCTGTTATGTTCTATGCGCCTTAATTATTGAAATGTAGGGCCCATACCACTTGTAGTTGTGAAACATATACAGTGGATAAACAAAAAAAAAAAAGCTAAGTAGCACCGAATGCTAGTTGACTTCACATTAAAGATATCACTACGCTATATACCATCCATCCATCCATCATGTGCCATGCCGATACGCATGGGCGGTCATGTGCTGCCATCTCACTTGATCACTAGAGTCGTGGATCAGCTCCGTGTTCCTGTCTCGACCATGCTACGTAGCCAAGCCATCCAGGTATTTACTTCTTGGTCTTCCCCTTGGTCTCTACATACATACCATACATACTTAATATGAAACTAGTTAAGACGAGGGACACCGTAGACCTCTCCATGGTACATAGCTTAGGGTGGACTTAGCATGACCTATCTATCGGCCAGTCTAGTTGACTCCAGAAGAGAGGTAACACTAGTGCCTGTGGAACATGGTAAACTTCAGAAGTTACCGGATCAGCAAAGCAATGCTCTAACTGTTCGCTGTCGAAGCCTCGATCCTAGACCAGTTGCCGACCAATGTTTAAGGCCCGGTGTGCCATGCCATGACATTTAGTTTTTAAGGTAGCATTTTCTAGAACCAGATTAAAAGCTTCTACTCTCCTCTGCCTGAAGCCGTTGGCAAGATATGGGGTGATAAGAAACGATAAGAAATGAAGGCGCTATCGTCATTTGGAGATGACAGGTTCGAATCCCTATCGGTAACCATTATGCGTCTTGTAATCCCTCCTACTTTCCTCTACCTCTATGAGCGTCAAACAATAATATGTGTTTATTTAAGAATATGTTCACAATCTGTTTGTTGTGCGCTCTCAACGGCTATACTCCAGCGTTTAACTCGTGCTCCGAAGGTTGTGGGTTCGATTCCGGGCCTCGTCATTCGGTTTACCAGTTAAATGTTTCGGAGACTCCTGTGGGTCGCCGCTAAAGCTACGGAGTTGCTTTGTGCGACGCTTTCCGCGCTGCGGAAAGAGACCGAGCCATATCGGATAAAACCCTGTGCAATGAAGTCGACCCTGTCGACTTTTAAGCGACTTTTAAGCGACTTACATTACATAGTATTAGCTTCTTCTGTGTGTGCTAAACATTCAGATTTTCAGTCTAGTTAATGTATTTCTGTACTGGAGCCTCTGTCCTGGGGATGTTCCTACTCTTAATGTTTTCATCTGAAAAACTCGTATGCTGCCAGGTTATCTTTCTAGCACTTTCAGCCGAACCACGAAAGCATGTACGGGTGTTTACTTGTGATTCTTTTTCCATTTTGACTATGCAAGGGCTAAAGTATAAAATGATTCTACACACAGGCAAACGTACAACTAAAGAAAATCAAATCAAAATATTGATAATTCCTGTTTTATTTTAATTTCTGTCCTTTATTTTATTTTGCTGTTCATATAATGTGGGCACTATTAATAAACATAATTTTAACTTCTCCTGACCAGTACCACTGCTACATTATTATCATACAAGTATACTGACAAGGATAACAATATTTCACACAAGCACACACACACACACACACACACACACACACACACACACATTGTGTCTATTTGAAACTGCTATTATTTGAATTTTTGTGAACCAGACACTTGTGAGACAGTTATTACTTGATTTGTTGGGATACAGACACTTGTGAGACAGTTATTACTTGATTTGTTGGGATACAGACACTTGTGAGACAGTTATTACTTGATTTGTTGGGATCCAGACAGAAAACTACGAGACAAATGTTATTTTTGATCATTTTTTAAGCAAGTGCATTGTATATTAGTTAGCTGACTTCTTGTTAACCAGGCACATGGTACAGAGTGATAAACTGATTTATTTATGAACCAGACACATGTTAGACAGTGAGCAATTCATTTTTTTATGAACCAGACACATGTTAGACAGTGAGAAATTCATTTATTTATGAACCAGACACATGTTAGACAGTGAGCAATTCATTTATTTATGAACTAGACACAAGTTAGACAGTGATAACTTAATTTATTTTTGAACCAGACACATGTTAGACACAGATTAATTGATGTATTAATGAGTTCGTTAGTCGACAGATCATCGTCATTGCACATCGAACCATTCAGTCCATAAGTGCTCGGATCCCCTCCTCAGCAAATCCCGCAGCGTGTGGCGGCTGACGACACCAGTTCTGTGTTGGTTTATTAAACTTCTTTGGCTTCCGGCGTAGGCGTTCTTGTTTGGCCACACCGCTTTTAATTTGCTGTTCTCCCATCCTGACCATGGTTGTAGATTCACAGTCAACACTTGGTTCTCGTGAACGACTTACTTCTCGTAGATCATTCAGAATGTCAGCCTGGCCCATAGCTCGTCCGCCTTCCACAGTAGCCTTACCTGCAAGCGCGTCAGTCCGCTTATTGCCTCGTACACCCGCATGCCCTGACACGAAAATGAAACTAATCTTTGCCAGCCGAGACCGCTCAAGACGTAGCAACCACTCTCTGCGGATCCACCCCATCTTTATCTTCTTGAGCATGCTCATTCAGTCACTAAGAAAACATACCCTAGTGAATGTCTGCATCTTGAGCCGTGTCATTGCTTTACTTACTGCCATGACTACCATAGTCAGGCTACTTGTGGTCAGACCAAAAACATCAGAACCTTCCTTCACAACTCTTCCTCCGCCATGAGCCGTAAAGGGCCATGAACTTCTCACTCGCCGAACGACCGATGTATTTTTGAACCAGACACATGTTAGACAGTGATTAATTTATTTAATTGTGAACCAGACACATGCTAAACAGTGATTAGTGGACATATTTTTAAACGAGACACGTGTTAGAAACTGATTACTAGAATTCTTGAGAACAGACACATACTGAAGAGGCAATTTCTGGTCGTATTTATAACACATACATTATGGGCAAGTGCGTTGCCTTCTGGCGTGGGCAATCATGCTTCTCCACATCTTGCGATTCCCATCGGCATGCATTAATTCATCGGTTGAAACATTTCCGTGCCATAACGAAAGCTTGTCAAGAATGTGTTGCCGTTGTCCTCAGCTTCTCACTTGCCACAAATCTTTTCTATAGCCACATGTTCCGGTTTTTCACTTCTCATAATGTGGCAAATAATCACGACTGTCTCATTCTGATGTTTTGTAATAATGTGTCTATGCGTCTTGGCCTCTGTTAAAACATGTAGATGACTCATGTTTGTATTGGCTATCTGAGCTATTTTCAGCATTCTTCTGTGAAACAATTTCGCTGAGACCTAAATGAATGGTTTTGGGGATAGTGACATGCCAGTATCATTAATACACGACATTCGGATTCGAGGACTCGAAATCAGATACAATCGATTTGAGAGAAGACCTCTTTGTACTAATTTAGATGGTATAAGGCTTCGGCCGTTCAGTAAGCACTGACAGTTAATGAAATAACTGTGTCTAGTAAATCACAAATAGTCAATAAATGCCGGGGTTGATAGCAATGACCTGTAAAAAAAATGCAACTAACTAACTGATAATTCAGTATTCACAGCTCCATCTTAAATCTGGTTCTATGTAGCATGCGCAATTATTTCTTCTCAACTCCAATGACAGGTGTTTAATGCATAATGTATTATTAATTTTATAAATGCAGGTTTTGCTTATCCTATTCTGTTCTTAATGTAAGTAACACGTAATCTATCTTAATCTATCCATTCAGGACCCACAGTCATGTGTATAAATAGTTCTATTGAATATGGAAGAATTATTCTTTCTAACCTTCAATGATATAGATTCAATTATACATCTTGTTTATGTTATAAAATACACATTTTGCTTGCAATATTCCTTTTTCTTTTTTTTTTAAATCTCTGTGATACATCTTCTAACTGGTGTTACCAATGAGTCTAGATGTCTGAATGTCTGTACGAATGCCAAATTAATGCCAAAAGCAACACACATGCTAGAACTCGATTAGTAAAATTCTTCCCGAACACGCCACGTCATAGTGATGTGTTCACTAGACACATGCTAGTGATTTTTGTTGTCAATCATAAACATAGCATCTGATCATGAGATGTTGTTGAGATCCAGACACATATGATGTTAAATGAACAACTACAAAGGTCAGAAACAAGTTGATGAAGGCGATGTAAACACTGGATCCTGCAAACTTCCAACTTGAGGCTCGTTATTCCTATAACTAAAGTAGGAACGGTCCTAAGTGAAAGTGTAAGAGATTTCCTTCCCAGTTCTGGTGGGCATCCATTTCTCATAGGGGTTATTACTGTTAATGCCGATTGTTCGGTCAATCCACTCACGACAGTCAGGGATGCTTGCAAATCCGACAGGGTATTTCGGCACACTACAGTCAGTTCCCAAAATAAAGATGCCGTATAAAATAAACATACCTGGACAAAAAAAAAAGTATATAAACACATAACTATTGTTTTCACTGCAAAAAACTGCAATAGAGGTAAGTAGAAATACAATAGAACATACACAGAGAGACCATCAGGTTAGGAGGCAGACAAGCAGATATACAGAAAAACAAACATGTATTTGACTATGTCCATCGTGATCAAGTATGGCTTGATGCAATGATAAAAAATAAAAACAAAAAATAATTGCTGATGCAATGAATACTTATTTCTTAAACCTTCAATATGCCTAAGATAAACAATATAAAATATACACACAGGGGGACAGAAAAAGAGGCTGGCAAGCAGACAGACCTATAAAAAGTCACACGGAAAAAAAGATAAACAGACATATTGACAGATAGATAGACAAACAAAAATATATGTTGTTAACAATATTTACAAGGGGGAATCAAATGGAAACTGTAAAAGTGCGATAGAAATTACATTAACTACGCCATTGTCTTGTAGCGTGTCAGTATTGCAAAAAAAAGCTAAATGTCACCCGCCTAAACAGCAAGAAAATGCAGCAGTCTTTTGAAAATATGCTGGAAGACCGCCTCAAGCCAAATGCTGCAGCTAAACAGGATACAGAAACAGAATGGAGAGCCCTAAAGGACATAATTTACAACACTGCTATGGAAATCCTGGGTCCAGCCCCCCGAAAGCATAAAGACTGGTTTGATGAAAATTCCCAAGACATCAACCAATTGCTGGCCGAGAAACATCTTCTCCTCAAGGCACATTTGAATGACCCAAAGTCAACATAAAAAAAAGATGCCTTCAAGAACATTCAGACAGTAGTGCAGCAGAAACTTCGGCACATGCGGGACTCCTGGCTGAGCAGCAAAGCTGATGAAATTCAGGGCTTTGCTGACAGACATGACATGAAAAACTTCTACGACTCACTGAAAGCGGTCTATGGTCCTACATCACCAGGCATAGTTCCCCTCCTCAGTGCAGATGGGGGAACATTGATCACCGATAAGAAAGAAATCCTTCAACGCCGGGCAGAGCATTTCAGCAACATCTTAAATGCAACTTCCTTCTTCGATGATGAAACCATCAACTGCCTTCCTCAAGTTCCTACCAATGAGACACTTGATGACCTGCCAACTATAGTGGAAGTAAACAAAGCCATCCAGCAACTCTCCAGCGGCAAGGCACCTGGTCCTGACTCCATCCCAGCAGAGATATACAAGACAGGTGGGCCGGTCCTAACAGAGCAGCTTCACCAAGTCTTTACAAACATATGGGTGAACGAGCCCATGCCACAAGATTTCAAGGACGCGTCAATAGTCCACCTTTACAAACGTAAAGGAAACCGCCAATACTGTGACTACCACCGAGGCATCTCCTTGCTTTCAATTGCAGGGAAAATACTTGCCAGAATTCTTCTCAATCGCCTCACAGCCCATCTCGATCAAGGGCTTCTTCCTGAGAGTCAGTGTGGCTTCAGAAAAGAACGTGGGACTGTTGACATGATTTTTGCTGCAAGGCAGCTGCAAGAGAAATGTCAGGAACAGAACTGCGAAATGTTCTCCACTTTCATTGACCTTACCAAGGCTTTTGATACAGTCAGCAGAGAAGGACTGTGGAAGATTATGGCAAAATATGGCTGTCCACGAAAGTTTGTCCAAATCGTGCGGCTATTTCATGATGGCATGCAGGCAAGAGTACAGGAAAATGGTGAACTGTCTGAACCCTTTCCTGTCACCAATGGAGTGAAGCAAGGATGTGTCCTGGCACCAACACTGTTCAGCCTCATGTTTTCAGCCATGCTGATGAATGCCTTCGAGAACGACGACATTGGAATAGAAATAAAATACCGTATGGATGGAAAGTTATTCAATCTCAGAAGGCTGAAAGCTAAAACCAAAATTAACAGCGACACCATCAGAGAGCTCCTGTTTGCTGATGATTGCGCTCTGTACGCCAACTCAGAAGCAGACATGTAACATAATGTTTCAGCTTTCTCACATGCCTGTGCCAATTTTGGGCTCAATATCAACTTGGAGAAGACTGTAGTTATGTACCAGCCAACTCCAGGGAATAATCACACTGTGCCGAATATCAAAGTGAATGATCATAGACTAAGTGTTGTGGACAAATTCACCTATCTTGGCAGCACTGTGTCACAAGCTGCCACAATTGATGACGAAGTGAATGCAAGAATCTCCAAAGCTAGTGCGGCCTTTGGCAGACTGTACAAGAATGTATGGGACAGAACTGGAATAAGCCTGCAAACAAAGCTAAAAGTCTACAAAGCAGTTGTATTATCCACACTGCTATATGCTTGTGAAACCTGGACTGTTTATCAGCGACACGCTAGGAAATTAAACCACTTCCACACAGTCTGCCTAAGGAAGCTACTGAAGATTAAATGGCAAGACAAGATTCCAGACACTGAAGTCCTAGAAAGAGCATCCATGCCCAGTATCCACACTCTACTGATGAAGAATCAGATTCGCTGGGCTGGTCACTTGACTCGCATGCCAGATCACAGGCCCCCTAAACGAATTGTTTACAGCGAACTGCGTTGTGGTAAACGCTCCCAAGGTGGCCAGAGAAAACGCTTTAAAGACACTCTGAAAATTTCACTGAAGGCTTTTGGAATTCATCATGACACCTGGGAGGTTGCAGCCAGAGACCGAAATTCGTGGCGTGCATCATTACACAAGGGTGCAGTCATATGTGAGGCAACCAGGACTGCAAGAGCTGTGTAGAAAAGGCAGGACAGAAATACTACTGCAGGAAATCCTCCTCCAAAAACGTCAAGCATTCCTTCCCCACATTGTCAAAGAACATTTCGAGCCAAAATAGGCCTTAATAGCCATCTTAGAATCCACGGCTCCATACCTTCAACCCCACTGGATGAAATGAATGGTCATCATCATTCTTGATGGACAAACAACATTGCTAAGGATATCAAAAGTGTTAAGCACGTGAAATCACGGTGCAGACGAACGCGATAAATTCATAAGGACAGTTTAAAGATTGCCGCCCCACTTTTGGCATGCACTAAAGTGTTGTCGTTTTCTGTTATCCGTCTTTATTTTTTTTAATCAGTGGAGGGGTGAAAGCTATAGATAATCATCGGCGAATTAAGGTCCAATATGGTAATGCATGCCTGTCAGTCCAGGAAGAACATCAGTGGGACGTTTCAAAACAGCTTGACCTTCGTGAAAGACAGTTCCCGATTCGGTCCGGCATACCGAGTGGTCACACCAGAACATTTCTATCTACAGGAATCCAAGCCTATTGTTACTGTAGGATCGCTGTGGTTACTATATCGAAATATGATACGTTTGTTCTTTACTTCTTTTTTCTTCCAGAATATATTCACACACACGCGCGCGCACACAAACACACACACACACACACACACACACACACACACACACACACAAACACACACACGCACACATAACATCATTTAAGGATTTCAGTTGATTCCTCCTTGCATTAGAGTATTCGTCTTCTTTTATAAGGCAATTCTGTTTTGCTGCAGCAATGACTGCTTCTTTGTTTTACTCCGTGAACTAAGAATATATTCCTCGAAGACATTAAAATCAGCATTGGCAGCTAACCTACCCAGTGTATCATCCAAGTCTATGAGTCAACTCTTAAACAGTTGAATCATTACCGCTATCTTGGAGCAGTCATATCAACCGACGGACGATTTCTTGTAGAGATTATAAACATAATTCCCAAAGTAAAGATAACCTTTTGAAAGATTGGAAACATAGCAATAAAAAGCTGTCAAGTGCATTGAGAACAAGCGTGATGAAGTGCTGTATGATACCTACTGTTGTATGAATGTGAAACATAGATGATATAAAGACAATCTGAGAAACGCAAATTTGGAGAGACAATGTTGTTGTTGGGGACAACGAAAAGAATACAGACTGGCAGACAAAAAGAGTGAGCAAATTTCATGAAATTAATGAAAGCATTACACTCATTAGAGAAATTAGACGTACACTGTTGAGATTTGTGGGCACATTATGAGGAGAAATATACTTAGTTGAAAAATTAAACTAACAACAATTCGCGTAACAGTAGCCAACTGTGAGTGTGCAAAATGTGAGGCCCATGGAGGAATATATGGCTTTGTTTCGTAGCGAACGTCGAGTCCTGGCATCAAACTCTCGTTCATGCCATTGCTGACTTTACGCTTCAACCATTACAGCGATGAGACCCACTAAACTTAGTGACACCTGCAAAATTGATGGGAAAATAGCAAAGGGAAGGCAAAGAGATCATTATATGGATGGCTTGGCTACATGACATATTTGTGACAAGCACAGGGACCTGGCCACGCTTATTGGCGTAGCACGTCATGATCATGGCGTTCTGTTACTGATTGCATTTAGTCGGAGCATCATCGTCATTGTTATGTACGCTGCAAGCTGGCATTGGCTTTCATGTATATTTATAGATCTCGGTTCCTGGTGCTCTGTATCAATTCTGCTGATGATATTCCCGAATTCCACGACCGCATTCCATATAGCTGAATTTCTGTTGACATTATGTTTCCAGAAACCACAATATGTTTTCTAAATCCTCTTTTTTAACTACACGAGAAATGGACACTGTGTCTCCTCCTTACATTTGTATCTAACGTCCTACTTGCTTTAGCCTTTTGCAGGCACTTAATGTTAGTTACTCTGGCAGTCCAAGGTATTCGCAAACATTCATCTCAGAAACCACTACTTGATTGCCTCAAAGATCTTCCTACACACACACACACACACACACACACACACACACACACACACACACACACACACACACACACACACACACACACTCACACACACACACACACACACACACACATAAATATATATATATATATATATATATATATATATATATATATATATATATATATATATATATATATATATATATATATATATATATATATATGGGTTCTCGTCCTTAGCAACGCTAGTAATATATAACCACTGCGCATTCTTTCTGACATTCAGTCATAGTGACGTATAGCGTAAGATACCTTTTTTTCGCATATCCTTTACAGGACATGGCTGTCAACATCAGCATCTTTCAGCTGATTGTTGATTTCTTAACAAGATTATGTTCAGTAGTTTGCCATTGCTTTCTGAACGGCCGGCTCACATACTCCATAAGTTACCAACCCGGCGAGAACCGGTACCGATTGTCGCGCAAAATACGTTACCTATGAAAATATCAGGGATTACGGAGAAAGACGCTAACCTCTAGGCCAGGAAGAAGCTTAATTGTATAAACTTCAACGCTTGCTTGACCTATTGGTGTAAACATCCTACTACGCAAAGGATTTATACTCACTACTACTGGCCTGGAATGAATTCAGACATAGTTCGTTATGTCAAGTCATGTCTCCAGTGTCAGAGACTTGCCCTAACGCCCTGGACTGCAAAAGTGACACTATGGGAGATGCCCATTACTGACAAACCATTTGAAAGTGAGGATGTGGATATAGTTGGACCTCTCAACAGAATGAAGAGAAGGAACAGCTATATATTCACTCTTGTGGACACTTGCACGATGTTTACCGAAGCGGTTGCCTTGCCATTCAGCGATCAAAAGCATTTAGATGAAGCTCTGCTTGGCATATTTACTATGTCAGAATGTCCACTCAGAATCGTAACTTACAATGGATCACATTTCCGAGGGAAGGTTATGGAGGAAGTTGTTAGACTCTTCCAGTCTCGACAGATTCACCTGTCACCTTGCGTTGAATGGAACAGTGGAGGGATTTAACGATACCCTTTTTTCTATCTTGAGAAAGTTAACTCATGAGAAACCAGAGACATTGGATACTTACGTACCTGCAGCACTATTTACCCATAGGGAAGTTCATCGTCGCTCAACTGGGATTGCACCAGCAACTTTTTTGTTTTGGTCGGCCAATAAAGGGCCCACTTGAGGCTTTACTTCGAACATGGACTGATGATTAAATTAATGAGAACGTTGTAACTTCATCTACCTATGTGGCTCAGTTAAAACAACGTCTACAACATGGTTGAAAGATGGCGTAAGACAATCTACGGCAAGATCGACGAAGAATTGCTCGCTACTACAACAAGAAAGCAAAGGATCGAGAATTGTAGGTGGAAGAAAATGGCCTGTTACTTCTCCAAGCTAGTCAGAACAACTTGCAGACCGGTTAGAAAGTACACTATGAACTGACCGGGAAGATTTAATGCAATACCTATAGAATTTCTATCAGAGGGAAATAAACCTTTTCATTTTAACCTCATGAGGAAATATAATGAAAGGCCTACCACCGAGACTGCACATCTGATGGCTTTGGCAGTGGCTACAGAAGTAGACCATGGAAACACCATGGTTGTTGAATACCTTCTGCAAGCGAAAGAAACTTATCGGGATGTGGACATAGTCCTACACTAATCCAGGATCAGCAGAAGAAGATTCAAGATCTCTTAGCTACATTTGCATAAGTACTTACCGACAAGCCAGGAAGTACACATTTAGTAGAGTTCGACATGAAGTTGATTGACGCTTCACATGTGCTAGCAAAAACTTACCCATTTCCTTACGCCAGAGTGGCAGCTTTAAAAGAAGATACCCAGTAAATGCTTTCATCTGGAATCATATCTCCATCTGAGTCACCATACAGTGCAAGTGTGGTGTTATTGCGAAAACCGAGTGGAAAACATAGATTGTGCATTGATTATAGACAGCTCAATGATATAACGGAGTTTCATGCCGAACCTCTGCCTGATCAAAATTAAATCTTCACCAATCTCAACAGAGCCAACTACTTAACTATGATAGATCTAAGTAAATGATATTATCAGATTCCCGTAAAACCAGAAGTTCGTCAATAGTTGGCCTTCAGTACTCCTGATGGTCATTATGTTTTCATCGTATTTCCTTTTGGTTTGAGTAATGCTCTCAGTGTCTTCAATCGTATGATGAGGAAATTACTCAAACCACTTCAAAATTCTGCAATCAGCAACTTTATGTGTAATATCCTGATTGCTACTAAGACGTTTGAGGAACACTGTAAGGAACACAACCTTATTTTCAAGCGTATGAAGGAAACTGGTTTGACAGCGTGTCCAAATAAATGGCAGATTTGATTCCAACAATTGGATTTTATTGGACATACAGTATCTCAAGTATTAATGACTCCTCATGAAGGCAATATTGAGAAGCTTCAACAAGCACCTCGTTCAAGAACTAAGAAAGATGTTAGATCTTTTGTGTCATTGTGTGGATTCTACCAGAGATACATCAATTGATTAACATATCCTTTAACTACACTTACTGGGAAAAGGGAGAACGAGAAAGTCATTTGGTCGGCTGAATGTGAGCAAGCTTATTCCGCTCTAAGAAAGCATTAACTATCAAACCAGTACTTAATCATTAAGATCTCAAAGAACCATTTATTCTTCGGACCGATGCAAGCAACATTAGAATTGGAGCAACACTTCTTCAAAGGAAGGAAGATGAGCACTCAGTACTATTTCCTTTTGCATGTGCAATGAAAGTAATTATTCTATCATCGAGAAGGGATGTTTGGCATTGGTTTAAGCCGTGGAACAATTTCAAGCCTTTTCGTATGGGATATACTTTACAGTGCAGTGTGCCTATCAGTCTTTGATGTTTCTGGCAGCGTAAAGGAATTTGACTGCGAGACTAATGAGATTGTCTCTACTTTTCCAGCCATATTCGTTCCAAATCGAGTGCGTAACTGGAAAGTTGAATGTTAGAGTAGACTTCATCCGTCGTCATCCGGTTCCTGATACTGCAACAGAGACAGAGACGAAAGGAAACAGCGGAGAGGAGAGGGATTAGAATTGCGAATTCGGAGGAGTGTCTTTGTTGATGTTTCAGTTCTCCTGCCGAAAACTGTCATAGAGTGGAGATTTGTGCTATTTCAAAACATTTATAATATCAGCCCAATCAACCTCTCTCCGAATAACGAAGGAAAACAACTCCAATGGTTCTTCATGTTAGAACAGGACACATCTTGATTTCTTGAGATCACAAAACTGCAGCTAAAGATATAATTGTCTACTTTTGAAATTGACAACAGGGACATCTGTTGTTTTGAAACAGGCGAGCTGGGGAGATGGCCGTGGCAGCCACTCCCAGAAGACGTTTTTCTAGAATCTGTCACGGAGAATTAACGCCTACAGCGCAGGGGCGCGAAAACTACAAGATTAATTTCCCCCTTTCCCCAATCTCCGGTAAAATCAGTACCCATCCCCCAGCTGAGTAACGTCACTGTTTGCGCTAGAATTGAGCTTTGCTCTTGGTGCAGCCAAGGGAATTCTTATTAACATAATTAATGTTGATGGAACTAAGTCAATGGATGTTGGCAGGAAAAATGCACTGATTGCTTGCAGTTGCCAAAATGACCTGTCAAGGCAGGACTTGTTAGTCATGATGATGTGGTGTTGTTTGTTTTGTAATTCATGTTGGTTTTTGGTAAATTGGAAATCATACAGAATAAACATAAGACTAGTACATTTAAATAAAAAGGATCAGGATTTCTAGTAGAGTTTCTTTATGAAGATATAGCGTAATCTTCGGAAGAATATATGTGATTTTTTCTTCGACCTAGGGAGATAGAGGGTTAAACATTTTCTTGTTCTCTTAAAACGCTATATGAGAGATGAACTTCACTTCATCTATTCATTCAGAGTTTCCATGTGTCGTTAGGTTTAGACAAGAACTATTATGAGGCTGTTCTAAATAACACCTGTGGTTTTTTATAGATGATACTTTTCTGAGCAATCTCTTATAATCGAAATGTCTCTATGCCCGGAGGAGACTATGGTTCTTTGTATGTGTATTTATGTATAAAGAATTAATAATGAGTTCATTAATAAATGTATAAACTTGATGTGGTATACATTATAAACCTGATGTGATGTTACCTATACATTTATACGGGAATGACGGACAATGCCAAGATGGAGAAATGACCTAACCCTTGCTGATAGCCACCATATATTCTAGGCGTTAGAGTCTTGAAATAACGAGAACGATTCCACTCCGTAGAGCAGGAGTGAATGAGGCATAACGTGTCAATATAAAGGGAGAAGGACTGCAAAAGATGTTGGAGAGATGAGGACAACAAGGCCAGGTCAGACTGGCATGCTCTTATGTAATCATCACCTCACCTTCCCTTTATCTTTTTTCTCTCTCTATCCCTGCTCTATCTATCTATCTATCTATCTATCTATCTATCTATCTATCTATCTATCTATCTATCTATCTATCTATCTATCTATCTACCTATCTACCTATCTACCTATCTACCTACCTACCTACCTACCTATCTACCCATCTACCCATCTACACATCTACCTATCTATCTATCTATCTATCTATCTATCTATCTATCTATCTATCTATCTATCTTCTTGTTGTTTGGTGACTGGGATTTTTTTCCCCTCACTGTTTCTATGAGTATGGCTATATTGTTTGGCACATATTTTATACAAGGAAAGGTGGTCTTTGTTGGTCTGAAAATTGGGTATTTTAGTAAATGATGACGAAATACAACAGAAAAAAAGGGAGGGAGGGGGGGGGGTCAAATTCCTCAAGTCAGGAGGAGGAGCTTGCCTTTTCAATGCGGTAAGAGTGATTCTCCCTTAATCGTCACTGGCCTATCCATTGTCGGAACAACAACCCCAGCAAGGTAAACGCCGCTGGGCCCTTTGTTACCACTTCATGATTTCCCAGTGCCAACACCCACAACACAGTAATTCCATTTCTGACACCTATATAGAAATGAACATTCGAACACCTGTGTTAAGTAATGAACATTTGAATCCCTCTGTTTAGGAATGAGCATTCGCACCCCTGTGTTTAGGAATGAGCATTCGCACACCTGTGTTTTGAGAACGAGCATTCGCACACCTGTGTTTAGGAATGAACATTCGCACTTCTATGTTTATTAAAGTAGACATTCACTCCGTGATATCTAAAACATGAACATTCACCCCGTGTTATCTAGAGCAAGGAAATTCACACCGTGTTATTTAGAACATGGACACTCACCCCGTGTTGTTTAGAGCATGAACATTCACATCGAGCTATTTAGAACATGGACATTCACACCGTATTATTTAGAGCATGAACATTCACATCGAGTTATTTAGAACATGGACATTCACCCCGTATTATTTAGAGCATGAACATTCACATCGAGTTATTTAGAGCATGGACATTCACCCCGTATTATTTAGAGAATGGACAATCAAGCCGTATTATTTAGAACATAGATATTCATCCCGTGTTAACGAGAAAATAGACAATGACCCCAGGTGCTTTATAAAATGGAGTTGGGAAGATCTTAATTTAATTCATTCGTTGGGAAAGCATTTTAACCGTCAGATAACAATTTAGATGTAATGGATACGTATTTTATTGGAATGTATTGTTCTTTTTTTTATTGTGGTTACGCAATAATGTTATGTCACATGAGCATACACACACACACACACACACACACACACACACACACACACACACACACACACACACACACACACACACACACACACACACACACACACACACACACACACACACCTACCCATGTTATCCCAATATAATGTTATAAGTTATACTGAGTTGTTTATTAACTTGTTACTTGGTGTTTAAATGTTTTGTATGTGTGTTCTCATTGATACTACTTGTCAAGGTATAACATTATTATGGAGCTGAGTGATTTCCTTTCGGAAGTTCGGTAATTTTCCAGTGCTCTATTAGTCTCTTTTAGGAAACATCACTTTATAGCAAGTCTCGACCCCTATTAAGTCTTATCGAGCCAGTTCAAGTTTCTTAAACAGTGGCTATTAGACTTTGGAGATGCTACTCCACAACGACGTAACTATGAGATGGGTATGTTAAAATGGAGAGATAATCTATCACTTACCATGCGAATAGTAGACAGCCGGTGCCCCGGTGTCTCCTGCACACAAGGAAGTGTTGCCACGATTATTCCCAGCACACACCACACCATACAAGTCTAGCGAATTGTAGACTTTTTGGCAGTCTTCCTTAGTCTTCGACTGTTCAACTTGACCAGCTGGCATGTGGACGGTACCACAAAAGTGAGGGACTCCAGGAATGCTTAACCTGGTCAAAACAGCATGCTAAAAGCCGGATGTGTTGGCCTGAGGGTATCGATCCAAGGGTGCCTAACTAGACACACCGCAATCACATCTGAAAAAACACTCTGGATGAACGCAAAGAAGAAGAGATATATACATACATATATATATACACACACACACAATAGCCCCTTCGTCCCTGCACCGAATCGCCATCCTGTTTACTGCCATTTGTAAGCCTACAGCCAAACGTTCCTTGTCTCTTCACTGTCTGTACAACAGCACATCTGGAAATGTCAAGATTCTACCAATACATGGAGTCTCAATAGCTGCCACTTTGCTGGTGTATACATTAAAGTGCACTGGGGACATGACAGATCCCAGTGGCAGCCTAGGTGTAATTGTACAGGGGTCAAAAGTCCATGAACTCATGCACAATGAAGTTCCACACTCATAAAAGACCGCCGCAATCCATTGGACAATCCGAGGGAAGACCTACATGTCCAATAGAGTGCGTATCAACAAATCAAAGAGTCAGGTAATGAAACTAGAGAGCAAACAGAATGAAAGCAAGATGGTTATTGTGGGATGTACAATGGACACCCAATTAGTGTGTATGCGATACATCCTGGCTATGCTGACCATTGCAGACAGACTCAAGATGTTGCAGAAAGGTCATACCTCAAGGTAGCTGCGGACGAAGGACACCGTCTGCATGATTTCCTGCATGCAGAAAAGGGCCACAGGCTGTTAAGAGGAAGTTCATGGGTGGCTCAGGCAGAAGACACCATCAGCGAAGAGTGCACATTTGAGACGATTGGCGTGGTCAAGGAGTGTCTCAGAATGACGAATAGAAATGCAGACTCGTGTGGGGTTATAATCACAATGAGCCTTGGGTGTAGGGAGTAGCTAGCAGGCGCCACGGAAGTAAACATGTAGCAATTAATGTCATGACTACTCTCGTCCAGACGATGTGATTATCTGTACCGATAACTCTGTGTTAAACGCATAGGACACCACTACCTCAAGTCTGAGAATGGAGGTGGAGGTGGTTACTATATCTTTCTGCTGGTTGGAGAACCAACTGTATACTCATGCTGTGATTGTAACTGATTCACAAAGCATGCTGACAAAAGTAAAGACTGGCATTCTTCACGCAGAATGGCATGCATCGATTCAGAGGTCGCGGGTTGTGAGCATTCTCTGGATCTTGTCTCCTGAAAACTATGGTATTGTTGTAAATGAACAGGCAGACAGACTGGCTGGTGCCGCATCATTAAAGAGTGAATTTATGCACGATAAAACAGATGTTGTGAAGGTCCTCTGAAAGCATGTGAAATGCGCAGAAGAACATACAGACTCTCATGGTCTAGAGAGAATGCAACAGCAGAAGTTAGTCAGAGGATCTGGTCGACAGTCGTCACTCAGAGTTAAAGCAAGATGGACATATAATCAGATCGCAGAATAGTATTGGAACACTTCGCTGGCTGTTGAAAATGAGAACTGAGAGCTAATGGCAGTACCTCGAGTGCAGTGATATTGGTTCATAACTCAATTCAACTCAACTCCTGTACTTACATCTATTGCGTTGATTTTATTATTTAATTCATTAGTGCTTTCCGGTATGTACAAACACATCCATCTATAAATCTGCTTCATCTTTTTCTTCTAGCACGCGCTGTTATGTACATACATATTCACCTATAATACTTCTTCTTCTCTTCTTCTTCTTCGACTATAACATTGTGTCTCGTGTGCTGCCAGTCATCTCTGATATCCATATTCCTCCATGCAATATTATCAAACTGTTCAGCGTCTTCTTGTTTGGTCTGTCCTTGCTTCTCCCACCCTTCATCTTTCCCGTTGTTACATATACTCCAGCTTTCGCTTTCTCATGACATGTCCAATGAATGTGTTCTGTCTTCTTCTGATGCTTAGTAGTTCTCTTTGTGAGTTAACATTTTTCAGATCTATAATACTAACAACTATAAGTATTCTTACTAGGATTGGTCTCGCCCCATCCAGAAAATAGCAAAATAGTGCCGACATTGACGAACTCTGCATAATTGGCTAAACAGACAGGTTGAACAAAGGTGTTGAATCTGATTCCATAATAAGATATTGGCTTAAGCTTGATTAATGCAATATCAAAAGGAAGTGAACCATCTGTTATCCGTGAAATAGAATGGAAAAGAAATTATTAGAGATGCATATATTTATAGTGAGAAGTAAATCATTGTATCTCGTCAATTACATACTACATAAATACTTCAACATATGTTAAAGGAATAAATACTTTTAGATGAAATACTCACAATATACTGGCGTGTGTTTCACTGTCAACAGCTTAGTTTTAAAGGGACTGTTGTAACTTCATGTTTACGAAAGAAGGGTTTGTCTACATTTAAAGCAGACGCCTCTGCTAAACTCGGGAGCGTTTGATTATTAGTTGCGAACAGCACATTGCATTTCTGTTTGTTTGGTACATGGCTAAATTCTCAAACATGGAGTCTCTTACTGGTATTGTAATGTCAAAGACATATAACAGCGTGTTTATGTTTTTATCAGATAATATGATTAATTAAATTGCTTTAATGTATACTGAATTGGTTAGATGATATTTACCTGACGAGAGACATCGAAATATGAAAGGCAATAAAGTGTGTAATATATTGTGTGTAATATATTGTGTGTGTCTTTGCTCTTCAAATTCACAACCAGAAAACATTATTTTGAATCGTATATTGACTGAAATAAGCAAACACAACAAAGATTCACCTAAAAAAACACCATCTGAAACAAGTGAAGAGTTTCAAGCACTTAGGAAGTAAAATATCATAAAATTGCAAATCAGAAGACGAGATAGAAAATAGATCAATAGGGCAAACCAACTCATTGGAGAAATGACACCACTGCCACAGAACAAAAACGTATTAATAGTTACTAAGAAAGCACAAAGAGCAGTGAAAAAAAATTGAATTGAATTCCATTAAAGAAACAAAAAAATGTGAGCTCACGTCAAGAAAAATAAGAACAAATACACGGTGTTTGAAACTAAAACCAGGAAAGATATTATTGGAGCAAGGTGCTATAATGAAGAGGTGGAATTAGTTTATAACATAATTATATGATAGAGAAAAGGGAAGAATTAACAGAAGTAAATAACTTAGAAGGTCCACCTATTCTAAAAGACGAAGTCGCTGACATTGTAAAATATATGAAGAAAGGAAAAACAGCTGGGCCAGATGTAATCACAATAGAAGAATTAGAAGTACTGGGAGAATTTGGAGTAGATATATTAACCAAAGTGTTGAATGATACCTACAGCAGTGGATTTTCATCCAGTAATATGATGAAATCTGTATTTATAGTTATACCAAAAAGAACAGGAGCAATTGAATGTGAACATTTTCGTACAATTAACCTCATAAACCATATCACTAAGCTTCTGCTCAGAATCATAATGAGAAAACGAGAAAGAAAATAAAAATGGAAATTAGTGAAGAACAGTGTGGATTTGTTTAGGGAAAGGGCTCAAACAATGCAATATATACATTACGGACACTATTAGAAAGGACAATAGAGAAACAGAAAGACATATATTCATGCTTCATAGATTATATTAAGGACTTTGAGAACGTAAAACATGACGAACTGATTAAAATGTTGGAAGATATCAACATTGATGGGAAAGATTTAAGAATAATAAAGAATATTTACTGGAACCAAGTAGCATCAATTAAAATAGGAAATGAGGGTAGCTGCGATCAGATAAAGTTAGGAGTACGACAAGGGTATGTCTTGTCACCAGATCTCTTCTCCCTATATAGCGAAGTAATAATGAGAGAGATCAAAGAGACGTCAGGAATACTAGTTGGAGGTTATAATATACATCATATATGCTTTGCAGATGACACAGATAATTCAACAGACCTACAAGAATTGCTGGACATTGTAGCAACAGAGAGTGCAAGGAAAGGACTCTCCTTGAATATCAATAAAACAGTAACAATGGTGATATCAAAGTAAACGGTGACACCAAAATGTGAATTATAAATTGAGGGGAAAATTCTTAACCTGGTGGATAATTTTAAATACCTAGAGGCATTCATAACTTCAGATAGGAGATGTACAACAGAGATTAGTAGCAGGATACGGCAAGCAAATACCCCTTGCAAAAATTCCTTGGACTGCCAGAGCACATAACAACGACTGCCTGAGACAGTCTAATAAAACTAGAACATTATACACAACAATAAGAAAGAGACAAACAGTTTTATTCGGTCATGTTATAAGAATAGAGGCATTGGAGAACATCGTGACAACTGGAACGGTCTAGGGGAGGAGAGGCAGAGGCAGACCAAGAGAAATGATGTTGGATGGACTGAGACGGTGGCATGAAGGAATACCATCAGCAGAGTTGATCCAGAACACCAGATACCGAGATCTGCGGAGAGACAAGAACGCCTACGTTACATAGATAAAACCAATATTAACAGTCCGTTACAGAGATTAAAAAAAAATTTTGCGTATCCCTTACGGGACGTTGCAGTCAACACCAGCATTTTCAGCTGGTGTTGGTGTACTAGGCAACTGTTACGTTCAGTAGTTTGCCAATGCTTTCTGAACGACCGGCTCCTATACCTTTTTCGAGAAGACCAGCACCGCCGTGTTTCGAACCCGGGTATACGGGCTCACAAACCGCGTTTGCAAGCCCTTAGCCACAGAGACCGACGGTCTTATATAGATAAAACCTTACATTAAAACTCCATTACAGAGATAACATCTACATTTGCAGTCCGTCACAGAGATAAAACAATCTGTTACAGAGATAAAACCTGTTTTAATTCTCAATTACAGAAATAAAATATATCTTACTTTGATAATTGTGGTGAAAGAACACGCTATCCACAAAGAAAGATTGTTCTGCTGCATCGACACCTTGTAAATAATAATCACCAACTCTCACTTTGATTAAATTTGAAGGAATAGAGCTGAAATATGTAGCACATTTTGTGACAGAGAAATTGGTAAACAGAAATGTTTTGATATTCGACTAATTCTATCGCTTATATAATGAATGAATCAGCAAAACGCAAGAACAGACAATAAGCTTTACAACACCACTATCGCAAGTAGAACAATGGGCGCTACAGCCAAAGCACAGAAACAACAAACACACACCGATAATCTATCTATCTATCTATCTATCTATCTATCTATCTATCTATCTATCCATCCATCTATCTAATCTATCTATCTATCTATCTATCTATCTATCTATCTATCTATCTATCTATCTACCTACCTACCTACCTACCTACGTACCTATCCATGCATCCATCCATCCATCCATCTATCCATCCATCCATCCATCCATGCGCCCACCCGCCCGCCCGCCCGCCCTTTTCTTTGTCCTAATAGAAATAGGAGTGGCTTTAGATAAACACTCAGAAAATATAGGTGATTCTTTCTTGGACATAGAAAATATCGAATGAATCTCTTGCTTGTTCAATTTATGCACTTTATGAAGTATGAACTTCCTATTTACTATTCATTCAGAGTCTTCATGAGTAGCTTATGATTAGGAAAAGAACTGCCATGCTACTTTTCTGAAATATCTCTTATATTCTTTAATAGATGATGCTTTTCTACCAAGATGTAACCAAGATATAATACCTGAGACGAATGGTGCCAATATCTTGGCTGCCAAAGTAATTATCAATGATTGCCTGCATGGGGTTAATGAAATTAGAACAGTATACACAACTACAAGAAAGATGCTGTATTCTGTATTTTATATAATGAGAAGAGAGACATTGGAGAAGATTGTGATGACTAGAAACAACAGAGATAGAAGAGACAGTGGCAAACAACAAGAACAGATCATTGAATAACGAAGTCACAAACAATAGATTGCGCGATTTATGATCTAGCATGTCTGTGTCTTCGTTATTCAAATACACATTGTTTTGAAATGATGATTGATTAACTCAGATGGTGGCATGCAGGAATGTTACATGCAGAGCTGAACCAGAACACCTAGGACCAGGATTTGTGGAGAGACATGAACACCTAAGCCAGTTGGCAAGACACTTGATGATGCTTATGATGAGAAACATTATAAATTGCACACGTTATAAACTGTCCATCCAACAAGTTAATACAGTGCTGCATTGCTTTGCTTTTCATATAATATTATCATTACCTGATGACACACTCTAACAAAGACACTTCTCTGGTTCCATTCACGCACATCCACATTATGTCTTCAGTCGAAGATGTTACCTTCACACCGTATTCTGCTTCTTCGGGACTGGATGTTCACTACACATATCTAGCGGTCGTGGGCTTTTCTGTCGACACCCCTGCCTCCGTTTTAACTGAATGCGTTTATCATCGTCCTTACTCCTGCGTGGTGACACAAGTCTGCACAACTGAGATGCGTCGTCGTCAACATGGGGTCTCCTGAACAATCTCCACAAAGTCAGCGCCAGTAAGGTTCCAGCAGAGGCCAGAACAACGCCAACAATAAGATAGACACGGTTCAAGGAGTCATGAGCAAAATCTGTCGAGGCCATACCCAACATTTCCCCACCCCCCTTTTCTCTCTCTCTCTCTCTCTCTCTTCTCTCTCTCGCTCTCTCTCTCTCTCTCTCTCTCTCTCTCTCTCTCTCTCTCTCTCTCTCTCTCTCTCTCTCTTTGTTTCTTTCCCCTCTCTCTCCCCCTCTCCGCTAACCTCCTCTGATCTTTGACCGTGTGGACCAGAATGTGTAGTTTTCAGTTATCTATCAGCAGACAAAATCACAAATACTGAAGTATTGGAAAGATCAGGTTGTGTGACAGTTATTCCATGCTCAGTCTTCGTAGACTTATGATGGATAGGACATCTTAGGAGGATGGATGATGGTAGAATACCAAAGGATATCTTTTTTGGTGAATTACAGATGGGTAAGAGATCTCAGGGTCGGCCTCTACTACGATACAAAGATGTGTGTAAGCGGGACATGATTGATACAGGCATTGATAATGCACATTGGGAGCAAGTCGCCGCTGAACGTGTTGCATGGAGGGCAAATATCAGAAATGGAATAAAGTCAAAGGAGAAAATTATTGCAGAAAAGTCACACACCAAGCGTTTGAGACGTAAGATGGTGCATGATGGTGGAAATGACCACGTGTTCACATGCACCCACTGTGAACGGACATTTACAGCGCAAATTGGCCTTATCAGTCACACTCGCTACCGCCATAGTTAAAAGTTATTATGCCTTTTTAAAGCACAAACTATCGTCTGTCAAGACGGCAAGGTGCCAATGATCCCAATCAACTCGTGTCTAATATCAGCCAGTCAAATAAACGACTGCAAATAAAACAGGCCGGGTCACAGAGAGAGAGAGAGAGAGAGAGAGAGAGAGAGAGAGAGAGAGAGAGAGAGAGAGAGAGAGAGAGAGAGAGAGAGAGAGAGAGAGAGGTTGAAATTGACCTATGTAAATCATATATATTTTCATGTATGTGTAAACGGGATTATTAAAGGATATTATAAATACTATGCAATGATAAAGTCAAGTTACGGTTGCGAACGCCTTAGAGAACCTTTGGCATATGGTGCTAGACCCATATTTTTATAAACCAATGACACCCAGGTGGTGATGTGCTGCCTAAGACATTCCCTGGTACCCATTTTAGACAGGTTTGAACTGGGAAACCCAGGTCGATTTTATCAATTCGAATTCATCGCGATACGGATCGAATTCATGATCACCAGAAAGGCAGGCCAGCGTCTATCCGCTATGTTACCACGGCTTCATATTTCGAAGATAACTATTGCTGTACTTACTTTACACAATGAGCTGCGGTGATGACCCAGAATTCACCGAGAATTGCTCCTCCACATCTTGGCGTAAATACTACAGGCTGCTTGAGCGAAGATGCAAGCAATATATTAACCTGCCATGGGATTTCTCCATATTTGGCGAATAATCCACCCAAGATCTTGTCTGCAACTGGCTCGTCATCAACATGAATGTCTGAGTTGTTGTCATATTGCCATATATTTGCTACATTCTGTTTCCTGGGACTTGTAAGTGCCAGTCTTCGACCGCATAGAAAGACTGTTTCTGTATTAAACACAAGCGTATACAATTGTATATACTTCAGCATTGAACACATATATTTCGCATATCCTTTACAAGACATCGCTTTCGACTCAGCATCTTTTAGCCGATTGTTGATCTCCTGGCAAGACTAGGCTCAGTAGTTTGCCTTTGCTTTCTGAGCGACCGGATCACATACTCCATAAGTTACCGACGCGGAGAGAACCGCTACCAATTCTCGCGTACATCACGTTTTACCTACTAGAGTATACGGGATTACAGAGAAAGTCGTGTAACCCCTAGACTAGGGAGACGGCACACAAGTGTATACAATTGAATATACTCCAGCATTGAAAACAAGCGTATACAACTGTATATATACCAGCATTGAACACATATATTTCGCATATCCTTTACAGGACATCGCTGTCAACATCAGCATCTTTCAGCTGATTGTTGATTTCTAGGCAAGATTACGCTCAGTAGTTTGCACACAAGTGTATACATTTGTATATACTCCAGCATTTAACACATGTGTATACAACTGTATATACTCCAGGAAATATACATTAAACACAAGCGTATGCAGCTGTATATACTCCAGGAGAAAGCGTTAAACACTATGCAACATGTGTATATTTTAGCGTGAAGAATGTATCTAGTTATTTTACTTTATGCTGTGCGAATTCTGAAGTATGTATCCGACGTGATGCAGTGAAATATGACATGCAATAAATCGTGCAATCTTTTGTTTGTGTCTTCGTTAATTGAATATAAAATACAATAAAATGGCGACGACTTAAGGCGTTCATTCTTCGGGGGACGCTGTTTTTAGTGTTTTCCTGTGGATTATGTGGTGTTATTTCGTATTCTTTTATTGGAAGTGTTCAAAAGAAGCCACGGAAGGCAGGTGGTGGATGAAATTTTGAGGGCAGCCGACAGATAGTTGTTGGTTATGGTCTCATGTTTTGCGGCTGTAGGCAGAAGATCTCGTTCACGGGACAATGACTGGTGTCACCGACCAGTATGGTCACTGCCGAGGAAGGAAAGCAACGGCACGCTACCTTCTTTAAAAGTGCCTAGTTCATTATGATTCGTCAAAAGACAGATCATCGCAAGACAAGGACAGAGATATTAAAATTAGCAACATGAAATGTTAGGACGTTAAACGACGACGAAAAATTAGATAACATCAAACAAGAAATGGAAAGAGAATAAATAATAATATTTTAGGGATGTACGAAAGAGATGGACAGGAACAGTCTTTAAAATAGATGAAGATGTTAAGATTATTTATTCTGGAGGAGAAGATCGACAAAGGTGGGTAGAAATTATCTTGGACCGGCTAACATCAAAATCTGTTCAATGATATTTGGCTGTGTCAGACAGAGTTCTACTAGTTAAATTAAGCGGCAGACCTTTTAGCATAAACGTTATTCAAGTATATACCCCAACAGGAGACCCTAGTGAGGATAGTGTAGAGGAATTTTATAATGACATAGATTCTGCTTTAAAGAAATATATAGATACACAGTAGGAAACTATGGTTTAGGATAGAGAAATAAAAGAGGATACAGACTTGTAGAGTGGGAAAAAGAGCGGGAAATGATTGCAGGAAACACCTGGTTTAAACAACACCCTAGAAGATTATGGACATTGAGGGGTCCTAATAGCAGGATTAGAAACCAGATTGATTACATTCTGATTAGTAGAAGATTTCTAAATGCGTTAACAATAGCAAAAACAGTTCCCAGTGATGATTGCTACAGTGACCACAGATTACTTACAGGTACATTAAGGTTAAGGTTAAAGAAAGTCAAGTATATAACAAGTAACACTAAATATGATTTGTGTACATTGAGTAAAGACAAGGAAATACACAACAAATTCAAGACAGAAGTAGAGAACACATTTGATGTATTGTCTTATCTAGAGATCCTATTCCAAGATGTGGATGATCAATGGTAAATGTTGAAGAATACAATCAGTTTGGCTGCAGAAACAACTATTCCAAAATTAAAGAAGGTGGGTCGTAAGAAATGGACTGCTGGAGAAATCTTACAACTAATGGAAAGACTCAACAAAAATAATCCTGCTAAATTGAAGAAATTCACAGTCAAGTCAGAATGTTATGTAAGGAAGCAAAAGAAGCATGGCTTTAGAAGCATTGCTTAGAAATTGAAAAACAACACAACAGTAAAAATATCAAATTAGTGCACAAAAGAATTCAAGAATTACTAATAACAGAACAAGTACACCAGCAGGCTGTCTAAAAACTAAAGATGGCAAAACATGTCGATTATGTGAAAAACCTTTATGCTGATAATAGGAGAGATGAACAGTAGGGTGATGAAGGCAAGGGTGACGATCTGCCGCTTGCTACCGTTTTCGATGGTGCGAGGGACTGGAACTAACCGTAGACCTAAAGAGCCGTGGCAAGTACCCTGAGGTGATCCGATGGTTTGGCTTGCGACCTGACATAGTACTTAGCTCCTCGTCAACCAAGCATCTAACGCTGATTTAGCTGACTGTCCCGTACGAATCGAATGTTGAGGAGCTACACCTGTACAAAATAAAGAAGTACAATGACATGGTCGCAAGTCTTAGGCGGGAGGAGTACACTATCAGGCTATTCGCCGTCCAGTTAGGCACCAGAGGTCTGGTCTCCCACTCCATGTTTGATGTGTTGAAGAGAATGGACTTGAAAGGACGAACAAGAGCTCGGGCCCAGAAACAACTGTCTGAGGCAGCAGAAAAGACCTCGTGCTGGCTATGGAATTACCGTAACCTAGAGTGGAATGAGTCTCGAAGCTAGTGTGCTTAGAAGCGGTAAATGCAGTACCAACAATCTCTCAGCCAAAACCACGAACTTACTACGTCTCGGTGTCAGCGCTCTAGCCTTTCCTCGGTCCGTGGGTGGTGAATCTGATTGCAGTCAAACCATGAATATGTCAGCCGAAGTCTAACCTCAATAACACAGCGATAATCGGCCGTAGGTCGCACTCAGTCAGTGACAGAGACCAAAAGATGGGTCCAAAAACTGAAAGGAAGAACCGGCTTCCCAGTAGGGTGCGGCGCCGTGAACGGGGCACGGAGAAGGAACACGGTATCGGATGCGTATGGAGGCGACAGAGGCCGTGGCGGGGGATGAAACTGGCTCCTCACGAAAAGACGTGCTAAGGGGAGAGCACAGACTGCACGGGCTCTCCTCTCCGAGGGAGGGGAGGGGCTTGAGAGTGGGCATGGTAACAGCGAAGGGACCAGCGTAACATCAGTGATAATAATTGTGACTGAACGTCTGCACGGAAGGGTAAGACGCTAGGAGTCATGACCCGGATGGGACCGCCCACAGAGAGTAGCAAGAAATTAGAGGTCCGCAATACTTGGGGAAGGCGGTTACTTCTGACGATCAGAAGCCCCCTGCCGTCTTTGCTCCGCGGTGGAGTTTCTACGATTTTCGTGAATATTTTCTGAAAAGTGAAGAACAAATGTATCACATGTTGATGAAGTTACCATTGCGTTCAATGCAAGTCCTCCACCGCCGATAAAGTGCTTGGATTCCTGTAAACAAAAAATTCACTTGGTCGCGTGTGTAACCACTCCTGCACCACCTGCTGTATCTCTCCATCGGACAAAAACGCCTTTACTCCCAATGACACTTTAGTTGTCCAAAAAGGTGGAAATCAGATCTGGCGAGCACGAAAGGATGAGTACACGGTGAAAATTGAGGTCTTTGATGGTTTCAACCGTTGCATGGACAATATGAAGTAGAGCATTTCCATGCTGCAAAAGGACACCTGTACTCGGATTGCGGGTCGAGGCTGATTCCTGAGAAAATCTGTATACTCGTCACCGGCGACATCCCCCCCCCCCCCTTTTAGCATGTGGTGCTCTAGAATAACGCCTCGAGAATCACCATAACAGTACCTGCAGTTGGCTGCGTGCCAAACGTCTTTAGTTTCGGGGAGGAGAAATCGCATCATCGGTGTGTTGTTGTTTCAGTTCTGGAGTAAGCTGCCGTAGCATCCACATTGCAGACACTTTAAAGTCACTTAAAAGTCGACAGGGTCGACTTCATTGCACCGGGTCTTTTCCCATATGGCTCGGTCTCTTTCCGCAGCACGGAAAGAGTCGCACAAAGCACGAATTCCGTAGCTGTTAGCTTGACCACTTCGCCACAGAGTCCCCTTGCAGACACTTTGTGGTACTGTAGCACTGAGTGGATGATGTGTGTGCTGAATCTTGACTGATGTCAAAATGTGCGGTAATGTCATTAACTGTCAATCGACGATTTACGTGTACAAGGACTCCAACGGCTGCAATCGACTCCTGGGTCAGAGGTCGGTGTGCCTGATCCGGTTGTGATCAGTCTGTCACAGAAGTCACGCCGTTATGAAACTTCCTCCTCCACTCATACACTGGTTAGACTTTCATTCGCCGATGAATTCCTACAGGTTTCTCTCCTTCACTGATTAAAAAAATACAACAGATAACAGAATGCAGCTTCTCTTTGATGCACGTAAAAAGTGGTGCGGCCATCTTTAAGGTGTCCGTATGAAGTCACCGTATTTGTTTGCACTATGGTGTCACATGCTTAGCAATATTGGCACGTTACAAGACAAAAGTATGGTTAGTGGGTTTTTTTTCCCTATCACACATTTAAGATTTTCATTTGAAACCTCCTCGTAATATGGATACGATTCATAGACTGGCCACCAGCAATGCACGCAGAGCCAGCAAATGTATCAGCTCCTTTATTTCCCTTAACTCCCGCGCGTCCTGGAACGAAGGTGTAGACTTGTGAAACCAAGAGATTACTTGGTCTATACTTGCATGTCAGTGAGCCAGGCAGAACGAAACAGTATCTTTGCAGTACATGGTGTATTTTTAATGACTGTTGACTTTTTATAAATATTGCCATTCCAAGTTTTGTATTTGCCGAATGTGAATTCATGCAACATGCACTACTATAATGTGTCTTATTTTCGGTAAAGTTTACACATTACAGCTCTATTCACAAATGATGTTGGAAATAACCATCACGATTTAGATTAAGTATGGATACGTTTTTCTTTTTTATGTCAGAGACTTTGCGCAGTTCGGGCAGTGTAATGTTTTAATGTTGTTGAAGATTGAAACCTGAATTTCTATTATTGTGCGG
>JACEFZ010028457.1:200000-232500 GCA_014155875.1 Cepaea nemoralis
TCAGGTGTACATTATGGAAGAAGAACATTTTTTATAGATTAGTCAGCACTTGGTTGGAATGTGGTCAGTATCTCTGCAAAGACGTCTTACTTGCCAACATATTTCCTGGTACCAGTTTAAGGATGGGTCAATATGAAACGTTCCGACTTGACCTAATGCGGTTCAAACTCATGACTATCGGACCGGCGGGCGAGCGTCTGGCGACTACATTTCCTGTAATCCCCTAACTGAATAATACAATCAATGTCACTGTGTGGGTTTCATATTTCTAATAACGACGGCACAATATAACACGACCATTTAATACATCAATACTGCTACAAAATCGCTACTGCATAACAGCAACCAAAATAAGAGTGTCGTAAGGCATGTCGTAAGAGGCGACTAAGGAGGCTTGATGGTTCCGTCGCCCTGCTACTGAGTGAGTGCGTGGCGCGACACTGTGAGCTGTGAGTTTCGTGCAAAATGCTTTTGAATCTTCCCGAGGTTTTTGGAACGTGACTGCATGTTCGGAGTGATGGCGCATGGCTATGTCCCAGAGTTGACCGGTTTTTGCCTTATGCAGAAATGCGTGGCTGCTGGGCTTCTGGTTGACTGTCACTGCCATCGACGATGAACTGTATTTCGTGGACTGTGGGTGAACATCTAGGAAACATCCAGATGGAAAATGACTGCCGATTCCATCAGAAATGAACTGGGTGTTCTGTGGGGGACTATTGTGTTGACATTCTGGCGGCGGCATTATGCACAGTGTATCTGTGCGAGCTGTTGTTTGTCGAGACTCCTGTCTTTTCCACTTTTCACATTGGGCAGTGGGGAGCGTTTTGTGTGATATTCACTGGCACAGGAACGGAGCATAATGGGGACGACCCGTTGCTGTGAAGTTGGAACTGCGACTAACTAACTAACTAACTAACCAAAATAAGACGGAACAATTGTTCCTATAGAAGACAAGTGCACAGATAATAATATAATCATAGATAGTATAAGTATTCAAACAACTGGATAACAGGCAGCTGGGTACAAAGTTAAATAAATGCTCTGTGTCCATCATCGTGATGGTCACTCAGGAATCATGCCATGAGAGCCAATCAATATATTTGTATTAATTATCAAACACCAATTATTCTGTCAAGGTCATACACAAATAGGGATAGACTAAAGGCACTTACTGCCATTATGTCACTGTTATGATAGCTGAAAGCAGGTCTTGTCATAATCACAGCCACTAACACCAGGCATTAACCTCGTCATCCGAATGCCACATACCATGATTAAGTGGACGTTGCATGCACCATGCAAATATTGACTACACTTTATTCGTGCTCCTGCTTTCTTCCAGTAAGCGAAACCTTCTGCGGGATGGGTGAAATGATAAGTACGTATTATGTGTACAATATCGATTAGCAATAAATGTCAGTATGCAGCTTTAATAAATTGAGTCACCAACGGCACAGAACATTTTATTGAAGCATATTACTGATGTTTATGTTATTGATTTTGCTCAGTACTACAACAGAGCAGTTAGCGGGCCATGTGGGTTGGTTAATGACATGTTAAATGTTTAAGTGCCGTGTCAAGGCCCTGGCTAATACTAATATGCTTGTCTCTCGGGCGGTTTTATGTGCCGTGTCAAGGCTCTGGCTAATATGCTTATCTCTCGGGCTGTTTGTAGGTACCGTGACATGGCATTGGCTAATATGCTTGTCTCTCGGGAGTTTTTTATGTGTTCCAATTGTGATCGTGACAGAGTTATTGAAACTGAGTAAGTCCACCCCCCCCCCCCCCACCCCCCACCCCCATATTGAGAAGCCTAAAATGGGTACCAGGAAATGCCGTGTAAAGTACAATCGGTCGGTTATGATATTGACCATATGACTGATTGAGTGCCGATTGGTTCTAAAACATGCAGTTAACACCATATAACAAATACGGCTCGTGGCGTGGACAAGGAGTCGCATACTTTCATCACCAGCGCGTACCATGCAGGTAAGCGTGGGCGGTTATGTTTCGCCATCCTACACGAACACCGAAGTCGTGGATCAGCTCGGTGTTCTTGTCCCTACCATATTTTGCAATTTATAGAAATATCATTTATTTTACTGTTATATAACTAGTAAAAGTGTCTTGAAAGCAATGGATATCTGGTTCCTGAAACGAATGTTAGGAATATCTTGAAATGGCAGAATAATTAATAAGGATTGTCTAAGAGATTTACTACAATGTAATACCTTAATGGTTTACACACATAAGCCATAAATAATATGTTGCACGATTTATTGGCAGGCATATTTCGCTGCATCACGTTAAATGCATACTGTTACATATCTGTGCATACGTTTTGTTGCAGCTCACATTTGATTCATTTATTCGTTTCATATGATATATAACTCGTAAGAATGCATCTGACGAGATGCAGCGAAATATTCGGGCAATAAATCGTGAAGCATTGCTTGTGGCTTCTGTCTGAAAGATCTGAAGATCTGAATGAACGTGGAACGGTATACATAACTATATCCTGTGTAACATGTGTACAGCATTAGAAACCGACCAATCATTTCACGTCTTTAAATGTTTAGTAATATACATGGACACAGCATTTACGGTCCCATGTGTTTGTGTGTTTGTTATTTGGCTTATGCTGGTTTAATATAAAATTATGAGACCTAAGTTGCTATCGCAATGGTTTGATATGCATTCTGTCCGTATCCCATAGTTGTTGGTTCATGTGTATGATAGACATGACCAATGAAGACACTTTTTTGGAGTGTCCTAGTTGGTCATACGTCGAAGTACACTTGTTCCTTGCAGAGAGGGGCGCTGTCGCCATTTGGAGGTTACAAGTTCGAATCCCGGTTGGTAACTATAGCTTTAAAATGTTATGTTGTCTAGTGCGTACTCTAGTCTCTACTTCTTTCTTCTCCTTCTGTGCGCGCCAAACAATACTACGTGTGTTTATTTATGTAACTACATAACAATAAGAAACGACAATCATCGCACTTTGGCCATATAATGATAAGAGAGGTATATGAAAATATTGTGGTGACTAGAACAATCAGTGGAAGAAGAGGCAGTGGAAGGGAAAAAGTGCTGGGCGCCCTGAGACGGTGGCATGGAAGAACATCACAAACATAGTTGATCTGGAACACCAGATCACATTATCGGTGAAGAGACATGAACTCGTACGCCAGCTGGCAGGTCACGTGATGACGATGATATCAGCAGACTAATAAAAGCACAATATATATTGCCCAGGCAGACGTCGTGTGGTGTACAAGGTGAGATTGTTTGACATTCCCAAGGTTTACCGACGTTACCGCGAAGTGAGAGGAAGGACATAGTGACTCGTCGCCCACCGGTTCAGTATAAGTATTGACTTTCACTAAGTGATTTATGATTTTGTTTACTGAACTTTAAGTGACCTGCTCAGTCTATAGCTGTGGTTCTCAACCTTTTTTGGCCCGTGCCCCCCTTTACCGTATTTTCAGAACGTCATTCCCCCTCTTTCATATTTCATATCTAAAAATCCCCAACCCCTACACAATATACGTAAAAATGGAAGGTAAATTTAATAGCATATACTAAAACAAGTCTAGACATCCACATAAAACATGATTTGTGGGTCTACTTACTTTATAAAATGAATTTTAGATGGATGAGACGTACATAACTGTAAAGTATGAAGGGAAAAACAATATCAAGTAATCGGTTCTTGTATTAACGCGATCTTCAAATGGTTTTCATTCCCCCCTCCCCCCACCCCCTGGGCGGGAATTCCCTACCGGTTGAGAGCCACTGGTCTATAGACTAAAGTTGTATATCAAATATAGGATCCTATTATATACTTGTCTACGGATCCACTGGGACTCGGTATCATCCTAGTGGAGGTGCTCGTTTCATAGGTCGGGAAAGAGTTAAGACATGATTACATATCAGGTTTAGAGATTGTAAGGAAGGCATATTACTAGTAAACTGCTGTGACTTTAGAATGACATGAATAAATTACATCATCTGATGATCCCGTTGATGTTAATACTGCCCAGGTCATATGACTGCCGCTCTGACAACACCGCAGTTAGTTTGTTGTTTTCTGGATGTTTGTTACTGTAATATTTCGGGGTTGTAATAGTCTGTTGATGTTTAGTACTATAATAGACTTCCGGAGTGGGTTCACCTGATGGCGAGGGACACTGTTATTAGGAAAAGGTAACCTACGCGCAAAATTCAGTCCACCACCACTATAAAAATAGTGTGTAAGGACTACGTTTGAGTTCAAAGCGAGCGAGCGCAAAAAAAAACAACAACAACACACAAACAAACAAAAAAACAAAAGATTGCTACAAGGTCGCCTCATGATTTATGTCATATGGGAGACTGGCTGTCCCAAATGCGATTCATAGTTTCTTTCCTGTACTCATGAATTAATACATTCCTGCAGGCCTTCAGATTTTGGGCTGATGATGATGGTTGCTGACAAACCATGTCTCGGCGATGTTAAAAAGAAACATGGTACATGTATATTTCTCCCCGTGGTTCGCTGTATTCTAAGACGTGACTTTTTGTAACAATTAATTATTTTTACAGGTTACAGCTAAGAAGGAAAGAAATGGCAAGCTACCTTCTTCACAGATGCCAAGAACTCATGTTTTGTAGTGTAAAAGAAAATGAGAGAAACGGCGTAAATGGGTGCTCCATGGGAGAGTTTCGCCCCGTAGGGTCATGTTCACCACGGGACTCCAGACCGCCAGTAAATATATGGATTGGTTGAACACATAGCATGATCTGAGCAAGAACATAGAACTGATCCGCGACTTTGCTGATCTTCTAAGATGGCAAAATATGACCAGCCTCGCTGACAGACAAGGTACATGATGATGGTGAAGGGTGCCACCTTGTCACTAATGACAAGAGCTGCCATATGTAGTTTTAATCGGTATACTGTCTGTCAGCGGTGGAGCACTTCTTTGGTTTACATGACCAGATCTACACTTTGACCTTTGCAAACATGTCGAACATTTAAGTTTCAAGGTCTAGCTTGTCGTGTTTGGTGATTTCGAAATCACCCATGATTTGTGTGTAGCCATTGGGGAGATACATATTCTCAAAATGTTTACATTAATCTTTTGAACTTGTGATGTGTCATAGGCTCTTAATATAATAATAGCGGAACGAGAACAAGAAAAGGGAAGTGTCTGCACTCATTCACACCCCCCCCCCCCCCACACACACACACACATACCAACTCTTATGTAGATTATGTGAGTATTTATTTGATAATAATCATAACTTTCTTTCTGAATATGTTATTGTGTAAGTGATCTGATGTTTCTGAGTAATTGTTGGAGAAATTCCTCCTCGCTTACTTTAATGGCTTGGGCATTTACAAACTCAGTAACGCACAATTAAATCACATTTCCATATGACTTTTCTGATTGTTTCACCCTTTATCTTCTCCAGATACACACGTGACAGGGGTGGGACAAACTTTTCGTGCGGAGGGCCGCATTGACAAATGTAAAGCTATTGGCGGGCCGCATATATATATATATATATATATATATATATATATATATATATATATATATATATATATATATATATATATGTGTGTGTGTGTGTGTGTGTGTGTGTGTGTGTGTGTGTGTGTGTGTGAGTCAGGTCTTAGTCAGATATGACTGAGCTACCGTATGACAGTAGACGGTACTACCTGCTTTCTGTCAGCGCCGAATGTTGGGCGGCGCTTACCAAACCCGACACCCCACATTGTGCCAACGGCTTCGGGCGGAAGAGCGCAATTGGGAGGGTACTAGCCTTATCCTGGTGCGAGGAAATGCAACCCAAAGACAAAATAAGTCATGGCAGGGCAGACCAGGCCCTAAGCCTTGGTTGGCAGCTGGTCTAGGATCGAAGCTCCGACAGGCGGACAGTTAGAGCATTGCTTTGCTGATCCGGCAGCTTCTGCAGCTTGTCTTGTTCCAGATTATAGGTGTCAACTTTCCTCTGGAGTGAACTAGGCAGGCCGAGAGAGGGATCATGCTGCATGGGCAACACATGGTTTCTTTATTTTAGCCCAGGCTTTGTGCTATGGAGAGGCAATAACTCCATCCCTGGTCTTAACCGGTCTCGGAATCAAAGCGAGAGGCAACTGTTACGGGTTATAAGTCCTTGTCAGTTGGCGTAGACATGGGGCGCCACGCGTTGCCTCTGACGGTGGGAGACACCTACAGGTGTCACTGATCAGCTACCGCCCGCCTCAAGCTGGGCAGCCCCCAGCCAATTGGGTGCTGATCCGCCACAGCCTGCCTGCTTCAATGGGTTGCTTGGGGCTAGGACAAAATCTGAATCGCAGGCTGTAAAACCAATGCACCAGGTACTAATAAAAAGAATAGAAACCTCAAGCTACGGCTTGCAACCTGGAACGTGAGAACCATGTGTCCAGGATTTTCCACTGACTTGACAAATATTGACGATGTGAGAAAAACGGCTGTGATTGATGCTGAACTCAATCGTCTTAACATTGATATTGCTGGCCTGCAGGAGACTCGCCTCGCTGAGGAAGGGTCACTCAGGGAAAACAATTACATCTTTTTTTGGAAGGGAAGAGGACAGGAAGAAAAGAGGCAACATGGTGTGGGCTTTGCAGTGAAGAATTCGCTACTGGGAATGATTGATATTCCAGCTGGAGGTAATGAAAGATTATTATCACTGCGCTTGGCAACCTCTTGTGGATTTGCCACCATTCTCACTGCATATGCACCGACACTCGCTTCCTCTGATGATGTGAAGGATACGTTCTATGAGCAGCTAGACTCTGCGATCAAGGCAGTTCCAAAATCCGACTACATTTATATGCTCGGTGATTTCAATGCTCGTGTGGGCAAGGACTCGAGTTCATGGCCAGTGTGCCTTGGAAAATACAACATCGGTCGCATGAATGATAATGGGCAAAGGCTGCTGGAGCATTGCACTAGAAATGACCTATGTATTACAAACTCCTTTTTTAAAACAAAAGAGATGCATAAGGTCACATGGAAACATCCAAGATCCAGCCATTGGCATCAGCTGGACTTCATTATCACACGGAGACAACATCTGAACCATACATCATTAACTCGAAGTTACCACAGTGCTGACTGTGATACAGATCATTCTTTGGTTGTTGCAAGGGTTAGACTGAGACCAAAGAGAATCTACACAGCTAAACACAAGTCTAGCCCCAGGATTAATATTACTAACACTCACGATCCTGGAAAGTGCTTTGAATTTCAACAGCAACTTGAAGACGCTTTCAATGATACATCAGAAAATTGTATAGTAAATGATAAATGGAGTAAACTTAAGGAAACTATTTATAAAACAGCGGTAGGGGTTTACGGCACTGTGGATCATAAGAGGCAGGACTGGTTTGCGGCAAACAGCCAGATACTGCAGCCCTTGATTGATAAAAAGAAGATAGCTCTCTTAAGAAACAAGGAAAGACCAACGCGTAACACTCTGAGTGAGCTGAAGCAAGCGAGGAAGGATGTACAAAAGGCTGCCAGGCAGTGTGCGAATGACTATTGGATCAAGTTATGTGAGTCCATTCAAATCGCAAGTGATAAGGGAAACATCAGAAGCATGTATGAAGGGATAAAGAAAGCCTGTGGTCCAATGATCAAAAGAAGTGCACCGCTGAAAACCTTGACTGGAGAAATCATCACTGATAAGAAACAGCAGATGGATAGATGGGTCGAGCACTATTTAGAGCTTTACTCAAGTGAGACCAAGCTAGCGGATGATGCCCTCAACGCCATAGAGGCCCTGCCAACTCTTGACCACCTGGACACACTTCCCACTATAACAGAAGTTAAGTGTGCTATAAATGAGCTTGCATCTGGCAAGGCTCCAGGTAAGGAAGGGATTCCAATAGAGGTGATCAGGAGTGGGCAAGACACACTCGCTCTACAGATCCACCAGCTAATAGAGCTTTGCTGGCGAGAAGGACAAGTCCCACAGGATTTCAAAGATTCAAACATCATAACGCTGTACAAGAACAAGGGAGATCGGAGCGACTGTAACAACTATAGGGGTATCTCACTTCTGTGTATTGTTGGGAAAGTATTTGCCAGAATTGTCCTGCACAGACTTCAAGTCCTGGGAGATCAAGTCTACCCCGAATCACAGTGCGGCTTCCGTCAGAACCGGTCTACCATTGATATGATATTCTCATTGCGACAGATGCAAGAAAAATGCCGGGAACAAAATCAGCCACTGTTTATTGCCTTCATCGACCTCACAAAGGCATTCGATTTGGTCAGTCGTGAGGGTCTGTTCAAAGCACTAAAGAAGATTGGCTGCCCACCAACTCTTCTGTCCATTGTGGAATCGTTCCACACAGGCATGAAGGGTATAATCAAGTTTGATGGCTCAACTTCAGAAGAGTTTGAAATCAAGAGTGGAGTTAAGCAAGGTTGTGTACTAGCCCCCACCCTCTTTGGGATATACTTTTCACTTCTACTGAAATATGCCTTTCGTGATCAGGATGACGGTATATACATTCACTCACGCTCAGATGGTGGCCTCTATAATGCTCAGAGATTGAAGGCCAAGACCAACATTAGCAGGGTACTAATCAGAGAGTTGCTTTTTGCGGATGATGCTGCGATTACGACCCACTCTGAGGAAGAATTACAACATCTACTATCTGCATTCTCCAATGCTTGTTCTGAATTTGGTTTAACAATTAACAAAAAGAAGACACAGATTATGTCACAAGGTGCACATGGTGTACCATCAATCTTTATTGACGACGCCGAACTGGAGATAGTAGACCATTTTACATATCTAGGATCAGAGGTAAATAGCAAATTATCCCTCGATCAGGAAATCAACATCAGGATTGGCAAGGCAGCAACAACAATGAACATGTTAGCAAAAAGAGTCTGGGAGAACAGGAAGCTTACTGCCAAAACAAAAGTCCTCGTCTACCAAGCCTGTGTCCTTAGTACTCTTCTTTATGGCAGTGAAACCTGGACAACTTACTCACGCCAAGAGAAACGTTTAAACAGCTTTCATATGCGGTGTCTGCGAAGAATACTTGGTATTAAGTGGCAAGACAAAATCACAAATACTGAAGTATTGGAAAGATCAGGTTGTGTGACGGTGTATTCCATGCTCAGTCTTCGTAGACTTAGATGGATAGGACACGTTAGGAGGATGGATGATGGTAGAATACCAAAGGACATCTTTTTTGGTGAATTACAGACGGGTAGGAGATCTCAGGGTCGGCCTCTACTACGATACAAAGATGTGTGTAAGCGGGACATGATTGATACAGGCATTGATAATGCACATTGGGAGCACGTCGCCGCTGAACGTGTTACATGGAGGGCAACTATCAGAAATGGAATAAAGACAAAGGAGAAAATGATTGCAGATAAAACACACACAGAGCGTGAGAGACGTAAGATGGTGCAAAATGGTGGAAGTGACCATGTTTTCACATGCACCTACTGTGGGCAAACATTTGCAGCAAGAATTGGCCTTACCAGCCACACTCGCCACCGCCATGGATCGTAGTTATTAAGCCTTTTTGAAGCACAATGTACCAAACTATCGTCTGTCAAGACGGAAAGGTGCCAATGATGCAATGATATATATATATATATATATATATATATATATATATATATATATATATATATATATATATATATATATATATATATATATATATATATATATATCCATTTTGATTACAGCATCCTATCACAATAAGTAATTATTAATTATTTATAGGTTATTAAGCAGTATAAATAACTAATTATTGAAATTTTATTTTTACACTTATACATTATATTTGACAATATGGACAAAAACTTTTACTAATTTGTTAACACGATTTTACAACTTGTTATTATAACAAATATTCTTTGAAGGGGGCTGAGTGGTCTCGAGGTATAGGTGTCCGCCTCGAGTGCTGGAAGTCCCGGAGGTCCTGGAGGTCCTGGGTTCAGTCAGGCCCCGGCGAGGACCAGGTGGATTTATTTTTATTTAAATCCACCTGGACTTCCAGTAATAAAATTTCCCCTGGTCTCTGGGTAGTGAGATCGGACACAAAGAGTAGCCTAACGGCGCTGCCCGGGAAAAATTTCGAGGTAAAAATCTACCCAAAGTATTTTAGGATCCTCGCCGATGCAACGGAGTTCGTGCATTGAGCTGAGTTTCTCCAGACTCAGGTTTGAGTTAGGAGGCAAACGGAGCACTTATGGGTTAAACCGTGTGCCATGATGTTGATCCAACGACTAAACTAAACTAATATTCTTTATTATCTATAAATGGCTTTAATTTAGACACACAGCGACTACATTGTCACTACAATTGTTGATTTCTAATGAGATGTATGTAACTGCTTGCAATTTTTGACAATATTCTTTAAATCTGGAGCAAGTTTACTTGTTGAAATTCGCATGACAGCATGCAAGTTGCAGTCCGACAATAAAGACCTATTCTTAGATTTGTTGATCTTCAAGCAAGAGAATGCTTGTTCGCAAATGTATGTCGATCCAAATAATGATAAAAGTTTAGCTGCAAAGTTTTTCAAGTTGGGAAATGATTCTTGTGATAAAGAACCATAGAAATCCAGCAAACCATCTGTCTTGAATTTCTCTTTCAGGTCATGATCTGCTTGTAAGTCAAGCAGCTCCAACTGTATGTCCTCTGTGGCTGTATCAGCTTCTGCACTAAAAGGTGAACTGAGAATATTGAACTATGGCTCTAATTTCTTGAAATCTTGGAATCTCCATCCAAATTCTTCAATCAATGCATCTAATTGGGCTTTGTATTTTTCAGTCATTTCACCAGAAATGGTTTCTTGTTTCAGCAAAGGGAAGTGACAAAACTTTCTTCACTTGCTTGTCTGGAGAACAGTGAGAGTTTTGCCTGAAATGATTTTACATATACATACAATTCATGTGCAAACACACCAATGCCCTGAAGTTTGACATTCAGTTCATTTAACTTTTCCATAATTTCAATGGCAAACATAAAGTCTAATTGCCACTCTTTATTGACAATGTTAGTATTAAAGTCACATGCAATGCCCTTCATCTCTAGGAACATCACTATTTCTTCTCTGAGTTCCCACAGTCGCCTCAACACCTTGCTGAGACTCAGCCATCGAACATTGATGTGGTTCAGGACATCGGAATGTTCAGTTTCCAAATCGTCAAGTAATGACTTGAATTGTCTGTGATTAAGTCCTCTTAATCTGATGAGGTTGATGACACTGACAACTGGGCCAATAACATGCATGATATTCGAAACAGTTTACACAGATTTTCTTGATGAATCACACAGTGAAGTGGTAATAATGTGTGGTCTGGATATTCTGCTTTAATCTTATCACTTATCAACTTTACCAGACCTACATTGTTTTCCAGTCAAAGCACAAGCTCCGTCAGTTGTAACACTTACCATCTTGTTCCAAACCAACCCAGTTCTTTCAATACAGTTAGTAACAACATTGAATATATCATGGCCTGCGGTTGTGTCTTTGAGTGACTCAACACTCAGTAACTCTTCAGTGAGTTTGAAAGAAGTGTTTATTCCACGTATAAATATCAATAATTGCAAGAGAGTACCACAATAATTGTTTACTTGCATCTTGAAGTTTACGCATCAAATTGTCACTGATCTTATCACCACGTCTGACCACATTTCTCCTTGATAAAGTAATGTTGTTAAATCTGTTGTTTTTTTTGTTTTTGTTTTTTTTTTGTTACTCTGAACACATAATGTTTGCTGCATCTAGCAAACATTCCTTGATGAACTCGCCATCAGAAAATGGCTTGTTCTGTTTTACAATTCTGTGTGACAGCACAAGACTAGCTTCAGTTGCAGCATCTTGAATTGAAGACTGTTTAGTTAAAACAGTTTGCTGTTTCTCAAAATTTTTTACCAATTCAAGGCATTTCCTTTCCTTCTCTTCGGTCACTTAAATTGTATCCGAAATCGGAATGTTTTGTTTGATAATGTCTTTTTATATTGTACTTCTTGAAGACAGCCACTGACTCACGACACAACAAGCAAACTGATTTGCTACCACCTTTTATAAAACAGTATTTAGTTGTCCATGCATAATTAAAAACACAGCATTCATCATCATTCTTACGTTTGTTGTTGACACTTATCAAACGGTACATGAAATTCTGTAAAATTCAACAAAATAACTTAAAAACGGATTAAATTTTTTTCAATTTCTAAATGCCCTAGCGGACCGCATAAAATCACTTGGCGGGCCGCATGCGGTAACATGAAATTCTGTAAAATTCAACAAAATAACTTAAAAACGGATTAAATTTTTTTCAATTTCTAAATGCCCTCGCGGGCCGCATAAAATCACTTGGCGTGCCGCATGCGGCCCGCGGGCCGTAGTTTGCCCACCCCTGACATGTGATATAACTGGTGATAATAAGCGTAACTGCCTCTCGTCGTTACTATTTATAAATGTTTTTTTTTTTTTAATGATTCAGAATTAGATTCACAATTTGTTTCTCTATTCCAAGTTGCTGCAACACTTATTTAAGTAGCATTTTGAATCGTACGATTTGAGGCGTATCCTGCGATGCTAACTACAAGCATAGATGCTTGAGTAATGATACGATTACGTATGTGGTAGAAGTAAATGAGGCGGCTTTGCACCGCCCCCTCCCTCACCTTCTTTGAGGAGCCAAAAGGGAAGATCCCCCATGAATCTTTCCCTTTATAGCTCTATGTAACATCGCGCGGCTCCTCCCAAAGCCGGCTCCCCATTCTTAATAGGGAGCAAATTTTTCAAGGGATATAACTCATGAATAACCAATCGAGTGACTTTTGCAATATTACATCCATTTTTTTTTTAAATAAAAAAAAATGAATTTATTAATATGGAGGCTATTTTTGGTTATAGTGGACGGGTTGTAGTTGGCGGTGCTTAATCATTACAATAATACACGGGTAATAGATCTTTATATGAAAACCGTCATAAAGTAAAGATGGTGATTAGTAGGGGTTGTAGTGTTCGGCATGTGTGACTTGGGGGTGGCAGAGTGGGAAAGAGGGTCAGTCGTCGTTATTTGGAGGTCATAGGTTCACATCCTAGGGTCGGCTGGAGTCGTGAATAAGAGATGCTGGAGAAACAGGTGCTCTGTGTCTAACTGGTCATGCCTCGAAGTACTCTTGTTACTTTAAGGTTGTTCTAAACGCAAGTTGTAGTCGTTGTATAACATTTCATGAGCCTAGTTTGACTGCCAGAGTAACTAACAACAACTACATAACAGAAGCTAATGAAACTAGAATATTATGTTTAATTATAAGAAAGAAACAAAGAACTTTCGTTGGTCACGTAATGAGAAGAAAGGCATTGGAGAACACCGGGACAACTAGAAAGATCAACGGGAATATATGCAGAGGCAGAGAGAGAGAGAGAGAGAGAGAGAGAGAGAGAGAGAGAGAGAGAGAGAGAGAGAGAGAGAGAGAGAGAGATGTTGCTGGAAGGACTGAGACGGTGGCATGGAGGAATAACATCAGCAAAGTTGATCTAGAACACTACAGATCGATATCCGTGGAGAGACATAAACAGCTGATAGTGCACTTAATGATGATAAATGCATGATGATACCAAAGCTTCTCCCAATTCACTAAAATTGTGCATCTTTGCATAATCTTCTATGGTCAGTATAAACGGTTCACAAAATGTATCATAATGCATCTGCATACCTAACGGGGAATATATTAGTCTGGAGTAGAGTTTAGCTGAGTTGAGCTAAGAACCGACATCACTTCACTCAGGACATTTCCATATGCGCTCCGTTCCTTCGTTCAACAGCCAGCAAAGAGTTACACTATTAATCATTCCCACCTCTATCTGATTGAAAGTTCTCCCTGTCTTCCCTCTCAGTTTTTAGATTCTACCAGAACCCCTGCCATTCCTCGCAATCTTATACTTTCCATATACAGGTTCTCAATCTGTTCCTCCACCTTCTCCACCTGGTCCCACAAGCGCAAGACCACCTCTCCCTTGTCCATAGGTAATCGAACACCAAGAGGTGCATTCCCTGCCAGCCTATCGACTTGTTCATTCCCTCGTACTCCTTGATGGTCAGGTTAAAAAAACATACACTTTCTACAATCTGTGACCTCTAAAGCGAAGTGAGCTATTCCATACGAAACATTCCTTTCTCCAGTTTACTAAGCATACTCCTTGAGACCGTGATGAAGACAATGTGTGTTTCAGTGGTCTCCTCTAACCAACGGAATGCCGCTGTGACTGTTCCACCTCCATTATCATGCTGGAGGTCATAGTCTCATATGACATACTCTCCCATTTCAAGGACCGTTCATTAGCCTTCGCAGTGAAACCCTAGCCACTCCGTACCTTTCTCACCATTTTCTCACCCATCACTATAAATCAATATGTCACCTTGATGTGTATTACTCTGGATAAGTAGTTGCACCTCAAACTCTATGCGGCCCGCTGCCTATTCTCTGCACTCACGACCCAGTGTTACTAGTACATTGTACCAGTCCGTCCTGATTGCCGGTATTTCAACCACTCTTTCTCACGATTGATGGTCTCTAGATCACACACCTAATATACAGTTATTTCTGCCTGTGCTAGCCAGGATCTGCCTCGTCTTAGTCGATGACCCTTGACCATATCCATGGCTTCATGCAGTGGGTGATCCCTATCTGCAGCTTCCTCTGGAGTAATGCTTGACTTGTTTACAAACCCACCACAGTATATAAATACAAACAACACAACAAACGATGCAGCATTCCTTGCATGACAATTTATATATTGTCTCGTACCCTGTATTTAAACATGTTGATAGTTACCTTAAACATCTTATTACCCTTGTGTAAATGTATAGAAAGGAGTTAACATAAAGCACCCATTGAACTTCAAGGAAACACGTTGGGGTGAAGACGACTTCTTGGTCATACGATCGATTGTGGCCGACTTGGAATGGTTTGTTGATTGGTAGTTTGACTGTTGCGCTGAATGGTTTGCTGAATCCAGCTTAAATGGACAGTGATATTTGTAAACATTGCAGGATTGTTTGGCAGCCGACACCCGGATGACGCAGCAATTATGCCATATAGAATGTATATTTCTGGAAAATAACAAAAATGTAATAGAATCTATTTCTGTAGTTAAAGGCGTTAACTTTAATTGAAGTCTTCGGTTTTTTAAAGTGTGTTCCTTAGAAATAAACGACCTCTCTATCTGGTGCAGTTTAGGAAAAGGTTTCACGCATTCTTATTGAAGAGTTCTGTCAAGCTTTCCTATTTACTTTCTATTTTAAACAAAATCATAAACGCCCGTACGTCACAGTGTTAGTTTCATCATATACACGCCATTGGTAAACAGAGTTGGGCTTACCAGTTGGTGAAAGTTTTATTTTCGTAGAGTGCCTGTACAGCGGATTTCACTAATGTACATGGAATAACGAAAGGTTGTCGACTGCAGGGATTAAAAAAAAGAACAGATTAACAGAACCTTATATGCATAAGAAACAAGGCCATTAAGCGCACAAGTTGAAAACAACTATAGGCTGTAGACATGAGTTTCTGAAAAAAATACAAAGAATACCATGCACGAACAGAAACAACAAATGAAAATTATACAAGGAACTGAGCTTCGTACAAATATTAGAGAAATTCGACGTAGAGAGTTAAAACTTTATTAGAAACATTATGATGAGAAACACATTTTAAAACGTTATGACAACTAGAAAATTCAATGGAAAAAGGTAGCACGAGAGAGAAAAGAAATGTGTGAACACTAGAACCCCATACTATATAAATATTCACTTGGTGATAGGTTTATAGTTTTGAAATGTAGCAATGGCAGCGGCCAAGTAGGCCTGCACTTTCCATGTGTCCAATGTTGTAGGTTTTTTTTTCTTTTTTTTACCTGCACACAGAAAGAGTCAGTCATCGTTTATTTGGTCACGTTATGAGAAAACTGAAACTGGAACATCTTGTGACAACCGGAAATACTTGTGGAAAGAGAGATAATGGTAGACAACGTGAGAAGATTCTTGACAATCTTGGCGTCATGGCACGGAATGGAGTCAACCCACGAATTGATCCATGCCGTCGGAGATGGCAATTCATGGAGAGGCCGACCCGACTCTGGATGATGGTGATGACACTAGTGGTGCAAGATGTTCGCCCTTGTTTGATAAGACTAGAAGTTGCATCCACAACTTACTTATCAAAGAAACACATTATTATTTTATGTTTTAATTTACAAAAATCTATAGAGTCTACAGTGCATGGAAGCGAACAATGCCTGAAAGACCCAGAGACAGGAGCTGTAACACTTGCGCTGCTACTCCCTAATTAGAATAGATGCCAGCCAGGACAAAAACAACACGGACCAACGGATTGAAATACATACCAATTCGCAAACAATCAAAATCAATATCGCTTGCTTGTGTTCGTTGGCTTGAGCTCCAACGCGAAGTCCTGTATGTCGGATGAAGGCATCCTATTGTCCAATATCAGTGTGATGTCATACAGGACCTGAGGTTTGCGTGAGTATCCGTTGTCCCATGTCTGGCTTATTGGTGTGCAGACTGGTGCCGTACAGGCAGACACTCTGCGACTTCGGAGGAATCGGCGATCCTACTGACTTTAGCCAGGACCCCGAAGGGACCTGTTGCCCAGGACGTTCGACGAGGACGCGTCAATAGGTCTTGGCCAGTATATAACCCGGCCCTGGTCCCTTAGAAACACCTCTGCGTCCCAAAATCAATATCAACAAGCACATACGCCTGCAGTGGGAAAAGAAGTTGTAGGATTCCTCAGACGACACGGACATCCCTGTACCACTGATGAAAGCAACGTTTGAGAAATACAAGAGTCGTATCTGCGAGACATCACCCATATGTGTCATACATTGGGTATCTTTAAATGGCAACATTAAAACTACATATCCTGCGGTCAAATAATAACCCAACACACACCTGGACTAGAGATCAACGAATATGTAATGTTAAGAGCCCTCGCTCTTATACTTCCAGTACGTTGATAGCGGGGTATGAGAATCAATCTCTACACCAGACAGTTGGAACTAAACGTTGACTTCTTGTTCACAAAGCAATCGCAAACTACTAAATGTACACTTGTCTAGAAATTTAAACTTGTGTTTATAGCATCATCCTGTGAAGGGCATGTATCAGTACAAGGATAGGACTCCGGCATCCGTGGAGATTGTGAGAAATCGTCTACAGTTGTAAATCAGAAATGGAATCACAGGACATATTTTAACTTGAGTATTTTTACATGTAGGAAGTGACAACAGCCCTCCGGAGAAAACTCATCACGTGTATGAGGAACTGCTTGGGGAAAGACGTATAGTTTCCAAAGAGTGTACACGAAAAATTGCAGGCTTACATTCTGCACAGACATCATTGAGAGGCGGCAGCACACGAAATGGCTGTACAAGATCATGTGAGAATTGCACCCCTTTCATGACCAATTAGTACATAAGAAATATCTGGAACTATTACAAGGCCGGTTCAATATTAAACGTATGCATATATGATCTGAATGATATACTAAACACATTAAAACAACTCAGCCAAGGTAACAAATCTGGCGTAAAATTAACAAAATCTATGGATTAGCCACACACACACACACACAGAGAGAGAGAGAGAGAGAGAGAGAGAGAGAGAGAGAGGGAGAGAGAGAGAGAGAGAGAGAGAGAGAGAGAGGTGGGGCGGGGGTAAATTGCACTTCATTAGACACATCGGGGATGTGCTCCTTGACATATCTTTGTATACCCCAACGACACTTTGTGGGTGATGTGGTCCTAGACATAGATGTGTATAGTCAATCGCCACTCTGTGGGTGATGTGGTCCTAGACATATATTTGTATAGCCCAACAACACTCTAAGGGTGATATGGTCCTAGGCATATATTTGTATAGCCCAACAACACTCTGTAGGTGAAATGGTCCTAGACCCATATTTGTGTAGCCCAACGCCACTCTGTGGGTGATATGTCCTAGATATATATTTGTATAGCCCATCGACACTCTGTGGGTGATGTGTCCTAGATATATATATTTGTATAGCCCAACGACACTCCAAGGGTGATATGGTCCTAGATATATATTTATATAGCCCAACAACACTCTATGTGTGATATAGTCCTAGACATATATTTGTATAGCTCAACAACACTCTAAGGGTGATATGGTCCTAGACATATATTTGTATAGCCCAACGACACTGTAAGGGTGATATGGTCCTAGATATATATTTGTATAGCCCAACAACACTCTATGTGTGATATAGTCCTAGACATATATTTGTATAGCTCAACAACACTCTAAGGGTGATATGGTCTTAGACATATATTTGTATAGCCCAACAACACTCTGTGGTCTGGTCTCAGGTACGCCTATAAATCATTTTTATATGTTGTGGCAGTGCCTATTGATGCGAAAGAGACGAATATCGGAGTATTTGTGTGAGAAATGTGAAAGTGAGATCAGAACTTCATTGAGAAGTTACTCTGAACGTTGCTTTCTATCAGGCTGTTATATCTAAACCACTGAATACTTTATTACTATGTCTATCGTTCGTCTGCTGTGAGAATTTTGTGGAATGCTTGATGTCTGTATATCACTCTCAGAGCCTATCTGCATTTTCCTTGCTCTATAGTACTTACATATGGAGGCATATCATTGCACATTCTTAATTGACTGTAGTAATACTCTTGGGAGTCTACGTCTTGTCACTCTTGTGGTCAGAATGTGTGATGTAACATGTAATCTTTTCCCTGTAAATGCTGAGAATGTTTGAGTGAGTGAGATATTGATTTTATTAGTACTATCTCACAAGAGAAGAAAGACGCCTCATTATATTAATGTGTTTGCAGGACGTACATTTTACGCAAGAATAACAACATTCCTGTGATGACCGGTGATTATTTTACGTTTATGAGACTTGCTAAAAGCACTCTTAAAGATTTGAGTGAAATGCAATTTATCTCTGAATTGATGCACTTGATCCTTTGCAACAATGATTGGGTATACGAACTGCGTTCAGAAAGGGACAATATATCTTGGAACCTTGGCTATGTTTGTTGAATATATATCTGAATGCTCAAGCCATGGTTCAGGAGAAATGACATGTGTTTCATGCATGCTTTGTTTCACATATGAATCATCATCATCATCATCATCATCATCATCATCATCATCATCATCATCATCATCCTCATCCTCCTCCTCCTCCTCCTGCTGCTGCTGCTGCTGCTGCTGCTGCTGCTGCTTCTTCTTCTTCTTCTTCTTCTTCTTCTTCTTCTTCTTCTTCTTCTTCTTCTTCTTCTTCTTCTTCTTCTTCAGCATTCCGAGCCATTGAGGTTCTTTGCTGCAGATACAATCTGTCTCCATTCGTCTCTCTGGTTGACCTTCTCTTGCCAGTCGCTGATTCCAAGTGCTTGTAGGTCTGAGTGTATATTATCTCTCCATCGCCTTCTTGGTCTACCTCGGCGTCTACAGTCATTTATGTCGTGAGTGTAAGCGAGTTTCGTGTCCCTATTATCTCCCATTAGTTCTATATGCCCCAGCCATTGCAGTCTATTAGCCTTCATGATACCAGTGATTAGCGGGGACTTAAACAGATCATACATGTCTTTGTTGCTTCTTCTTTTCCACTCTCCACTTTCTGTATCCCTAATGGGCCCAAAGATGCGTCTTAAGACTTTGTTCTCAAAGGTTTGTAACAAGGTTTCGTCTCCTTTAGTTGTACTCCAGGTTTCAGAGCCATACAGCACAACTGGTCTAATCAGTGTTTTGAATATTGTGATTTTGGTGTTACAAGATAGCGCCTTTGATTTTAGCAGATGTTGTAGTGCAGAGTATATCTTATTTCCAGAGTTGATTCTAGCTTGTATTTCTTCCCTTATTATGTTGGAGCAGTTGAAGATTGTGAAACATCTTTGTGAAATAAACTGCACATTTGTGATGGTGCTGTAAATGTTATTCCTAAGATCTTACATCTATGATTGAGCCAAACGTTATATAATCATTTCTAGAATCAAATGAGAATCTGAGCATTCATGCCACCATAAAGATGATGCATAATTCTTCTTCTTCTTCTTCTTCTTCTTCTTCTTCTTCTTCTCTTCTTCTTCTTCTTCTTCTTCTTCTTCTTCTTCTTCTTCTTCTTCTTCTTCTTCTTCTTCTTCTTCTTCTTCTTCTTCTTCTTCTTCTTCTTCTTCTTCTTCTTCTTCTTCTTCTTCTTCTTCTTCTTCTTCTTCTTCTTCTGCTGCGTTCAACCTGAGTCTTTTTTCTGATGTCATTGTGCTGTGCCTGTTTACAGCGAGCTGCGATACTGCGCCTTTAGGCCGACATCCAACTTCTGTGGGCGTTTGTTGACCGGGTTAACCTTTCCGGGGTGCATAATTCAAGCTCCACTGAAAAGTAACATCAGACTCTGCGCAGGACACAACAGGCGGAAATACCATATGTTTATTCATTTAAATATAGTAGATAATGATGAATCAACTGTGGAACTGGCAAAATGACAGCTAAACATTTATTGCAGGAGTTTTCTCAAGCCAGAGTAGACATACAAAATGAATGTGAAGTAATTTTAGGAGAGCGATGATGAAGAAGGGAGATGGCTACCCCACCTCATGTCATAGCCTAGAATATGTAAAAGCCTAACACTTCATGCTGTCATATCTTTTACTATCTCATACAGTTCTTGCCATGGCCTTCCTATATTATTAATCTCTGTCTCTAAATATTCTTCGTTGCTTATCTTTAGACTTGTTTATGGTTGAGTAGATCTTTGCAGCTAAAGTTGTCTATGGGGTAGGGCATCTAGTCCCGCTCCAATCCTTCTTTTAGTCTCATACAACATGCAAGACATGTTGCATTGTTACTTTTTCTTCTTTCGTTTGCTTGAAATGTATTGTCTATATCTGCATTGTTGTCCGTGCATAGTATTTTTTTTAGTTCATTCAGTTGAATGAAGGAAGGGGGGGGGGGGGGGGGGGGCTGAGTGGTCTCGAGATATGGTGTCCACCTCGAGTGCTGGAGCTCCCAGGTTCAAGTACCAGGATTTTTTCACGTGGACTTCTAGTAATAAAATTTCCTCTGGTCTCTGGGTAGTGAGATCGGATGCCTGTGTGTATTGTTGCACACGTAAAAAATCCCTTGGCAGCTGGAAATTGAAAAAGAGTAGCCTAACGGCGCTGCCCGGGCAAAATTTCGAGTTAAAAATCTACCCAAAGTATTTCAGGATCCTCGCTGGTGCAACAGAGTTTGTGCACTGGGCTGAGTTTCTTCAGACCCAGGTTTGAGTTAGGAGAAGAACGGAGCACTTATGGGTTACACCCGTGTGCTGTGAAGTTGATCCATCGATAAACTAAACTAAACTAAACTAAACTAAACAGTTGAAGATTGTAACTAGGTATTTGTATGTTCCCGTTCTTTTAATGGTCATATTACCTATTTTTATGTGGCCAGAGTTTTTAGCCGTTCCTTCTCTTGAAATTACCATATATTTTGTCTTATCTTGGTTGATAACCAGCCCCATTTGTTGAGCTTTTTTCTTTAGGTGAGTCAATAATTCTAATGTCGTTTGTTTATTTTCCCCTATAATATCTATATCATCTGCATAACCAAGCAGTCTGGATGTTCCTCCAATAGCACATTCCTCCTTTACCTTCCTTACAACTTTCTCTAGAGCCAGTTTGAAAAGGAGCGGCGATAGTGCATCACCCTGTTTCAAGCCAGATGTTATTTGGAAAGGGTCTGATTTCCTGCCTTTATATGTTACTATATTATATGTATCTTCCATGCATAGTCTGGTCATGTTGATTAACTTCCTTGGTATTCCAAATTCCTGCATAGCATTCCATTGACTATTCGTATGGACACTATCATCAGCCTTTTTAAAATCCACAAAAATGTTATGGAGATCTATCTCCTTTATACTCCCAATTTTTCTCGGCTATTTGTCATAAGATAAATATCTGATCTATTGTTGATCTGTTTTGTCTGAAACCCGCCTGGTAGTCACCTAATATGTCTTCTGAATATGGTTTTAGTCTATTTAGTAATACCGCGGATAGTATCTTATATCTTGTGGGCAGGAGTGATATTCCTCTATAATTTTCACATTGGAACTTGTCCCCTTTCTTGAAGATAGGTATCAATAATAACTCTTTCCAGTCATGGGGTAATTCTTCTGTCCTCCAGATTTTTATTATTAGTTCGTATAGTTTTAGATGTAATGCATGGCCGCATGCCTTTATAAATTCAGCAGCAATTCCATCAGCCCCAGTTGCCTTATTGTTTTTTAGTCGTGTTGTTACATATAGGATTTCTTCAAATGCAGGTACTTCAATGTGTGGTTCACACGTTAGAACCGTTTCATGTGGGAAAGTGTTACTTGGAGCTTCACAATTTAGTAATTCAACAAAATATTCTGTCCATGTGTTACACATTTCCTCATTAGTATTTATCATATTCCAATTTTTGTCTTTTAAACCATATGTGTTGTGTTGGTGCTCTCGTTTCATTGACTTCATTTCTTTAAAAAAAACTTTCTGTATTCGTTTTTCTGGTGATTAGTTTCCATATCCTTGACTATATTGCTCATATATTCTCGCTTCTGCTGCCGAACTATTTTTGTAACCTCTTTACATTCACTTCTATATTGCTCTTCATTTTGGATGTTGTTGATGTCATTTAACCACAACTGTCTGGCATTCTTTTTCCTAATGACTGCTTCTTCACATTTTTGATCGAACCATCTGTTCTTTCTATGTATGGTTAACATACCAAAACATTCTTCTGCGGTAGTTTGAATTGTATTCTTGATGTTCAACCATGTTTGGTCAACGCCTTCCTTCAACGGGTTTTGTAGAATTTCAAGTTTACATGTTATTTCATCTGCAAATTTCTCTTTGACTGTATTTTCTTGTAGTTTTTCTCTGTTATATGTTGGGTGTAATCTTTGTAGTTTATCATAGAAAACTCTCTTAAGTTTTATTTTAAATTGTGCTCCAACGAGGAAGTTGTCGCTATGGCACTCAGCTTTTCTATAACTTCTAACTTGTTGTATGTTTGATGCATTTTTGTTGTTAATTAAAATGTTATTTATAGGTTCTCTTGTCACATGATTTCCAGGTTTGTTTATGTATATCCCTTCTTTGCAGCCTGGTTCTTTGGCTTCTGCTAGGTTGATGACTCTCCATCCATTGTCATTTGAAGTTGTATGTAGGCTTTCCATACCGGCAACGTTTTTATGAGTTTGCTCTCTACCTATTTTTGCAATGATGTCTCCCAGCACAATCAGGATGTCCTGTTTGGGGGTTTCTTCTATGACATCTTCCAGATCATTATAAAAGTCTTCTTTAATAGCATAATCTTTCTCTTCAGTAGGTGCATGTACATTAATCATAGTTATATTTTTCCATTTACCTTTTATTCGTAGTTTACTAATCCTGTCATTAACAGCTTTAAAGTTTAGTACATTCCCCCATAACTCTTTTTCGATGATAAATCCTGTTCCCAATTCATGTTTATTTTGGGTGTTTCCTCCATATATTACAATCATTCCATTTTGCTCTAAAGTACCCGCTCCTGGCCACCTTATTTCTGGAATTGCTGTTATATCCATTTGATATTCAACCATCTCCCGGGTTAGTTCTTCAGCCGCTCCAGCTCGATATAATGACCGTACATTCCATGTTCCAAATCTCAAAAGTCCTTTAACATTCCAAGGTCGTTGTCCAAATAAGTCAGTTCGAATTCGAGGCTTAGTTATCTGTTTCGTAACAAAATAGGTTTCACAAAGGTGGGGATGTTAACCCCACGCTTCAACCCCCAACCTGGTGGACTAGGGTGTTTCTCTTTGTCTGTTCTCTAACCTTTGACCTGTCCGGCTTGGGAGGCCCTGCTGGTAGCTACGCTACCGCTGGCATAGCTCTCAGGGTCATTGAGAAACTCAAGCTCCCCAATTACGCCAAGGTGGAAACGCCATCGGGGGAGCTGTAAAGGATATGCAACATTTAAAAAAAGAATTATCTGTCTTCATTGTATGCGTCTGCAGCCATCATTGGTGCTGAAACAGATATTGTTCAGTTCATCGTGTCGTGTCACGATATCGAGTTTTGAATGTATTATATATGATGTATAATAGTTCCTATATTTGTATAACATGTTCCGACCTCGTTCAAACCAATTACTTTCGTTTGGTTATATTTGGGGTGTTTCTTTTTCTCCTTGCGGAGATAGGGCTGCATATTTCGTTTCCTGAAATCTATGCGTTTTGTTTCTCTGTGTGAATTACATAAGAAACAATAAGACAGAGACAAACATCTTTCTTTGGTCACGTGATTAGAAGAGAGGCATTGGAGAATATCGTAGCAACTGGAAAGATCGAGGGGAAGAGAGGCAGAGGCAGACCAAGAGAAATGATGCTGGATGGATTGAGACGGTGGCATGGAGGAATATCAGCAGCAGAATTGATCCAGAAAACCAAAGACCGAGATCTGTGGAGAGCCATGAACGCCTACGCCAGCCGGCACGGCACTTGATGAGGATGATGATGTGTGAATTTAATCTTCGATACCATTTCTCATGTCTGGTAAGAGTCCACGTACTTGTAAAGCCTGGTGTTTGATGTCTGGGAATGGAAACATATCCCTTTATACTCCCAGTAATAGATACGTATACTTGGGATAACTACATGGTGCACAGTAATGTACTTTTGCAGCGGGTGATGTCAGGGATAAAAAATAAAGAGCCTATACAATATGTGGTTGGTGGTGGATAGGCTGGTGACTATTCTGGATGAATGTATTAACTCTTTATGTCCAAGCTTTGGTGTTTAGATCGCCTAACCGCAGATAATGGCTTGCGTCTATCGAGGTGAATCTGGTGTGGAGAGTGCCCTACAGATCCTGTACCAAAGCACAGTCTCCGAGCGGACCTTGTTGCAGAGTTCTCCACCCCTCGCCACGATGAGAAAAGAGACTACAAGGCCGGTACCAGAACTTCACATCTCGAAGAGACATATGACGTCATCAGGTCATGATTTAAAGGTGGAAGGATCGAATTCACATCACTGTGTGTTATCCCATATGGCTTGGTCTATTTCCGCAGGGAGAGCCGTCGAAAGCGTCGCACAAAGCGCAAACTCCGTAGCTCCAGCGTAGGACCCTAGTAGTCTCCGAGAAAGTTGCATTCGTGAAACGAATGACGGAGTCCAGAATCGAACCCAAAACCGTCGTAGTGCGAGGCAGGTGGCTTAACTACTTAACATCATCGGTTACACTCCGGTCATGATGTACCACAGCGCATGCGGACTTGTCGTGAGGCTTTGGTTAGTAATGTTTTCTTCACATGTCTTAGGTATTGGGTTGCCAACAAACTCTAACCCATCGCCTAAGGGGAACCACACAACATAAGAGAATTCAATAAGTCCATTCTTAGATATATCAAAAATTGATTTCCTCCTACCTCCCTTTTTATAAACGGCAGGACCTCCGCTGTCACCTTGGCACAAGTCAGTTGCTCCATTGATGTAACCAGCGCAAAATACATTTTCTGGGATTATAGTTGTGAACACTGCTTGGCACAAATCGTGTGAAATCAGAGGCATTATAGTTCGTTTCAGCAAATCCGGTATTGCGTTAACCTCTTGAAAATATACAGATATGAATACATGTCAGGTTGTAGATAATAGTCAAAAGAAAGTGAAATAGGAGGTTCGTGATAGATCTTACAGCATAAAAAATATATACGTTTTCAAGCTGAGCTCATTGAAAGAACTAGAAAAGATCAATGAATCAAGAAGTTAAGAGAAGACGCTGACACTGGATAGGCCATATATTGAGAAAACCCGAGAAAAATATAACCAGAAAAGCATCAAGGCAAAGGACATAGATGAGGATCTAAAAACACACCGAGAAGAGAAGTGGAAACATAAATAAATACGATGAGAAGGGCAAGGACAGAGCTGCATTTCATAGCTGAATATAGGTGGCGTAGAATGAGTTGGGTGAGGGACTATACTCTACTGGGAAACGTGAGTTTAAAACAAACAGAAGAAACAGATTCACGGCAATGTTACATCATCGGTTACACTCAATTCAAATGCTCAGGAAGAAGGTGAATATGAAGCCATAGCGTTAAATGTTAAAACATTAAGTAAATGAGTGGTTATCATCATGTGCCTTAGCAAACGATGTGGGTGGTCATATATAACCACAGATCCCAGGCATTGGTGCTGTGGATCAATTAGTTTAATAATATTACTTTATGCTATCGTCTTAGACCATGCATCATCATTGCTCTAGATCTGCCACTCCGCAGATCTGTCCACTCCTCATATTTCCCCCCAGTGTTTGTCTTTTTCATTACACGTGACCACATAATCTTGTCTATATCTTGCTTACAGCAGTACATAATGCCCTATAGTCATTAAACTATTCCAGACAACCGTTGCTATAGTCTGTCCAGAAATGAATGCCTTTATTCACGATCAATTATTTTGAAAACTGTCTGTTGCATCGTTATGAAATTTTTCCTGCCGTCTGATATTTACCCCCACCCAAGGAATATGTCTTTGATAGGCCTAAACGCAACTTAAATCATGGAAAGCGGCGATATTTCGTTGATGGTGTGGTGAAAAACTAGTTATTTCTCGATAACAAACATGTTTTGCTGTAATTTCCCGCCAGTTCCAATGACGACACAAGGCTATACACGAGGCACTTGTCATAAGGCCAAACCCATGTCCCACGAGAAAATTAACAATTCATCGCTAATGTTTCCGTGTGAAGATGTAATACATTTAATAACATGCATGTTATTCTCTGTCCCGTAAATTATATACCGCATATAAACAAACGTAAACGGTACAATCCCCAGAACAAAGATATTTTTGTTGGGTGGATATAATGATAAGGTTATGTTCTATATCTCATCATTTTCCCTCAGTTGGTTATTGACATATGGAATTTTATATTGGGGCAGACAAAAGTAAACAGACTATAACTACATCAGCAGTTGAAAGTATTCGCAGCACCGTTATATGATCATTTATCTCTGTTGTATGTATGTATGTATGTATGTATGTATGTATGTATGTATGTATGTATGTATGTATGTATGTATGTATGTATGTATGTATGTATGCATGCATGTATGTATGTATGTATGTATGTATGTATGTATGTATGTATGTATGTATGTATGTATGTATGTATGTATGTATGTATGTATGTATGTATGTATGTATGTATGTATGTATGTATGTATGTATGTATGTATGTATGTATGTATGTATGTATGTATGTATGTATGTATGTATGTATGTATGTATGTATGTATGTATGTATGTATGTATGTCTGTATGTATGTATGTATGTATGTATGTATGTATGTATGTATGTATGTATGTATGTATGTATGTATGTATGTATGTATGTATGTATGTATGTATGTATGTATGTATGTATGTATGTATGTATGTATGTATGTATGTATGTATGTATGTATGTATGTATGTATGTATGTATGTATGTATGTATGTATGTATGTATGTATGTATGTATGTATGTATGTATGTATGTATGTATGTATGTATGTATGTATGTATGTATGTATGTATGTATGTATGTATGTATGTATGTATGTATGTATGTATGTATGTATGTATGTATGTATGTATGTATGTATGTATGTATGTATGTATGTATGTATGTATGTATGTATGTATGTATGTATGTATGTATGTATGTATGTATGTATGTATGTATGTATGTATGTATGTATGTATGTATGTATGTATGTATGTATGTATGTATGTATGTATGTATGTATGTATGTATGTATGTATGTATGTATGTATGTATGTATGTATGTATGTATGTATGTATGTATGTATGTATGTATGTATGTATGTATGTATGTATGTATGTATGTATGTATGTATGTATGTATGTATGTATGTATGTATGTATGTATGTATGTATGTATGTATGTATGTATGTATGTATGTATGTATGTATGTATGTATGTATGTATGTATGTATGTATGTATGTATGTATGTATGTATGTATGTATGTATGTATGTATGTATGTATGTATGTATGTATGTATGTATGTATGTATGTATGTATGTATGTATGTATGTATGTATGTATGTATGTATGTATGTATGTATGTATGTATGTATGTATGTATGTATGTATGTATGTATGTATGTATGTATGTATGTATGTATGTATGTATGTATGTATGTATGTATGTATGTATGTATGTATGTATGTATGTATGTATGTATGTATGTATGTATGTATGTATGTATGTATGTATGTATGTATGTATGTATGTATGTATGTATGTATGTATGTATGTATGTATGTATGTATGTATGTATGTATGTATGTATGTATGTATGTATGTATGTATGTATTTACAGACCTCCCTGTCAATGTCAGTACTTACACGAGTGGACATATTTACCTGAATACATGACACCCCATCCAGAAACGATAAATTCGGTGCCAATGCTGGGTGGAGTGTCACCAATTGGCAAGCAGGCTGGCTGAACACTATCTTTGAACGAGATTCCACTGGAGCCACTTAGTGGTCTTACTTTTAATAACGCAATGTCATTATTCATGGTCCCACCTGCAGATGCAATTTACAACTAGATGAGTGCGATGATTGTCTTTGGTGAGATCAACTACAATACAGCGAAACTATATGTTACATCAATTATATTTTTCGTTTCATCTTTACACAAATATTTAGCTGAAGTATGTTTAGTTTATTCTCTGTAAATGAAATATAAATCTACATTTTGCAAGTGATGAGATGCAGTGAAATATGTCAAGCAATACATCGTTTGTGGCTTGTGTTTTTGAAGTTCTCTAAATGAATACGTTGCTTTGAATTAAATTGTCATGCCAAAGACACACATGACATCGAAAGATGGCGCCAGCACCTTATAAAAAGCAATGCGTAATATTCAGGTGGAAAGCAGATGTGAAGGATGGAAAGGATACAGACCGAAGCTATGCGTATTATTCTTGGATGTACAGGAGAAACAGCATGCATGGCGATGCGCTATCTTCTTGATTTTCCAACCATTGGAGACAGAATACAATATTACAGAGCAGGTGCCTACCTCAGAGTCAATGCAAACACACAACATCTATTGCATAGTGAAATTAAGAAGGTAAAGGGCAGCAGGTTAATAAAGAGGAAGGTCGTGGATGGGTCAAGCCGAAGACATTCTTCCAAGGGTGTGTTCACTTGAGGCCTCAGAACCTGGCCTGCTGGGGTAATACAAGTGCCAATAGATTTCTGTACATCCTTTTAAGTTTGCATCAAACTAGACAGAAATGCAGACAAGAAAATCCGGCTGCTGTGGAGGCGGAAGTACAAATTGTGATGCTGTCATTTACACAGATGGGTCGGTTGTTCGACGAGTGAGAACTTCATGGGCCTTTACGGCTAAGGCCGGAGGGAGAATTGTGAAGGAAGATCCTGGTGCTTTTGCTTTGACCACAAGTATGGAAGTCATGGTAGTAAGTAAAGCAAGATGGGGTGGATCCAAAGAGAATGGATCTCTGGAGCGGTCTAGGCTGGCAAAGATTAGTTTCATTTTCGTGCCAGGGCATGCGGGTGTGCAAGGAAATGAACAGGCTGACAAGCTCGCGGTTAAGGCTACTGTGGAAGGCGGACGCGCCATGGACCAGGCTGACATTCTGAATCCTTTACCAGAAATAAGTCGTTCGCAAGAATCAAAGTGATGACTGTGAATCTACAACCATGGTCAGGATGCGACACCATCGAATTAAAAGAGATGGTATGGTCAAACAAGGACACTACGCAGGATGCCAAAGAAGATTAATATACCAACACAGATCGCTACACGCTGAGGTATTTATTGATGAGGGGATCCGAGGACTTATGGATTGAATGGTTCGTTGTGCAAAGAGGATGATCTGTCGACTAACTAACTAACTAACTAACTAATTAACTAACTAACTAACCAACCAACTAACTAACTAACTAACTAACTAATTAACTAAATAACAAAATAACTAACTAACTGACTGACGTACTAACTAAATGCGTAATAATCAGAACTATTTCCAGCATATTACAGAAAGTGAAGGACTGAAATTCCACCCCGTACTGGTGTATAGGGAATGCCATGCCAAAGCCGTATTTGTTTGACAGACAGGCAGACACAAGCTAATTTAATCAATACGACCTGCAGCTTAGAACTTTACAAACTATTTTCTGATACCCGTTTTGAGGGAGGCTGCGTCAACCATAAGACAGCGTCGAAGGTAAGTTCAGCCAAACCACAATGAGTGTTTGAACCTCAGGCCTTTCAGTCTACTCGCGAGTGTCTTAATTACTTCCCAGTATACTAACCCGCTTATATGTTTTTGTTTTTTATTGTTGTTTTTGTTTGCTGGTCTTTAAGATTTTCGGCAATTGCAATAGCAAGACATATGAATTTTAATGAAACGTAATCCTACGTGTTAAAATACAGTTTCTAAAGCTGTGGTCGCAAGCCAACATTCAGATTTGATCTGGTCAAGAACTTGGCGCAAATCTGGATGATATGGTATAGCAACAGATTGTGTCCCTTGTCCGCAACTCCTGGTCTCATCTCTACATGAAGTGACACAACCATAGACGGTGTCCCCTGTCCACAACTCCTGGTCGCATCTCTACATGAAGTGACACAACCATAGACCGTGTCCGTAGTCTGGCTAACTTCGAAATGACCACAGAACCTCTTTGCCCGTGTAACCAATTTGAAAACACCAAATATCGGTCACCTATAGGAAATGATTATTACAAACATCAGACCGCTGCAGCAACAAGCATTTTAGTCTGATATAAATAGTTGTTTAAAATGTAAAGCCTTTGAGATATATTTAAATAGAAAAGTCACATTGTTCCTGAATATGATGTTTTCCGTCTTCTGGATTGGGTAAGCATCAATGGAGTCGCTAATTTGTGTTGTTCATGTTTTAATATGACAATTTGTGTTGTTGTCGTTGTTGTTGTTGTTTCGTTAACAGATATCTATGTCGAAACGCATGTGTGTGCTTCTTTTTATCCGTCCATCTTCTTAGTCACTTTTGTGCTTTTTCTCCTTACACAGTAATATTATGCTTTGGTATAATTACTCTAGTACCATTTCCAGTTTTTACAGTAGTGTACGTGTGGTGTGTTTCATGTTATTGCCTGCTTGTTGCTGCAACATCCTCTGTCTGTTATAATTATAATATCGTAAATAACACTAATATCGTATGAATGACCTACACTTAGTGCTTTCCGTTTTTTTTTTTTTTTTACATTTTCACAACTGTTCCTAAGTTTAACCCATGTCATTTATAGACGGAAACTCTCTGCACGTGGTGTGTTAAGTTGAGCAAAGAACCAAAATCACTGCACCCAAGACATTCCCATACGCGCTCCGTCCCCTCGTTCAATAGCCAGCGAAGAGTCATACTACTAAACGTTCCCACCACTATCTGAATAAAAGAAAGTCTCTCTCTCTCTCTCTCTCTCTCTCTCTCTCTCTCTCTCTCTCTCTCTCTCTCTCTCTCTCTCTCTCTCTCTCTCTCTCTCTCTCTCTCTCTCTCTCTCATACACATTGTCTCATACACACGACATAAAGTCATGCAGTATCAGTGATTGTAGTATAAAGTGTATGGAGGAGTAAGTGGCAACGGTGAATCTTATTTCAGGACAGAAGCTGACTCTTAAGCAAAATACCAATTAGGTTTTGTGAAAATTCGAGCATTCTGCGCATTCGCAATAGAGATTACAAAACGACTGCTCCACTCTATATATGCACCGTAAGAGAACAAAGATTGGTTATTCGTTGTTGTTGTTATTTTGTTGTTTGTTTGTGCGATCAGTCGGTGTCAGATCTTGTTACGTGTACAGAAGATTGCTCGGTGTGCAAACAGTTGTTTGAATCAATCGAGAGTAAATGTACGGCTAGAGAGATTTCAAAAGAATACCCATTGTCACAGGTTAAGACAAATCGCAGGAATCTCCTGAGAAAGTCATGACGACAATCTTTTGGGCCCTATATTGGTGTATTTCCGGGCACTACTGAAACTGACTATTCCTCGATACAGGGGAATGCTAGTGAACACACGGAATCCCGCGATAGATCGACATGCCAGGGACTTCTCTCAAACGAAGTATTATTGCTGCACGACAACACCCGCTATATACAGTAGCGTACACATTGGATACGCTACGTGATCTGAAATTTGATGTCTTGAAACATCCAGCATACAGTCCAGATTTGATGTCTTGAAACATCCAGCATACAGTGCAGATTTGATGTCTTGAAACATCCTGCATACAGTGCAGATTTGATGTCTTGAAACATCCTGCATACAGTCCAGATTTGATGTCTTGAAACATCCAGCAT